>JBBPDI010000032.1:2693679-2704418 GCA_037974545.1 Cucumis variabilis | reverse complement strand
TTTTGTAGTGCAACCAACCCCATTTTGGCATAATGTATACTTCTATTTGTAGATCTTTGTACAACAAAATTCTTTTGTTCTTGGTAAATTCTGTAAGGATACATAATTCTTCAATACAGAATTTGGATGAATACCATAAAAGAAAAGGGCCAATGACCATTTTTGCTTGTTTCTTCTATATTGAAAATGAAATTGTTGGTTTATCTTTATTTTGGTCAATACGTTGGAGGAAGCCATGGGATAGGATGAGAATTAATCAGAGAGAAAAGTCATGTAAGGAAATTTGTAGATACTCTGCAGTTTCTCCCGAATTACAATATTGATATAACCAAATCTTCAAGGAGACTCGAATGACATATGAATAAAAGGGAACTTGACCATAGACTTAGCAATTGAAAGTTACTATTTGTACGAACAACATACACCTTTATTTTTGGTAGTTCAATCATTGTCACTTCTTTGCTTGAAGCAATTTTATGTTAGGTGATTATTTGGAAGTGTGTGAGAGTGAAGATAACGTAGGTTGAGAGGACGTGTTGGTTTATTGAAACAACTTCTATTGTTAAAAGCATTCAAGACAAGCAAGTGCTCAATTCGAGTTCTAAATTCTAGGCATGGGGTTTTACATATTTATTTATTTTTAATTTTTTATACAGTATGTGGAGTGGGAAATCAAACTTGTGATTTTTAGGTTGACAATCAGTTGGGCTATGCTTATTTTGAATTTGATTGATCATTTCTAATTAGTGCTTGACAATTTCTTTTAAAATATAGGATTTTGGCAATTTTGATTTTAAAGTTGACAATACAAACATCGTGTTAGTTGAGCTATGCATAATTTGAATTTGATCGATCACGTTTAATGTTTGAAAAATATCAAAAGAATACATGAACTACTGTAGTACAACAATGATAATATTCAACGGCTGTACTTAACCAAGTTAGGAATGTGTCACGATTGAATACATATTTTGAATGCATATTTTTCATTCCCTAAAGTTGTGAAAAGAAAATCATAATGTTTCAAAAGTGATTTAAATTTATTGTATTTACAAAACGTGATTACTCAAATTGTTAATGTACTACACAGCTAAATTAGAGGCTCAATATCTCTACCCTAACCCTTAATGATTTAATCATATTTTCAAATGAAGATTAGAGCATCGTATTCTTTGATATGGGCTGTTAAAACATCTTTAATCTTATGATATAAGAGAATGAAATTCGGTTTAAGAAAGTGGAGAATATTCTTTAACACAATTACAAAAGAAATACATTCAACTTTTCTTTGGTTGATTCTATAATAATAACTAATTACAAAGTTGATTGAACTAAAATGGTTTAATATCTCATAACAATAACATTTGTGTGCAGAAATGACTTCAACTTATGGCTTATGGAGGGAAAGTTGAAACAAGAAATCACTTTTCAGAGACTACATATATTATATTCCATCATATTATATTATTCAAACAGATTTGGAAGTCAGTGGCCAAATTATATATAATGAAAAATCGAATTTGGTGAATAAATTAGATCCATACTACTGGACAGAATTGAAGTCAAAAGTTATAAGCACAAAGTGCTGATATTCAGATCAAAATGCCAAAACAGTTTATTTAATGCATTAAAATGGTTTGAATGTATTCCTCTTTATTTTCAGAAGATGTGAAAATTATTCTTTAATTTTCTTTTGTTTATATATATATATAGTTATGTTCAAATTCTATCTTTAAACATCAAATTCTATAATATTCATGAATTTAGATGCTGTTTTACTTGATGGAATGGTTGAAAGCATAAATCATTTGGTTAGAAAATAAAATAAGATAAAAATAAAATAAAATAAAGTTTAGGATTTGGTTTATAGTTTTTTAGTTGGGGAGTTTGCAAAAAAAAAATAGTAAAAAAAATGATAATAGAGTTTATGTCATTTATATTTTTAAAATTACAAAATTAGCAAATTTAAGAGTAGATTGCCATATGATTATCGTCTAATTATCGTCCTATTTGACAAATTTGCAATATGCAAAAAAGAGGTGTTATGAGTTTTTTTTTTTTGTCATTTAATGCAGTTTTCCTTTTTAAAAACTAAATTTAGTATTTTTAAATAGTTTGATAAGAGGAAATTTATTATCGTAAAAATGATAAAACTGTTGGAAAATATTACAAAATATAGCAAAATTTCAAATTTTGTAAATGATAGAGACTCTAAATTCTGAAATTTTGCTATATTTGAAATGATTCTTGAAAAATCTTTATAAATAATTGTTATGGTTTGATAATCGTCACAAATAATTTCAACCATAAAACCTATTTATGAGTAAATTATAATTATAAACACATAAGAATTAAATCCGAACCATTTTTTTTTCAAAACTATATCAAATTCACAATTTAACTAATATATTTTTATCATAACACAAACACAATATTTTGGAGGTATGCTAATATTCCAAAATCTTAACATGTCTAAAATTATAATCTCGTATATATAAATCATAAAAGAATATAGATGTGTCTTTGTTTGATAAGAAATTTTGTTAGAATGCCCAATAAAAAAAGCAAAGAAATTGCATTCATGACAAAAAAAAATTTAGAAAAAAATAGCTCATAGCATTTCTTTTCTACATATTGCGAATATAATAAATATAATAAGTAATTAATGATATCAGACGACAATTAGAGGATTATCTGCTTTTAAATTGACTACTTTTGCAATTTAGAAAATGTAGTAACATGAGTCTTATTATCATAATTTTTTTTGCTATTTTTACAGACGTTCCAAAATATATTGAGTGTTTCATTTTGCATAACATCATTCTAGTGAAGTAAAAATTCTAGGCTATCACGTGTAATATTGAACTATAAGTGGTTGATATATATTAAAGCATGTTATGTTCAAGTAATAATTTAAGGGAGTAATAGTATATGGATAAGATTAGGTGTTTTATTTTGGTAAACTATGGAATACGACAACTCTATATTTGTTACAAATGATTTTATCCAGATTCTTCATGTGAAGACAAGTGAGTGGAGATATCCTATTACAAATAGTTTGTATAAGATTGCACCGTAAAATATTTAACCTCTCTTTGTAAATTTGTTGATTTGAGAGATTTATATTTCACAAGATGGCAATCATATGTGATTCGATTTTAATTCTACATTAGTTATGAACTCTTGTGACAAACTGTACTCCTTTGATTTGTATGTATAGGAGTGGTATGTGTTGCCGACTTAATATGTCTACCATTTTGAGAGCTTGATCAAAAAGCTAGGGAGCTGAAAAGGTCACAAGATGAAATTTTTACTATTTGCACAAAAAGTAAGTATATGAGTTGTTTTCTTAACTGCTGACTTTAAGACTTAAACAAGGTGTTCTATCCTCTTATTGGTTTGAGAGAGACGACTTAGTTTATTTGTTGGATCAAAATAAACTGTTAAAAAGATAGGAATAATTACAAGGATAAAATGAACATTTAACCTGACGGTAATTATAAACAGGTCATAAAAGGATGACTTTTATATATATATATGCAGTGATTATATTCATGGACACAAATTATCCTATATGCTAAGAAAACAACTATGAGTTTATTGGGGTTTACAAAATAGTTCATGAACATGGTTCTTATAATGTTGTCGGTAATGTTTTCATATATTGCTAGCTCATAACACACTAAAAAGGATAAAAGCATTGAAAGAATAATTTGAAATATTTAAATTAAATGTGTTGAAAATTATTTTAAATATAATGAAAAAACTACACATATCTTTGTGCATTCCCACCACATAATCAAATCGTAATATATATTTAATTCTTTTTTTTTTCGCTATGTGCATTTTCTAATTTCTACCTCAATTCATTATTTACTACAAAAGTAGTTATATTTATAAATTATGTGAGCTGAATGAAATAAGTCGTTTGATAAAAGTATCAAATAATGAACGAGAAAGTAGTAGATATATAATAACACCATAATTTTTTTTATATATAAAAATTGATATATTCGCATGACACTTTGTGATTCAACACTTGTAAACTTAAGAAGGACTAATGTTGCATTGCTTAAAATTTAAATAATTAAATACAAAGAGACAAACATAGTAACAATAGGTGGATGGGGTAACCTTTAGTGTGCATAATTTACTCCACGTCCATTCAATGGTAGCAAATCCGTATGCATTATTAACGTCGATTTGTTGCTCATTTCCTGCATCAACAATTCCAAATTCCTCCATGATGATCCATTTTCTGTCATAGCTTTCTTCGCCATTTCTGAAATCACCATTGCCTTCTCCCTCACCTCTTTCCCTTTTTCTCCTTCCATTAACTCTCTTACACATCTCTTCAAATCCTTCCCTTTCACTAACCCCTTCATCGACGACGTAGTCTCCTCCACCGCACTCATCCCCGCCCTCAACTCGTCCACCACCATCCTTGCATTTAAACCCTGCTCTGCCATTAATGGATAAGTAAGCATTGGGACTCCACAGCTTAAACTCTCCATCACTGAGTTCCAACCACAGTGACTAAAAAACCCTTTAACAGCTCCATGTTTTAATATTTCCCATTGATTCACCCATTCCCTTACTATAATCCCTCTCTCTTTTACTCTCTCTTCAAACCCTTTATCTTCCATTTCTTCTTTTCTTGCCCATAGAAAATTTACTCCCGACTCCTCCAACCCAATCTCTATCTCCTTCAGTTGTTCACTTGAAATCTCCGCTTCTGACCCGAACGCAATGTATAATATCCCTTCCCCCTGCTTGTGTTTTTCCTCTAACCATTCGAGCCATTTTGGCCTGTCAGTCGTTACCTGTTGCATTTGAAGCTTTTGAGTCGGTTGACAATTTTTCGTGGGATCAAAGCTATACTTGTGCAGACAAAGTGGTCCGATATTCCAAATCTTTTCACTGTTTGAGAAAATTTAAAAAGAACTAATTAGAAATTATGAAATTAATCAATATGATACATGCATACGTACTAATTTTTCACCGACATATTTTATTCTTTTGGAAAAACATATCTCTCACCTGTTGCTTATGTAATCGGCGAACGTGGGCTCCAGCTCGTCAAAGCTATTCACGATCAATCCATAGCTTTTGATTGGTTGTACTATTAACTTCATAATAAATTGAAATTGATGGCTCGACGGGTCGGCTTCCGGCCAAAAAACCGAATTCAATTCGCGGCGGGTGATTTTCACCCAAGGGAAATCAGGGACGGTGACCAGCTCATCCTCCGACTGACCTCCGGCGAACACTCTGCTTTTCACGACGGCGGATGTGATGGCACGTGTGTAACTGGACATGCCGTTGTAAATGATTCGAGGGATCCCAAATTTTGAAGCGGATTCGATGGTCCATGAGAAGAACATATCGGAGATTAAGAAGGTCGCTGGAACGGGGAGGGATTGGAGGCGTTTTTCGAATTCCGGCTGCATAAGCTCTGTGGCGGCCCAAAGTTCAGTGGGGAGGGTATCGGGCTCGACGCAAGTGGGGAGGCCGTCAAGGGCATTTTGGGGAAAATAGAGGTTGATAATGGAGACGGAATCGGTGGCGGAGTCGGAGAGGAATTGGGAAACGAAGGGACGGCAAGCGGCGGTGGTGAAGAGAGTGAGGGAGACGAGGGGGAAACGGCGGCGGAGATGGGAGAGGAGGTGAAGAAGAGGAATGGTGTGGCCTTTTGTCATGTATGGGAAGATAACAATGTGACGGGGAGATTGGGAATGTGAATCCATAACTAAATTTTTGGATTTCTTGAGATGTAATGGAAATTTATTAGTACATTTAAAGAGTGTTTTAAGATATTTTTTGAATTTGAAAATTTCCTTAGACCATTGGTCAATTTATACATCAAATATCTCTTAATTTAGGTATAGAAATACTCAAATATAATAAACAATATTCATAAAATAAATGTGAGGGGACCGAGACCTCATTTTGATAGGACAACCAATTAACCATTTATGAGCTTTTAAAAAGCAATTTAAAATTCTTGGTGGCTTGATTTATTTGGCATGCTTGGTGTCCATGCCATGTTGATGATTTGCTTGATGTCCTTATCATGTTGATGGTTTACTCTAACATCTCATCAAACGAGAGGTTAGTTATACTACTCCGAGTTTGGATTGTAGAGTGTGAAACTAGGAATGAGTGAGAGACTTGGTAAGACAATCAACGAAGAACATATCTAACATCTAAAACTCCATGAAAAACTTGGTCTCGAATAAAATGAACATCTATATCTCAATGTGCTTCCTTCGTTCGTGCGTGAAATATCGAATTTGTGGCAAAGAGCACCTGTACTGAGATTATCACACCAAAGAACTGGTTCTACAGGTGAAGATACCTTTAATTCAGATGAAAGTTGTTGTAACCAAACGATTTTAGATATATGCACATGAGCTAAGGCTTGATACTCAGATTCTGTACTTGAACAAGCAACAACAATTTGCTTTTTAGAAGACCAAGATACAAGATTAGTGTCAATAAACACACAATAGATAGCAACAAACTTTCTATCATCAATATTAGACGTCCAATCAACTTTAGAACATGCAGAGATGGACAAATTAGGACTGTACTAGAATAATAGACCAAAATTACATGTGCCGCCACTCAAGTAACGTAATACAAGTTTCACAACTTGCAATGAATATTAGTGGGGTGTTGGAGGATGGTTTACTATGTATGCAATATTGAGTCGTGTGTGGGCGAGGGTATATTGTAATAGTATTTCTGTAAATGAACGGGTTATCTAAAGGAATTCTTTCATGAGTAAACAAATGTTTTCCCACAATGCTAGGTGAAGGGGCAGATTTTAAATCATAAAATTTAATTTATGCAGCAGATCAACAACATACTTTTCTTGGTTTAAAATAAAGCCAGAGTCAAGTTAATGCAATTGAAAACCAAGAAAGCAGCGTAACTGTCCCAAATCTTTCCATACAAAACGTGTATCCATAGAGGTAATTGTTAAAATATTATACGCTAAGTTAGAGACTCAAGTCTCTCGTACCTTTATATATTCTTTAAAGAAACAAAATTATTACCAAACAGAACTTTAATAATTAAGTCGATTTTTAATTAGAGTATCTTATTATTCTAGATAGAAAATAAAAAATTGTAACATTCTTTTGAGAAAGCTTATATATAATATTAAACCATATATATATATAAAAGAGTGAAATTCAGTTGTAGAAAGTGGGAATATGTTTTAATGGTACAATTGCAAATAAGACCGACCGACCGACCCATCGATTCTTGTTGTTGTTGCTCGCTTTTCTAATTATGGTGAAGAATAATCCTAACATATATATTGTAAAAGTATCTCACCTTAAGAGCAATTTGTAACAAAGAATCACTTTTTAATCACTATATTATATTCAATAGATTCGGAATAGTATAGTGGGCAAATTGGATAATTAAATTCAAATTTGGTGAATATAAAAATACTATCCCACACCGGAGAGAATAAAGTCAAAAGTTATAGCACAAAGTACTCAACTTCCAAGCAAAATGCGAAAAATATTAACCTATATACATCAAAATATGAAAAATATCTTAAATTTGTTATTTCACATTAAGAACAATAATAATTAAATTGTACATCATATTCTAGTGGCATGGCATTGTATTGTTCTCTCTGTTTTGTTTGGTGATTTTCTGATAGTTGAAGTCTCTGGTAAATGTCCCCAAACGTGTCAAAAAAGGAACTCTTGGCGCCATTTTGTTCGTCAAGACGATATGGTCGAGAAAACCACATCGGGAATGCAACCCCTGACGGGGTATAGTATTGTGCATCGAGAGTACCCACTGACTTTTAACTGTCTGCGTACACTATCAGAATCTAGTAACTCCCGACGACGTATAAACATCGTTGGGAGTGGTCACCAACTCCCAACGACCTCTAGAATCCGTCGGGAGTGGGTACGTTATCTCCTGACAACCATCACCGTTGGGAGAATGACTAAGCTCCCAATAATGTTGTTGTCATTGGAGTAGTTTCTTCATTATTTTTTTGCAATTTTTTTTTATTTTTTATTTTTAATAATCATTTGAGTCGTTTTTTTTCAGTTTTCTTATCTAAAATTCAAAAGAATATTGTCAAACCAAACAATATATATTAAATAACGAAATTTTACACAAAAATCGATGACTACAAAATTAAAGTGTATTTTGTAATAAAACTATAAAAAAGGTTAAATAACGGCCTACAAAATGCTTTTAAATTAATAAATACATATATAAAGAAAAGATATCATCTTGAAAACAATCTCTTGTTGGAACAACTCGATACCTACATTCAGGGCAAGTAAAACACAATATTATAAAATTCAAAATTAAAACCAAAACTCCAACAAAAAAAGTTCCAAACAACCCTATTTAATTTTTCAAAATAACTTAAACTTAAGCGAAACCATTTACCTCTAAACAAGCTAAGTTAGGCAAACATCCTTCACACTTACTTTAAAAAACCAAGTTAAGCAAAAAGTGCCCAACCCACCCTCTCAACACATGATTGGTGATCAAACCAAAACCATTCACCCCTAAACAACATGTTAATCAAAGTAAGAAAAAATTCACTCACCCCCTCAATACAATAAAGTTAATTAAAGAAAAATTCACCCCTAAGGCCTAAACAACAACATTTAAAGCAAACCACCCCCCCTCAGTAAAACATATTAATCATGCAACTTACCCGTTGTTCATTGTTAATAATAAACATTTTCCAACAAAACTGTGAATTCAACACAAGTAATTTTCTCTATTAATTAGTCAAGTAGTTATGGTTACTTATTACATGCTCATGGATGCTTATAGAAAATGAAAAAAAAAATCTTATTAAAATTCAAACAAGTTTAATGAATAAATTGTACTTAAACTCTTTCTTAATCCAAGCTTAAATCAAGTCAAAGCAACCTCAATCAATCTAAGAAAAAAAAAAGAAAAAAAAAAGAGCAAAACTAAGAGAAACTTTAAGCAACTTAGTAACAATTTATCACAACTAAATTAAATTAAGAATAAATCCTAAACAAATAGGCAAAAAATCATTCAAAAAATTAAAATTTCCAATCAACGAATTTCATATGTTAAGCAACTTCCATCACAATTAAACACAACCAAAATTAAGAAGAAAAAAAACTCTAAGATAAAATAACCCTAAAATTTATCACAATCATCAAAATCAAAAGAGAAACTTCAATCAATAATGTATATATCACAACCAAAAAATCATATCACCACAATTATCTCGAATCATCATAATCCATTATAAAACGATAGTAAAGATTTCTACAATCAAAAGAGAGAAAGATTTGCAAAAATGGAGAGGAAACGAGAGATTTTCATACTGGAAGAAATAGTCGACAGCGACGGCGGATAGTGGGTGGAGACCAATGATTAAAGGCAGTGTTAAATGTTCGATGAGTGGCGAACATAATCGTGTTACGTAAACAATGAGGTTGTGGAGGGAGAAGGTTTTTGGATTTCTCTTCAAATTTATGTGAAATGCATATCTGAAGAGGAATTTTAAAAGAGAACTCCCAACGCCACATGATACGCTTTTGGAGTTCCCTATTAATCCTGAAGACCTAACTACCTGTCGGGAGTTACCCACTATCTTCCAATGGGTAAATATAAAAGCATCACCAGTACTCCCCCTCAAATTACAAATTTTATTTTCTAGTTGCCGACGCCTTTATATATATTGCATGCGTCGAGAGTTAGGTTCTACTTTCATTATCATATATTGGGCGTTAGAAGATAGCTAGAGTCTCTTTTGATGCCTTTTATCTCCTAACAACCTTTTTAGACGTAGACAGATCCTTAAATTCTTGTAGTGTGTATATGTATTCTTTTACTTGTCAATTTTTTTTAATAAACCCTATTTTTAGAAGATAGCAAAAATTATTTTCCTTTTTCTTTTGCTATAGTTATTGAAAATTGTTGTTTTCTTTTGCTTTTTTACGGTGATGTGCAAATTCTATCTTCAAACTCAAGTTTGAATTACGGAATAATTTTAAAATGATTAAAATCATTTTTTTTTTCTTCTCAGATTCTTTAAAAAATTACTTACTTTTTTTTATAATTCAAAATCTACTTAAATGGTATGAAATGTGTCTAAAAAATAAAATTAAACATTGAAGTTATTTTAAACATTTCAAAATCATGTACTCACATCCTTAGTCGATATTTAAGTGAAATCATAAGTTTATCTAGCTATCTATCTTAAATAGCAGTACAATTTGTTTGCAAAAAAGTATCGATTAAATTACAATTAGATGTTGGTATACTTGTTCATAATCATGTTTCTTTCTTTTTACAATTAGTCCTATCTACAAAATTGTTTCAAAAAGTTGATTTATGAAGAACACATAATTTTTTTTTCTTTGAGACAATGGAGCCATAATATTCAATTAATTACCACCCTCCAAATGACGTATGATTTAATATTAATTAAAAGATCATAAGTTGATAGATAATTAAATTTAACTCAATTTGTTGCAATGATTGGAAGATAGATAGATGTTTATATATATATTAGCCTAATTCTGAGCTTCATTCATATTAAAAAGAAAAAAAAGAATATGTCTTTTGAACATTGAATAAATTATTTAAAGAAACTGAAGCTAAATTAAATGGGACGAGTAGGAGTAGATGAACCCATACAACGTCCAAAGACAGAAGAAAAAGAGCATTTTTGAGGAGTCGTCTTTTCCGGAGGAGTT
>JBBPDI010000032.1:2668717-2679937 GCA_037974545.1 Cucumis variabilis | reverse complement strand
TGAATTGGATTCTTCTTATTTCATTTTCGTTGTTTGTGATCTTATTTATTGCCGACTGCCGTCCTTGATTTCCCTTTAACATGGATGGATAAATTACAATTTCATTTTTTTTTTTGCCAACTAGAGTGTCATTAATTCTCAATTGATGTGTTTAACTTTAAAGGTTATATCAATTCTGTTAGATACCATATCTATGTCTACACAAAAAGGCAATGAAAGATTGTATTTCCTTTTTACCCTATATTTTTAATAAATAATTACTTTGTTCTATTCTTGGATACGACACTTCATTTAGCGTCTATGAGTGATGTCAAGACAATAGAGGTGTAACCTCATGATGACATGACGGGTGTAAGTGGTTGCACATTGAATTTGTGTATTCATTTCTATATATGAAAGTGATTTTGTGTAAAAATATGACTATGTAGGTGTTTGTACTTCGAGTGAACGAATATGTTATATATAAATGGCAACTTATCCACCTTCACATTTTCACTTACAAAATAGTTTTATTATGCATATAAAAATTAATTTTGAAATCGAATAAGTATAGTTGAGGTTAAAAAAATACCTTGCAATAAATATACTTAATTAGCATGATTCACAATTAACAATTATAAATGAACATCCAACGTTTACACTAAACTTTTAGAAATTAAAAATAGAATATAGACTAATTAATAAATATAAATACATGTATCGACTTATACCTTTTAAAAAAGAAAAAGATTCAAGTGATTGCTGAGTACTTTTAAGGGAAAAAAAGAAAGAGATGATTTTGTTTTAATGTGATTAACTAATTTGATTCTCAACATTCAACCACTCTTCTCTTGAAATTTTTAAACGATTTTTCATTAATCTTTTTTATTTGTGTCATTTTCATTAAAGTATTTTCTCGATAAACATCCTACGAAACTTATAGTTTTATCATTTAAACTCTTAATTGTAACTTTCCTAATTGAATTATTTTATATTTTTAATTAAGATTTTCTTTGAAGATGATGAATGTATTAGCTTTAATCTTCCATTTTGTTAATATGACATTTAAAACAATCTACAACCCTACAAAAGTTGGTGACATTAATGACTTTCAAATATAATTCTAAATTCCTAATAAATCTAATAAATGTTCTAAATTGATGCACTCTAAAAGTTAGAATTAATTCATACTAGGATTGTCAATTGGAATAAATTTTCTAATTTTTTTCTTAATTATTTATAAATAAAATTTATAACAATGTGCTCTCAAGTAAATGATTACTTTAAAAAATCTATGCAAATTTTGTTAACCTCGTAGACAATTGATAATCTAGAGATATGCCAACGATTACTTTAAACTCTTTCTTTTTTTTTATTATGAAAATGTGACTTAAAAAGGGTTTTTTAATTAAAAATATAACAAACCAACAAAATATTTACATTATATAAAATAATTTTGAAAATAACAAAAAGTCCATCGATACACAAAATATCTTAGTCAACATGCGATTAATTCGTCACACTGCGCGTAATTCTTCTTCTAAATGATCATGATAGTGATCGTGTAGTCAAACCTAGATGATTGTGTACCAATAATATTAGTTCAATGTGTCAATAGATCTATATTTGGTATAGGATGTTGTAGATTTTTTTTTTATATTTGATAGATGATGTTGTAGATTTTTTTTTTATATTTGGTAGATGATGGTATTTGATTTGGATACAATGTAATCAAATCTAAACTATCATGTACCAATATCCGAACGATTTTTTTTCAAGATCGTTTAGATTTGGTACACGGTCATGTACCCAAATCTAAACCTACCAATATCCAACTATTTTTTTTTTCAAAATTGTGTATCAAATATAATTTTTTTATATATTTGGTACATGACCATGTAGATTCTTTTATATTTGGTACATAATCGTGTATCAATAATCTAACGATTTTTTTTCAAGATCTTTTATATTTAGTACACAATCTTGAACCAAATAATACTTGAAAAAAATAATACAAGATTTACAATTGATTGAAAAATGTTAAGATAACCCATTAGATTTATCTTTATTCATGGCTATGACCCATTATTGTAAAGTCCAGTAAAGTCTTCTAGAATCAATTTGTTACGATAGATGTAATTCAGTGTGGGTGAGTTTAGAATGGGATTTTTACTCCCAACTTTTTTGTTATAAATTTGGATATTCTTTCCATTCAAATATATAAGAAAAATGTCAAGGTTTTCCCCGTTCAATATTTCTTCTTTTTCTTCTTCTTAATACTTTGTGATGGTATCAAAGCCTTTTGTCAACGACTCTAATTTTTTTTTTGGCTTAAAAGCAGTTCAAGAAATTCCCAGCAACCATGAGCAATGTCAGCACTAACTCCATCCTCGGTGAAGAAACATCCAGAGACTCATCCTCCACAATTTTTGGTTCGGGTTCTAAAATCTTTCTTGTAAAACTTGGAGATGATAATTTCTTGCTGTGGAAATTTCATATTATAACAGCACTTGAAGCATATGACCTTGAGTCATTCATCGAATCAACAACTAAACTGCCAACAAAGTGCATTAACTCACCCATGAATCCAACTCCGATGATGACTGGAAGCTCCTCAACCACCACGACATAGATCCTGAATCCAACATACAAAATTTGGAAGAGACAAGATAGACTGATCTCCTCATGGTTACTGGGTTCAATGACCGAAGATATTCTAAATCAAATGCTTCACTGCACCTCTGCAGAACAGATATGGGAAACATTACAAGGTATCTATTCCTCTCGATACCTAGCACAAGCTATGCAATTTAAAAATAAACTGCATAATATGAAAAAGGGTGCCATGCCACTAAAAGAATATTTCCTTAAAATCCAGTAATGTGTTGATGCTTTAGCTTCCATCAACAAACCTATTTCTACTTATGATCACATACTATATATAATTGCTGGTTTAGGATCAAATATCAATCTATGATATTTGTTATCTATACCCGAACTGACTCTCCATCTGTTCAAGATATTATGTCTTTACTGCTCACTCAAGAATCACAGGTTGAAAGTAAAATCAATAAGATTTTTCTCTACAGGCCGTAAATATCACTACTCAATCACTAGAAAAGGAAGGAGAAGGCCTCAATCGAGGAAATCAAAATAATCCTCAATATACATATAATAACTCCCAATATAACCAGAGGAATCGTGGTGGAGGCCGATCAAACAAAGGAAGCAGAGGAAACAGAAACAAACCACAGTGTCAAATTTGTACAAAATTTGGTTACAGTGCGGATCGATGCTACTTCCGCTATGCCCCGAGAAGTAACTGAGGTTTTTCTCCAAACTTATCTACATCAACTTACACTAATAATTTTCAAAATCCACAGATGGCTGCCATAGTTGCTGCTCTTGACCTGAATGTTAATAGTAATTGGTATCCTGACTTTGGAGCCACGAATCATTTGACACACAGCCTGAGCAATTTATCCACTGGAATCGAGTATAATGGAGGAAATCAAATATATACAACAAATGGAACAGGTTTGCCAATACTTCATTATGGTTCTTTATATTTCAATTCATCAGCTATTCCTTCAAAATCCTTGATTCTGGAAAATTTACTTCATGTCCCCTCCATTACAAAGAATCTGATTAGTGTCTCTCAATTTGCAAAGGATAACAAAGTATTTTTTGAATTTCATCCCACTGTTTGCTATGTGAAGGATCAGGAAACTGGCCAAATACTTCTCCAAGGACACCTATGTGATGGTTTATACAAATTTAACCTCAAAACACTTCTTCCAAGTTTCTTGAAGTCTGCTTCTAATACCAGCTCTATTACTTTAAATACTGTCTTATCTAATTCTCATATGAATGATATTGATATCTGGCATAGGAGATTAGGTCATCCTCACGCAAATGTTATACGACATGTCTTAAAAAATGTTCAAATTGCCAATATTAGTATGAATAAAATGAATTTCTGTGAAGCATGTGCTCTAGGCAAACACCACGCTCTTCCTTTCCCCACTTCAAATACATAATAATATACATATCCTCTACAACTCATTGTATGTGATATCTGGGACCCTGCATTTAACTTGTCTAGAAATGGGTATAGGTATTATATTAGCTTTGTTGATGCATACAATAGATATACTTGGATTTATTTTCTACAATCTAAGTCTGATGCATTTGTTGCCTTTGAACAATTTAAAACACTCATTGAAAAACAACTTGGTCGATCAATTATAAGCTTTCAAATTGATCAGGGAAGTGAATTCAAACCTTTCATACCCTACCTAAATAACCAAGGCATTGAACATAGATTAACTTGTCCATACACTTCACAACAAAATGGAATAGTTGAAAGAAAACACAGACATATTATGGACATGAGCCTTACTCTTCTTTCTCAAGCCACTTTACCTTTGTCCTTATGGGATGAAGCTTTTTCTACCGGTGGGTATCTTATCAATCGTCTACCTACACCTATTCTCAATCAACTCAGTCCATTGGAGAAGTTATTTGGTCGGAAGCCTAATTATCCCTCTCTAAAATTTTTTGGGTCTCAATGTTATCCTTTCATCAGACCCTACCAATCCCACAAATTATCCTATAGATCCATACCATGTACTTTTCTAGGCTATAGTTCATCCCACGAAGGTTATAAATGTCTATCTCGAGATGGTCGAACCTATATATCTAGACATGTTCTATTCAATGAAAAATCTTTTCCCTATTCATCTTTCACCTCTCATTATAAATCTTCATCAAAAAATGTCTTGGCTCCCCCAATCCAGTCCATAGTTCATAAACCAACATCGAATCATAATGAAGAAAGGCAACACATTGATACATTTATTGCTAATAATGATAATCTGAATTCTACTGTTGAATATCCCTTAGAAACATAATATCAGGAACAATATGGAGATGAGCTGCCAAGAGTAGATCATGTGAGGTTGAACAAATAACATCACAGACCCGAGATGACTTCCACAATACAACTCAGTCCTTGAATCTCAATACTCATCCAATGGTAACTCAGAGTAAAAGTGGTATTTATAAACCTAAAGTTTTCTTAACTGATTACACTGAGACTGAACCTACCACTGCTAAAGAAGCTTTAAAACATCCTCACCGGAGGTAAGCTATGGAAGAAGAATTTAAAGCTTTAACACAGAATAACACATGGAGTCTTACTCAGAAACAGGAACAACAAAAAACTGTAGGCTGTAAATGAGTTTTTAAAATAAAAAGAAACTCTGATGGGTCAATTGCTAGATATAAAGCTTGGTTAGTTGCTAAGGGGTTTCATCAAACACCAAACATAGATTACATTGAGACATTTAGCCCTGTTGTGAAACCCGTTACAATATACGTATGCTTCTCATTATTGCCATTATGAAACGTTGTCACATAAAACAACTTGATGTTAATAATGCCTTCTTACATGTTGAATTAGAAGAAAATGTGTATATGGACCAACCTTATGGATTTGAAGTAAAAGCTTGTCATCCTCTTGTCTGTCCCCTTAAGAAAGCAATCTATGGGCTAAAGCAAGCACCTCGCACATGGTATGAAAAGTTAAGTTGTAACTTATATGCCTTAGGATTTAGAACATCCAAAGCTAACTCATCTCTGTTAATTAGAATAACATCCACTTCATGTTGCTATATTCTGGTTTATGTTGATGATCGGATTATCATGGACAATTCTGCCAAAATCTTGGATGAGTTGATTCAATCTTTACACAGTAACTTTGCTCTTAAAGACCTTGGGACACTTAGCTATTTCCTTGAAGTGGAGGTATCGTATCCTACAAATGGAGATATGTTTCTATCCCAAACAAAATACATTACTGATCTGTTGCAGAAGACGGAAATGTTTGAAGCCAAATCAATCTCAACTCCAATGGTAAGTGGACTTATAATTTCTGCTTATCAAGGTGAGGATTTTCATGATGTTTATAAGTATCATAGTATTGTTGGTGCATTACAATATGCTACTCTTACACATCTTGAGATATCCTATAGTGTGAATAAAGCATGTCAATTTATGCATTCCCCTAAAATTGGTCATTGGCAACTTGTAAAACGCATTCTATGATATCTCAAAGGTGTTATTTTATCCCATGGTTTATGGCTTAGACATAACAATGATTTATCTCTTGTTGGGTTTGCTGATGCTGATTGGGCTTTTAATCCTGATGATAGAAAGTCTACATCAGGCTATTGTGTTTACTTTGGTAATAATTTGGTATCTTGGGGATCAAAGAAACAGTCCATTATCTCTAGATCTAGACAGAAGCTGAATATAGATGTCTGGTTTTACTTGCTACTGAATTAGTATGGATTCGCTCCCTATTACTTGACTTATGCATTCCTATATCTCATCCCCCAGTTATGTGGTGTGATAATTTGAGGACAGTTCATTTGAGTGCAAATCCTATACTACACTCCAAAACGAAGCATGTTGAACTTGATATTTATTTTGTTCGGGACTTAGTTTAGAAAAAGAAAATTTCTATATGTCATCTTCCAGCATCACACCAAATTACAGATATTCTTACCAAACCATTGTCTGCTTCATCCTTCCACAAGTTAAAAAGCAAGCTCACTGTTATTGATGCCGCAACTATTGGTTTGTAGGGGGTGTTAAGATAACCCATTGGATTTATCTTTATTCATGGCTATGGCCCAATATTGTAAAGGCCACTAAAGTCTTCTAGAATCAATTTGTTACGATATATGTAATTCAGTGTGGGTGAGTTTAGAATGTGGTTTTTACTCCCAGTTTTTTTGTTATAAATTTGGATATTCTTTCCATTCAAATATATAAGAAAAATGCCAAGGTTTTCCCCATTCAATATTTCTTCTTCTTCTTCTTCTTCTTAATACTTTGTGAAAAACAAAGATCATGATTTCAAAAAAAAAATATAAAAGAAAAATTAGAGAAAAAAGAAGATGGAAAAGAAAATAAAAATTGCAGAAGAAGAGAAGAAAGAATATGGAAAGGAAGAAGGAATAAATCAGAGTGTGAAAAATTCAAAAGCGACAAAAGCAAACTTGAAATATTTAAAAAAAATGATTGGCTTTATAAGTTTTTTTATTTTGTTATACGGACTGTAAATATTTTGATGTTTTGTTATATTTATGAAAATTAACCTTTAAAAAATGCAACGAGTAACAAAACTTATTAAAGAAATTAAAAATATAAGTTGACTTTTTTATTTTGCAGAAATAGCGAAAAAACCAAACTTTCATTTTAATTATCTTTGTATTCTTTTTTTACCCTTGAATATATTTTCTCCTCACACACCTTCATCGATAATTGCTTACTAAAAAACACTATCAAGTACTTGTCACAAGATGAACTGTGATTTGACATTTCCAACCAATTGGTATGATACAAGTGAGAAGAATTTGTTACACTATGAAGTGTGCGTTGACATTTCAACTAACTAGTATAATGCACAAAGTTAGGTGTAGTTTGAATGCACTTAAGTATATCTTTCATATTTTTTAGAGTAATAATTAGTTGAAGCTTAGACTCTCCATGCGTCTTCTATAATAAATCGATAAATTGTTGTTGTTGTTACTACTCTACTACTACTAAGGATAAGGATGACACATGCACCAAGTATTACTCTTTAAAATATTTGAGCAATGACTACGTACACCTATACATTTCACTCTAATCACTAAAAGAAGTAAGAAAGTTTTGCATGTAATGAATAAGAAAGTTTTGCATTTGATGAATGATAATTTGAGTGAGAATGTGAGATGAGAATGCATATCTAAGTATGCTTTAAATAGATAAATAAACAAATATATATTTGTATGTACATAAATATAATTACATCCTAGCACACAAATATTGTTAATTTGCTCAAATGTATAACTACAACCATTCATAAATGACTTCAAAAGGTCAAACGACTCAAAATTTCGACTCCTTATAGAACTAAAAAAAACTAGAAAAAAATTATACATATTTTCTTTAAAAGAAAAAATTAACTTCCATTGATATGTGTGTGGACTAGATCAACATCACAAATTATCCAACGACCATCTTTCTAATAATTTGACTAACATAGATGGTGTCAAACCTAATTAAGAAAAATTGTATACAAGAATAACCAAGCAATAACTATGGTAGGAAGATTAATTAATGTGTGCCTATGCATCAAGATTAATTAATGGTGACAAGTATATAGTAATCGTAGGTGGATGGGCGAACGCTTACCATGCATAATTTATTATGCCACCTTCAGTGAAAGGTAGCAAGAACATAATTGCATATTACAATGAAAAATAAAATCACATATTGTTTTTACCTTATATACATTTAATATCAACTTTTAGTAATTACCTTTATTATGTTTGCTTAGGAATATCTTATATCCAAACTACTTTTGTATATGAAACATATCATGTCTGAACAATATAGAAATAGATGCAGTTTCAACAACTAACTATATTTTTTACGGTAGTTAAATCTGTATGCAGTAATAAAGGTGATTTCTTAGACATTTCTTGAAGCAATGATTCCAAATACCTCCATGACGACCCATTTTCCGCCATAGCTTTCTTAGCTATCTCTGAAATCTCCATTGCCTTCTTCCTCACTTCTTTCCCTTTCTCTCCTTCCATTAACTCTTTCACATGTCTCTTCAAATCCTTCCCTTTTACAAACCCTTTCATCGACGACCTCCCCTCGACTGCCTTCATCCCCGCCCTCAACTCCTCCACTACCATTCTCGCGTTAACACTTTGATCCGCCATTAACGGGTAAGTAAGAATTGGGACTCCACAGCTCAAGCTCTCAATCACTGAGTTCCAACCACAATGACTAAAAAACCCTTTAACAGCTTCATGTTTTAACACTTCCCATTGGTTCACCCATGCCCTAACTATAATCCCTCTCTCTTTTGTTCTCTCTTCAAACCCTTTATCTTCCACTGTTTCTTTTTCTTCCTCTACCTTTTTTCGTACCCATAGAAAGTTTACTCCTGATTCCTCTAATCCAATCTCTATCTCTTTCGTTTGTTCACTCGAAATCTCCGACTGCGTTCCGAACGCCACGTACAATACGTTATCTCCTTGCCTGAGTCTTCCCTCCAACCATTCTAACCACAATGACCCTATAGCTTGCTTGGTTGGCTGCTGCGTTTGGCAGTTTGTTGTGGCCTCAAAGCTACATTGGTACAGACAAAGTGGTCCAATATTCCAAGTCCTTCCACTGTTTAGCAAATTTGGAAAGAATTAATACCAATTCACATATATTAAGAGACAATTTTATTCATTTTAGCCAACTGCATTTATTACAATAATTTTAAATATATATATAATTACAAAATAGAATTTTAGTATTGTTAAGGTAGATTTTGAAATTTTAATATTGTTTTAATATTTTTAGCAGTTTTAAGATTCGAGATGATCTGTCTATAATTTTAGATATTCTTTGTTTTCATTTACACTGTATAAAATAATTTCGAAAACGAAGAAAGCATAAATTCATCATGGAAAATACAAAAAATGTCTCAGCCAACATGCCATTAAATGATAATGGCTATTTTTAAAAGAATTTTTGGTAGACGATCGTTTAGATTAATTTGACTATTTTTGGTATACGATTGTTACCAATATCCCAAAGATTTTTTTTCCAAGATGTTTTATATTTGTACACGATCTTGAACCAAATATCAGTTTAAAAAAAAAAGAAAATTTACAAAAGAAAAGAGAAAAAGACGATAAAAAGAAAAAGAAAAAATTGCATAAGAAAGAGATGGAAAGGAAGAACAAATCTAAAATATTTAAAAAGAATGAAAGTCTTCGTAGATTTTTTTATTTTGTTACAAGAACCACTTTTGTACGTTTGTTATATTTATAAAAATTTCTCAAACTAAAACCTAATTATAAATACATAAACTAAAATTTGACTATAGGGAGACTATTAGAGTTGCAATTCAATCAAAGTTGGAAAATAGATTTTAAAAACTTATTTTAAAAATTTGATTACAAATTTCAAGTCTTTTCTTGTATTAATGTAAATGTGAAAGCAAATGTTTTGTTAACTTCATCTTATTTTTGTTTTTAAAAATTGAGCTTACAAACCCTATTTTTACTTACAATTTTCTATATTTTTTCATCTACTTTCTACTCTCTTAGAAAAGATGAACCAAGTTTTGAAAGAAAAAAATGTTTGGTTAAAAAAAGTTTAAACTTATATATTCGTGACAAATGTTATATTATAATTTTTTTATTTGAATAATTTTTTTTCTCTTTTGTTTTAAATATTATTATTTAGTTATTGTATTATTTTTAAATATAGCAATTGAACAAAAATATTTATAAATTTCAATGTACCATTTGATAGAAATGAATAGATCAAAGCCTATAGAAATTAATAGATATAGATATTGTTTGTGTTAGTGATTAATTATTGTTTTATGTAAACTATGGGTGTGAAATATATTTGTTTGAAATACATTATAAATTGTTTAATTTTAAAAATAACACTCAATACCTTGTTTTAAATAGAAACATTTTTTTTCTTAAATGAATATAAATCCAAATCTAGTGAATTGTTGGCACAGAAGGAGGGAACGATTGGCAACACCTGTTTCCTACGTAATCGGAGAACAATGGCTCCATCTCGTAAAAGCTATTAACGATCAATCCGTAGCTCTTCATTGTAGCATGAATTGACTTCATTACAAATTCAAAATTGAGGCTCGTCGGCTCCTCTTCCGCTTCAGGCCAAAAAACTCTATCAAAATCCCCCCGGCAGATTTTCACCCAAGGAAAATCACTGACAGTCACCATCTCTTCCACACACACAACTCTGGCAAGTGCTCTATTTTTCATAACGGAAGAAAAAATGGCAGAGGAATAATTTGACATGCCACTGAATATAATTCTGGGGATTCCCAATTTTGAAGCCGACTCGAGGGTCCACCATAAAAACATGTCGGAGATTAGGAAGGTCACAGGAACAGGGAGGGATTGGAGGCGTTTCTCAAATTCCGGTTGCATAAGCTCTGTGGCGCAGCAGAATAGAGGATGGAGGGAGATTGAAGGGAGAGTATCGGTGGATTCGACGCCGGTTGGGAGGCCGGGAACATTTTGGGGAAAACAGAGGTCGACGAGGGAGATGGAATCGGTGCCGGAGTCGGAGAAGAATTGAGAAATGAAGGGACGGTAAGCGGGGGTGGTGAAGATGGTGAGACAGAGGTGA
>JBBPDI010000032.1:2654551-2668617 GCA_037974545.1 Cucumis variabilis | reverse complement strand
ATATAATACAGTGAAAGTTAAATAGAATTTTACTAGTGTTAATATAGATTTTGAAATTTTACTATTGCTAATATTTTTAGCATTTTTAAGATTCGAAATTATCTGTCTATAATTTTAGAAATTATCTGGATAGAACAATTTCGGAAAAAGCCCACCGACCCATAAAAAATACAAAAAATGTCTCCCAATTAAATGACAATAGCTATTTTTTTCCAAGATATTTTATATTTGGTAGACGACCTTAAACAATCAAATAACAGATCTTAAACAACCAAATAAGAATTTAAGAAAAAAAATGAAAGAAAGATAATTTATATTTAATACACGATCTTGAACCAAATATCAGTTTGAAAAAAAAAAGAAAAAAGAAAAAGACTATTGAAATAAAAAGAAAAATTGCATAAGAAAGAGATGAAAAGGAGGAGCAAACCTGAAATATTTATAAAAAATGACCTACTTCATATGTTTTTTTATGGGGGCATTTTTAAAAATAGCAAAATAAATTAAAATATTTATAAGTTATTACAAAATCTTGGATTCTATCACTATAGCATATCAATGACTATCAGTGATAGAATTTGCTATACGTTGTAAATATTTTATAAAATTGGTTGTTTTTGAATTTTTTTTGAATTTTTTATTTTGTTATACAGTTCACTTTTGTACCTTTGTTATATGGTTCAGTTTTGTACCTTTGTTATATTTATGAAAAATTTCCAAACGAAAACCTAATTATAAATACATAGACTAAAATTTGACTATAGACTATTAGTTACAATTCAATCAAAGTTGGAAAATAAATTTTAAAAACTTATTTTAAAAATTTGATTACAAATTTCAAGTATTTTCTTGTGTTAACGTAAATGTGAAAGCAAATGTTTTGTTAACTTCATTTTATTTTTGTTTTTAAAAATTGAGCTTACAAACCCTATTTTTACTTACAATTTTCTATATTTTTTCATCTACTTTCTACTCTTTCTTAAAAAAGATGAACCAAGTTTTGAAAGAAAGAAATGTTAGTTAAAAAAAGTTTTGAACTTATATATTTCTAACTGTTATATTATAATTTTTAAATATAGTAGTTGAAAAAAATATTTATAAATTTCAATGTAACATTGATAGGAATGAATAGATGAAGCCTATCATATTAGTGATTAATTATTCTTTTATGTAAACATGGGTGTGAAATATATTTGTTTGAAATACATTCTAAATTGTTTAATTTTAAAAATAAGACTCAATACCTTGTTTTAAATAAAAACATTTTTTTTTTCTTAAATAAATGTAAATCCAAATCCAAATCTAGTGAATTGTTGGCACAGAAGGGGGGAAACGATTGGCAACACCTGTTTCTTACGTAGTCGGAGAACAACGGCTCCATCTCGTAAAAGCTATTAACGATCACTCCGTAGCTCTTCATTGCAGCATGAATTGACTTCATTACAAATTCAAAATTGAGGCTCGTCGGCTCCTCTTCTGCTTCAGGCCAAAAAACTCTATCAAAATCCCCCCGGCAGATTTTCACCCAAGGAAAATCAGTGACAGTCACCATCTCTTCCACACACTCAACTCTGGCAAGTGCTCTGTTTTTCATAACGGACGAAAAGACGGCAGAGGAATAATTTGACATACCACTGAATATAATTCTGGGGATTCCGAATTTTGAAGCCGACTCGAGGGTCCACCATAAAAACATGTCGGAGATTAGGAAGGTCACGGGAACAGGGAGGGATTGGAGGCGTTTCTCAAATTCCGGTTGCAGAAGCTCTGTGGCGCGGCAGAATAGAGGATGGAGGGAGATTGAAGGGAGAGTATCGGTGGATTCGACGCCGTTTGGGAGGCCGGGAACATTTTGGGGAAAACAGAGGTCGACGAGGGAGATAGAATCGGTGCCGGTGCCGGAGTCGGAGAAGAATTGAGAAATGAAGGGACGGTAAGCGGGGGTGGTGAAGATGGTGAGACAGAGGTGAGGGAAACGGCGGCGGAGGAGGCAGAGGAGGTGAAGAAGAGGAATGGTGTGGCCTTTTGCCATGAACGGGAAGATAACAATATGAGGATGCGAAGATTTGGAATCTGAATCCATCGGGAATTTTGGAATTCTTTTTCTTTCTTTCCCACATGCAAATGGAAATCCTTTTGCCTCTTTAATGTTGGGCTTTTCCCAATTTGCTTGCAGGCCAAAACAAGTGGAGGACAGCTTCCTAGGAAGAACTAGGAGGAGAAGAAACCACGTACGTCTCTCTTGAATGATAGCAGAAGGTACAAAACTCCCCTTTCTTTTCTTTGTTTCTGCACTTCACGAAAGAAAGAAATGAAAGAAAAAAAACACTTCTCCTCTTCCTCTGCAAACCTTTAAGTCTTTTTGATTTTGAATGGAGTAGACACACAAGCAATGGTTAAAGATGAAGGAGAAAAGAAAATGCAAGATTTACTTAGTTTCGCCAAAGAATGCCTATGTCCACAGAAGGATTACTTTCTTTGATTATGTGAGATGAGTACAAAGTTTTTGGTTCTTTTTTATTTTTATTTTTCTTTTTCTTTTTCCTTTTTTTTTCTGAATGTGAATGTAAAAGAAGTGTGTAAAAACTTAAACTAATTTTTACACACTTCTACATTTAATATGGAGGGTGACACATAATTATTAAAATCAATTTACAATCATAATCATTCTAGAAGGTTACTTAATTAGCCTACCTAATTTTTCACTAGCTCTTTTTTTTTTTTTTTAAATCTTTTAAATATATTTTAGTGTCCTATCTCAATATGTATTCCTTGTGTTTACCGTATTTTTAGTTTGCCCTTTGTTTCGAACCATGAGTAATTTTGGTTGTTTAAGCTTATGGATTAATCGATGGTTTAATATTGTATTATAGCAGTTTGGTTCAAGATCAAGTGCTTTTGTTTTCTTTCCTAATTAATATTCATTTCTAAACATTCTTTTTTATATATATTTCAAACTCATAAGTAAAGAGGAATGTTAAATGTTATATCAATTAATTTTCTAATACCCATAAGCTTTTAAGTTTTTTAATTAGTCGGTGATCGAAAAGTTTGTTTCTAACAAATGTTGTCAATTCGATTGTTCATTTGTGAGGTGGTGTATGAGGGGACAAAGAAAGCAGGTAAATTTGGAACAAAGAAGTAGGCATAAACATCTATACATTTTAGGAAGTATTAATGGTACTAGCTACTGTCTCAAATTCTTTCTTCTTTATAGACTAACATGATATGGAATTACTTACCTCTATATGTGTATTCCTTTAAGGAAATATTTTATCTTGAGACTTAGAATATTAATTTGTAACTTGTACTTTTAATTTTATATATCAATTTAATTTATGAATTTTGGTAAATTTTATACTTTCAAATTTGTAACAATTTAGTCTAAAAAAGAATCGAAATTTGATATATGTTTTTACTATTTTATGATGTAGGACTTTTTATTTTATAAAATTATTTAGTCTCTAATTTTTTATCAATTTATTTATGCAAGAAATTTCATTAATAATTTCCACACTAATTTTTAGTACGAGAACTAAATAGTTACAAATTTTTAAGTAGAAAGACTAAATTGCCATATAGTAAAATATATGGACTACATTTCATAAACTTGAAAGTTTATGAAATTTAGGAACTAAGGTGTTACAAACAAAAGTTTAAGATTGAATTCACTTCTATAAAAGTTGAACTAAAAATGAATTTTAATCTCTTAGGTATTTAGATGCATTTTCACGTATAACAAAATAAATTAAAATATTTATAAAATATAATCAAATTTCATATCTATCATTATTTTATTCGTATCTATTATTGATAAATTTAAAATTTTTACTATTTTTTGTTAAAGATTTTCAACAAATTTATCATTTACTCATACCACACATTGCTGAAGTTAAAAAAAACTCATAATACAAATAGAAATACATCTTAATTGTTGAACTTTACTGTTTTGATCATGATATTATGAATGGTCATTTACAATTAACATTTATCAACGTGCTAGGGCTACTATAATCATGGGAGTATTTTTAAATATAACAAAGTGAATTAAAATATTTACAATAACATTGATTTAATGTTCTATCAATGTCACTTAAGCTTATTAGTGTATCATTTATAGAATTTAAAATTTTTCTATATTTTGTCGATTTTTTTATTTTTGACAATTTTTCAGGATTTTTTTATCATTATTATTATTTAAATATTTTTTGAAATAAAAATCAATTTATCTTTTTAGCTGCTGTTAATTGGATGGTCAAAATCTTAAATTTTTAAAAATAATCATATTAGAATTTCAATTGATTTTTTTTAGTATGAACGAAAGCAGGAGATTCAAATTCAAATATGTTTTGAATCCTTAATATAAAGATGTATTAAAAATGTTAGTTGAGGTTTAATACTTTAAAAAATTTTATTTTAAAAAGAGTGATTGAGTTAATTCTTATATATATTTATGTAATATTTCTTTAATTTAAATACATATAGTAATATGGTATAAATATTGTAACGTATTGAGAGTTAATAGTTAGAGATTGATGTTAAAAAATTTAGATTCCATAGTTTTCTTTCTTTGTTTCTATATCACTAATAAATAGTCTAAATCATAATCATTAAATTTAAGATTAATATTATTTAATATGAAAGTTCGAAATGGAAGCACATGAAACATCTTGATTTTTGTCATCTTAATTAAATAAAAGATATTCTATCCATCTACATTACCACACAGACTATAAGAAATAAATATTTTTTCAACGTCAAAAATCGTCGAAAAAGAACTGAAGACACAGGTCAGAAAATCATCTCCAAAGGCACTTTGATATAGTTCCTGCATACTCTCTCGACGACATGTATATTCCAAACAGTAGTTTTCTGCGTCCTTGTTGCCTCCATTTCCCCTTTTTTTTTACTCATTTCTAAACTTTAATATTTTTGTTTGAGAGCCAAATTTAAACACAAGTGCGAACATTTGATGATCTTAATCACAAATTTGTAAAGAGTTTGATTAAAGTTGTGATTTCGTAACATATTCTCTGTGTGTTTAATTTAAAAAACAAATCAATTTAGAAAATATAAAAGTGTTTGAAACGACCACTAGAAATAAAATTTGAAGTGTATTTGAAACATTTTTTTATATAAAAAGTTTAAATAAAAATGAGTTAGAAAAACATCTTTCTTAAGTGAATTCAAACATGCTCTAAATTAAAAAAACTCATTTTAGAGTCTGACAACGATAAGTGTGTCGCCCAAGATGATATAGAGTTGTCAATGTCCTAAAAGGATGGCTAATTTTAAAACAAGAAAATGGAGTTTGCCACCAATCTTTTTTTGCAGTGTGATTGGATTTCGAAATAAAGTAAAGTTTTAAATAAAATCATCAAAAACAATTATTTGCGCGAAAACAAGACTTGAGTTCGAAAGTTATTTGTATGTGAGAAATGTGTTAACATCTATACTGGTTTAGAAAATGTTGGCCAAATTATATATGATGAATTGAAATAATTTATTTAAAAATAAAAAAAAATCATTTAAAAAAATAAAATTTCTAAAAATGTCATATTTTACTGCTTATCTTTCCAATATTTTTAAAATATTAATTAAATCATTTTTTTTTGGAATCAAATCTCATACTCCAAACATATTGGTCCCTCAGATAATCTAAATACTGTTTATTAACTATGATCTAACAAGTATATATTAAAATAACACCACAAAAGGAGATGCAAAATAAAATGTTAAAAGAAAACATGCATGCATACATATATTTTAAGCATAGGTAAAGCATAAATAAAATATGAATTTGATTATGTATGAGATTAGATGGAATAATAAGAATAGGAAAGAAAACTATTGTTTACTAAAATGAAATGAAATAGGATTTAAAAATTAAACAGGAAGAAAACATACTAAAAAATTAGTTATAAAGTTTAAAATGGTAATAATAGTAATAAAAATAAATAATAAATAAAAGAAATGGATTGATGAGATAGAAAAGAAAAATTAGAGGTTGAGACTAAAAAATATGTGATTGATTTTTAATTAAATTGATTTTCTTGTAAATAAAAGATTTCATAATTCAAAATTTAAAAATTCTCCATAAACCATTTTATTTCACCATTTTCTAAATTAAAAGAAAACATTTAAATGATATTAATAAAAGCTTTATTTAATTATTATTATTATTATGTTCAATTTTTTAAAATTAGTCATGATTATTATGATATTATTTGTTTACTTCCACGTGATTATATTACATTGTTAATTGAAAATGTTTATTCTCTCCAACCAAATAAAAAAAAAAACTTGAGAAAAATGGTTAAAAATAGAAAACAAAAACAAAAACAAAAAACCGAACTATTTACCTTTTATGATTATAAAATTTATTTTTAGTGATTTTTTTATTTCCTATTTTTGAAAAACTGCGTAGCCTTACATATATTAAAATAATTATAAAAAATCCACCACCTTTCAATATATATATCAATAAAAAAAAAGACAAAAATACATTATTGCTATATGTACCTAATTAATATGTGTTTGGACGAGAGTAGTACTAAGTTGGGTGATTACTTGCGGAAGTCCTCATGTTGCACCCATTTAGGAGATATGAATGAACCAGTGTCACATTTGAATGAGAGGGATCTGAAGAACATGAAAGTAATATAAAGAAAAAGTTAAAAGAATTAAAAGTTAATACATATACCAACAAGGTGCACCTTTCTTTTCGGTGGTTAGAACAATTTTATGTTGAGTGACCTCTTGGAAATATTCCTAGGATGCACGTGTGAGTAAAACTTTCACTCTAATAAACATTTAAGAATAGTAAAAATTTGAATTCCAAATCTACTTGTTGAATCTTTTTTATATTTAGACCCATTGAAGAAGGATAGTGCTAGATATTATATTAAATTATCTTAAATCACCAATTAACTCAAAAGTTTAAGTCGATGGGTGAAAACAATTTTAATATAACTAGAAAATATTGACGTGCTTTGCACTTGTAAAGATTATATTGTTGACTTTTTATATTTAAATATTACTAAAAAAAATAATATGTCACCAAGAGTAACTTTTTTTACGTATAATTGAGTAGAAAGATTTAAACTACACACTTCGGTGTATACTAATACACTTTGATGACAACTAAGCTACATTTTTTTTACCACTAAGAATAATTTAAAATGAAATTAAACAAAGTACCTCTTCAACTATAATAATTGGTCACAAAGCATCTACTTATTATTTGTTCATGATACATTGTAACAATAAAATCTAAGTTCACATATTCACATTAATTATGCACAACAAAATATAGTTTTAAATTTGATCTAGAACTAAATTTTATAAAAATGACTTCACAAATTTTATAAAAATGTAATAGAACAATTCAAATATTAAAAAAAATGTAAAAAAAAAAGAGAGAAATCAGAAAATTCAGAAAAATCCCCAAAAAAAATGAAGAAGAAAGAAAGAAAAACTGTTAGTTTTTTTCAACTATGTAGATATATTTATAAATATAAAATTATATTTTAATAAATGACATTATATTATTTTTCTACTCTTATGTGTATAACTTCAACTCTTTCTCTAAAATCATCAAGTATGAACATATTGTAACACCAAAATTATATTTCAACATAAAAGTAAAGTCGAAGATGAATGATGAGAGTTGGATCAATCAATATTATATAATAGAAATTATTATAAGAAGACAACATTTACCTTTGCCATAGAAAAAACACATGTAGTTTGTAAAAAAATTCAAATGTTCGTAAGAAAATGGTTGAAAAGATGTCTTTATATATAGTTTGAAGAAAATAAATGGTTACAAGGTCTCTTGAAATTTCATCATTAAGTATAAATTCATAAACTTTAGAATTAAATTATTAAAATAAATAGATAAAAAACTTTTCATATTGTATAATGAAATATATATAAATTCATAAAAAATGAAATTTTTGAAAAAGAATATATAAAAAACTTTTATATTTTATATTGAAGTTAAAAATTTGAAAAGATAATCAATATTTAATATTGATTTTAGGAGAGTTTGCAAAAATAGCAAAAAAATTTATAATAATAGAGCTCATGTCACCTATCTTTTCTAAATTGTAAAATTGACAAATTTAGAATTAGATTATCGTCTGATTACCGTCAATTACTAACCATATTTGTCAAATTTACAATATGCAAAAAGAGAGATATTATGAACTATTTTTTTCTAAAATTTTTTTGTCATGTAATTTTTCTTGATTTTATTCTTTATATTAAATAAATAAAAAGAAATAATAAATCAATTATAAAATAATATAATTTATAAATTTCTTTTAGAAAACCCATAGAATATAAATGGCTTGTTTCTTTTTTTAAAAAAAATTTAAACAAGAACTAATATTTAATTATTTAAAAATATTAAGATTGTAAATTTAAAATTTGACAAGGGGTAAAATGATTTTCTTCTTAAGTCACTTTTTATATAGTAAGGATATCTAACACTCCTCTTACTCTCGTGAGCATGAAATATGAAAGGTCTAAGTGAAAATCAATATTAATGTAACACCCCAGGCCCAGGATTCGGATCAGACCAACACGAGTCCTTTCAGCATGCTTTGTCCTCACTCACATGCATCCTAGGAAAATTTCCAGGAAGTCACCCAACATAGAATTACTCCAAGCTAAGCACGCTTAACTTTGATGTTCTTATGATCGAGCCACCGAAAAGGAAGGTGCACCTTGTTGGTATAGGCATTAACTTTTAAGTCTTTTAAGTCTTTTTTAACATTACCTTCATGTCCTCAGGATCCCTCTCATTTAGATGTGGTACCGGTTCACATTCATGTCTCCCTCCTAATCTCGGGCGTTACAATAAAAGAAAGAGGAATAACATTGTAGAGGTTTTAACACATGATTTCCACCTACTCTAAAGCCATCTTAAATCATCCATTCAACCTAAAAGCTTAGGGCCTGTTTTGTAGAGAATTTGGGTTCTATTTTACATTTTCAAATTCGTCGAGTTCAGCAAATCATATGTGTTTGATAGAAAATCTGGATTATATTTCTGAAAACTATTTTTGGATTCTAATTCAAACCGTACAAATTTTGAAAAACAACTTTTTTATGTTTTTATTGTACTAAGAATTTGAATTTTACATTTTAACAAACAAAATTATATTAAATACATATAAAAATATTTAGAAAATACAATATATCATCATAGGAACTCAAATCATTTTTTTATATACTAGAATAATACTCAAGACCTTTCTCTTTTATTGAAATTATCTATATTTTTCCTTTTTCGAAATTATATATATAAATATAACTATATGATTGAGAAAATTTAACATAGGTAATTAAAATCTACCATTTTTTATATAAAGAAAAAGTTGATATAAGTTGTTTATTACTCATTTCAAATTCTATCACCCATACCAAAAAAAAAGTAACAAATCTATGTGTGTTGATGAATTTTAGATTTATGGAATTTGAAAGGAGTAATAAACAACTTATATCAACTTTTTGTAACCATTATCTTAAAATTTCTCGAAGACAAAAGAGTCTTCCAAATTTATTCATTTTCAAATTTTGAATTAAACCATAAATCTATAATCATAAATGTCCACAAACAATAACTTATATCTTCTTTTTTATAAGAAAAAATGGTAGATACTAATTAACTATCTAAAACATTTTAAGATAATAAGAAGGTAAAAATAAGATTGTTACCTTCTCGAGAAATCAAGACTCTAATCATGTACAACTGGTAATAATGTACTACAGATGAAATTTTTTAAATAATTCGTACAACTTAGAAAAATTCATTAGTTTATTGTGATTATTATTTTTAAAAAAAGTTAAATATATCATAAGAAAGAATCTATGTACATTTAACTCAAAACACTAAATCAAAGTACTTATTGCTATATATAATTATATATATAAAAAAAGAGAACTCATAATTCTTGAGCTTAGATTTTACAATTGACATTGTTTCAATTTTATACCCCTTATATGTGTGTTCTTCAAGTCTTCTTTTAAATTTCAAAGTATTAACCTATTGCAAATGCAATACAACAGTGTGTATGTGTATATATATACATATATCAATATAAACGAAATAATAATAGATCACAAAACAAAACATAGTGAATAAAAAACCAAGAAAATTAAACAAATCTAAGTATAAGAGAAATTTCAAATATAATGTTTATAAAAAAGATTGAAGAGAGTTGTTTACATAGTTGTAGAAGATAAAAGTTACAAACCTTTTAAAATCTCATCATTAATATATATTACAAAATTTAAAAATTAAATTATAGAAATAAATAGATAATTTTTCATATTCTAACCTCTTGATCTCTTAAATAATAAGATATGCATGAAGGTGAGAATTTGAAAAGATTATAAATGGTTAATGATAATTATATTTTTTATATTATTTAAATAATCATAAATAAAAAAATCAAATAAATTTGGTTGATATTATAAATATAGAATTTGACAAAGGGTAGAATCGTCCAAAAATGATTCTCTCGTTAAACCCCTTTTAATATGGACTATACATGAGTTTTATCAAACTATAGGCTCAACTCTAACTTTCTCCAAACAATAGAGATTAAAATTGCAATTTAACCAATTTTTTAAACATAAATTATATTTATAAATAAATTAATAATAATTTAATATGAACTAAATCTTAGTTGATAAGTAAGACTAGTTTTATGATTTATAAATGAGTATAAAAACACATTTCAACATTTGAAAAAAAAACTAGAATCCAATTTTTGAATTTACCATCAAACACATATTTGAAAATATAAAATACAACTATGTTTCATTCAATACATTGTTTTAAAATTATTCAGATTCGATCTCTATCAAACAAATCTTTAATTTCTTTTTGGTTGAGTTGGTGATTTAAGAGAAAGAAAATATAGTATGGGACTAAAATAGAATCATCAAGATGGACACAATCAATATTACTAAAAAAAGAAAAATCCACCTCTACATATAGAAATTTAAGAAAGATTGACAAAATAGAATGCATAACTAAAAAAGAAAAGAAATCAATGGAAAACTTAGGTGAGAGAAAGGATAATATGTCACAAGAGAATGGCCCTAGTGGCCATAAAATGGGAAGAAATTAGATAGTAATTAAAGTGAAGAGCCACATGGGCCATCTCTCCTGCGACATAAAATCCTCTAACTCAACATTTTCATCTCTCTCTTTCTCTTTTCTCTATGGTTTGTTGGTATATGATAACCAATAAATGTGTCTCTGTATTTATAGGCTTTCAAGGCACCAAAATTTCAATACCAAATATATATATATAATTAAGAACAAATCGCCAAATTTCATAGAGTAGTACTTGGAAATTACCAATTAAATGTAAATGGTCTGTTTTTTAGAGTTCAAAAATAATTTCAGAAACAGCATAGGAACTTTACAATCAATTTGAAGTTCGTTTTTTCCATATAGGTTTCTTTCACATTATATTATTTCTTTGCGTTCAAAATGGGAGGGAAGAGGGGTAGGCAAAAAAACAGCTCCATGTTCCTCGTTGAAACTTGAAAGATTAAAATTAAATCAAACTACACATTTTCAAGGAAAAACCCCCATCTTTTTACCAATACAAATTAAAAATATCTAATTTTATACTTTTAATTTCTCGTAGCTTTTAAAATAATTGTCTACAACTATTCTTTTTAAAAAATCAACCAAATATGTAAAGTTTTTATTATTGTTACAACACTCTAACAAACAAGGGTTATTTTTAAATAATAATAAAATGTATCACTGTTTATGAAGATGGATTTTAATAGACTATGATGAAGATGGATTTTGATAGACTATGATCATGTATCACGATAAACATTGATAGACATAAATAGATATCTATCAATGTCTATCACTAAAAGATTAAAATTTTGTTGTATTTGTAATTATTAATAATTTTACCATTTAAATATATTTTAAGATTAGGTCTTTTTTTTTATGATTTGGAAGGTTCACTGGATTATTTTCCCTATAATTAGTTAATCATTTGATTTTTAAAAAATTAAATATTACTTATTTCTTATTAACAATTTTAAATTTAACAATTACATTCAAAATAAAAACATATGTACCAACATTTTTTTAAAAAATATAAGTATAGCAAAATTTGTCATAGTCTATTAATAATAAAAGTTTAAAATTGATCATTTATATTGCAAATATTAGTGTCACTAATAGACTTTTTTGTATTTATAATTATTATTTCTAAAATTGCTACCAATTATAATTATCCTATTTTTTAATTATATTATACATATCCATGAAATAATTAATTTTGCTATATACATATCCATGAAATAACTAATATTGTTATACATATCCATGAATACGATGGAATTAATTAGAAGGAACAATTTTAATACAACTTCTACATGAATAAAATAGGTGTGTATCTAACAATGGGTCAATAGATGCGTCCGAACATTTCCAGTAGATAAATATTCTATAGTACCTTCATCATTCTCGTTTCATTAATGATATATGACATGAAGTACTAAATGTATAAAGAGAGCTATAATAAAATATGTATGTAAACTACACTTCAAAACTCAAACAAAACTATGAGGATATATTTTAGTGAGGATCCTAACATTTTAGAAACAATAATAATAAAGGAAGAGATGGCCTTATAAGTATCTTAATAAGATATAATATGAGTTAAATTTGAATTTGATCGATCTTTTTCGTTGTGTTGTACTTTTCTCTTTTGACTGATGCTTTTTAGACTTTGCTTTTATTGAGGAATATTGACCACAATGATTCTAACAACCATTAGCCATTACAGACAAATTTATGGTCTAAATAAAATAAACAAAAACGACCCTACTTAAAGCATAATATAACTTACAGTACTTCCTAACTACTGCTGTTCCTCGTAAGTTTATAATATTGATGGTTGGGATTTCTAAGTAATTTCCTATTCGTTACAATGTGAACAAATTGACCATATGATCATATACAAAAAAGATGCTTAATTCAAACTAATTATGTAGAAGTGAATGAAGAGGGGTTTGTTGGATTTAAAAACTAATTGTATATGGTGAAATATAATTTGGATGAGAAAAATGAAATTGAATATGGAAAGAGTTGGTTATAGCACATATAGAAGCAACATTAATATAATGTAGCATATTAATTAAAGTTGGTGTCATCCTTTTGCAACATTGTATCTTTCTAATTTAATTTAAGTTAAAATTGTATTTTTGTCTTTAAACTTTGCATATGTTTCCATTTTGGTCTTTAAATTTTTTAAGAAAAAAAGAACTTACTTTGGTCGTAATGACATTTCTATATTTAGATTATTAATTTTTACTAGTTTTTGTCTTTGTGTTGTTTGATATTTGATTGTTGAATATATTGACCCAAGAATTTACATATAAAATAAACTCCATTATAATTAAGGTACGGATTGAAATCAGATTTAATACAGTTTCAGGACATAAATCATCTCACTTTATGCTCTTTATATAATTATATATATAATAAAAATAATATTAATAATACTAATATCAAATAGATGGAAACCTATTGATGTGAAAAATCTCAATTAGGTTTCAAGTAAAAGCTTGGATTTATCTTTTCTTTATTTACAATCATGTTATTATTAACAAATTCATGGTCTACATAAAACCATAAATAAAAACCCACTTAAAAGTTAAAATTAATATATTTATTTCCTAGCTATGTTGAGCTATATATGATCATATAGTTTATAAATTATTATATAATAATAATCCATGCAAATTTTCATGGTTGGGTTTCTAGATACATGGATTAATTGTAACAAATTATTGAAGGGTAAATTTCTTGTTCTACACTCAAAGTCTCTAAACTAAAACAATTATTCCAAGGTTTATTAAGTCAAAAAGCAGAGAAAAATGCCACCTTAATTTTCCATTCACAATCAAATAAATTGACCATGAGAAGTTTACAACAAAGATGCTTGATGAATTGCCTATAAATAGACGAGATGGTTAAATACAAAAAACCATTAACATAAGGAGAAGTA
>JBBPDI010000032.1:2614096-2626530 GCA_037974545.1 Cucumis variabilis | reverse complement strand
TTTGTTGCATTCACTTCGTTAGGCATTATCCATGCAGCTGCATCAATATTCAACAACTTTATACATGTATATTTGTCTCACAAAATTTACTTATATTTTTTTAACACTAATACACTGTTTTATTATTCGATCTTAATAAAGCTCTATGGCGGAATAATTTTCTTTTTGACAACATAGTAAGCAAGAGAATTGAATCTAGAGTTGATAATACAAGTTTAATATTAGTTGAGTTGTTTTTTTTTTTTTTCTTTTTCCTTTTCAAAAGTTATGTTTATTTTGTTTTTTTAAGAAAGAAATTAACACTACTTGGTAAAGTTTGATTGAACTCAGCTTTTTAAATATGGAATGGTGAAAAATATGAGAATTTTAAAACATGAAAAACAAACTTAGAATATGTAAAATAAATTAACAAGGAGTGTAGTAGTCCGATTTAGTAATTATTATTTAGTTATTGATTTTGTTATTTTGAAAATCGATCCTATAAAAACCACTTTCATTTATTGGTTCCTATAAATCCTATAAAAGTTTACATAATGAAAGCCAAAATTAAAAAAAAAATTAAATAAAAGACAATAATTTGAAAATTTAGAAAATCTAATTAAGCATAATCTCAAAAACCTTGAAGACCAAACAACAAACCTGAGAGAAGGAAGAAAACAATGAAGAACAGTGAGCAAGAAAACTTTGCCATCTTCAAGAAATTAGATTATATTTATCTTTAATTTTACTTAAAAGATAGGTATTTTTATTAGTAACTAAAGAGCAGGTATTTATATGCAAATAATAATAGTGAAATATGGCAACTTTAACTCCATATGTTTTTGTAACTTATTAATATCAAATGATTTTATTTGGAAAGTAGGGCAGTTATGGTAATTGGCAATTAATTTGGATGAGCTGTTTTCCTTTTTTTTTTTTACATAAGGCCACTTTTACCCAGTTGGATCTCAGTTGATTATATATTTGTTTTTATTTATTTACTTTTGTTCTATAATCTTAATAAAATGTAATGAGGTCTATCTCCAGATCTGATTAAAAATTAACATAATTTGAGTGAGAAAGGGAGGATATTTAATTAATTTGATTTGTTTGAAAATTACTCGTGGTTCATTATCCTTATCGTTACGGTCATTACATGTATTGTTATTCTAACAATAAGCGAATTATGACTGTCATATTTGTACCTTTACGTTTATTTTTAGCGTTGTTAAGTTCAAATGATAAGGATATTAAGGTAAAATGTAACAAATTTGTACTTATAAGTAAATGTGATAAAAAAAATAATTCGATTACACATGAATTCATATCCATTACAATTGATTCATCAATAAAATCTCATTACGATTACATCAATTTTTATTATAGATTGAAGTGCCTTAATTAATTAAATGTAGTCCATATGTTTTTCGTGTATATAATTTTCAAGTCTATCGTTATTTGTCATAAATTTAATATGACATATTTCAAAAAAAAAAAATCTATGTAATTGTCACTTTTTTTTTTTGTCAAAAATAAATGTTACTCAACTTGATATAAAATATACGTTTCTCCAAGTTAGAGGTTTGATTATGTAATGATTGTTTAAAAAACAAAAAAGAATCGTCGATTTATACAATAAGGAATAAATTTTGAAAGATGAGTGAGTTAATCTGGAATTTATGAAAAAATTAACTCAAAGCTATATGAGTTTTCTGAATTTTTTTTATTTCTTTTATTTTTTAGTTAATTTGTTTTAGGGAAATTTTTAAAAATAATAGATTTTACAAAATATTTACAACATAGCAAATTCTATCACTAATAGTCATTGATATGCTATAATGATAGAAGACTATCAGTGATAGAATCCAAAATTTTGCTATAGCTGATAAATATTTTAATTTAATTTACTATCTTTTAAAATGTTTCAATGTTCCATTTATATAAATTACAATCTTTAATTTTCATACTATCTAAATTTAATTTAAAGGGTTACAAATATATTTTATATTTATTTTTTTTAATGTACCATATAGGATTATATTGTATCATGTTAGTTTGTTTTTTTTAATCATGAATTAGGTGTAAAATTTTATATTCTATCCATGATAAAAACACAGATAACATTACTTCTATTCGTGTCTATCGTTAACATTATTTTGAAATTTTATTAAATATTTTTCAACAATTTTGTCATTTACAATAATTTTTATTTTTGTTTTAGATTTATATTTATTGTGAATGACTTGATACCCCATATATATCGTGATATACCATTGTTTTTTATGGTAAACACATTTGATTTTTGTGCAACTGATACACATACGTGTATAAACATTTACATTCAACATTGCATATGTAGGTCGTACAAGATCATTTTATATATATTACACACACCTATTTGTGCATATATGAGTGAAATGTGTTTGAAGTTGGCTCCATTGTTGTGAATTCTCTATTTCTATTTTAAGATTATATATATATAAGTGATCATAAGTGTTGGAGACATTGAAGTAAAATTATTCGTTTAGAGTTCATGGAAGGGAAAGGAAATTAAATTATGCAAAAATTCCTTTTATTGAATGATATTTAGCTTCGTACTAACGTCCACATGGTAGAAATTAATAAATACCTCTGTTTATGGGTGTTAATTGAATACTAATTAATGACTTAGGAAATAATTTTATCTAAAAATTCAAATTAAATTATGTAACCTTTACATATTTTTATTAGGGAAATTTTAAAAAATAACAAATTTGACAAAATATTCACAATCAAATTTTGTCACTGATAGTCATTGATATGCTATAGTAATAGAAAACTATCATTGATAGAATCCAAAATTTTACTATAGTTTGTAAATATTTTAATTTATTTCGTTATTTTTAAAAATACTTTTTTTATAATGTATATCTCTCTAGATAATTATATCTTTGAATATTGTAATCGGACGAAGTATAAAAACTCAAAGATTAACTAGAAATTACAAATTACAGTTAAATTAAGAATAACATCGACCAATTCATTCACATGATGAAGGAAGTAAATTAGGGCTAACTGCTAAGTGGAGTTTTAGAAGAAGATGATAAAGCATTCACAATATTAACTATCCTTTAATTAGGCTGTGGGAGCTTGCGGTAGTCAATGGCAGATTGAGAAGAAGAATAAAAGGATATTTGATGATAACGAAACCATTTTTCTGTGATACTATCCAGTATCCAGAAGAAGATTATATCAAAGGTAATGATAAAAATTAGGAAATGAAAGGAGAAATTGACAAAACTAACGTCATTTTGGTTTTATATTTAAAAATGTAGCACAATTTTGGAAAACTCGTAATTTTGTTTTTCTCAGTCAATCTTAGCCGAAATCGACTCCAAGATTCTTTCTAAAATTTTAAAGACCATTTCAATAAAATTTCTCGGTCATTATAACAAATGACTGAAATACCCCTAAAATACCAACAGTTTGATATATTCTCACAAAATGTGCTATAACCCTGAAAACTTTTCATGAGATACTGTCGAGAACTAAGCGAGAATCCTCTCAAAATCTTTCGAATTTCCCTGATTCTTGCTTCCCCGAATTCGAACAAGGTGAATTGCTTTGTTTTTAGTTTTTTAATCTATGTTTTTAGTTTTTTATATTTTATGTTCTTAGTTGTTTAGTTTATGTTTTTAGATTTGTTTTAGGTTGAAATCTGAAGTGGATGGAAAATCTGATGTAGTTATTGTTGAGATGTTGAGTTAATATAAGTTTATGTTATTGCTTATCGTTAAATCCTTTGAAGAATATCTCGACTTGTTTCATGAATCTTGGTAAGTGCAGACGATGAATCTCGACCGATATTCATGAATTTTCTCTAAGATTCGTTGAAGAAGTCCCGAGATGATATGAGTTTCATACACTTTAGGTTTTCTTGGAGTCAATTTCATCTGAGATGGAGATCGAGATTACAACACATAATGTATGCACCCTTATCTCGTGGTATTATGGTATAATGTTGTCCAAATTCTATTGCTTATGAATCGGCTTACAATGCTACAAAATCCATGATTGATGGTTATTCTCAACCGATAAAAAATTGAGTTAAATATTTTTTTCTTTCATTAAGGTAGATTTTTCGTTATATTTAATTATTTTTGTGTCTTTCCACGTGCCAAATATTTACATTGTGGTGATCACATACACTAAACCAATATCATATCATTGGATATATCTCGTAATTAGAAAACAATATATATCCAAACAATTTTCATTTAAAACAAAAATAAAATAGGTGACTTTTTTAAAATAGCAAATTTTACTAATCTATAGTAAATTATATCAGTAATAGTCATTAATTAATATGATAATAAAAAATTATCATTAATAGAATTCAAAATTTTACTATAGCTTATAAATATTTTAATTTATTTTATTATTTTTAAAAATGTTCTAATAAAATAGTTGTGGTATTTAAGAAATTATGATAAGTCTAATAGATTTTGTGGGGAATTAATTATTACAAATAAGGTAAACAAAATATAACAAAAATTTAAATTTTATCGATGCTAGCAATTTTTGACAATCGATTTAAAGAAAATTGAGTAATTATTAATGGTAGCAATTTTATTAATAATAATAATTAAGAATATGAGAACATTCTAAAAATATTTTAAATATAATAAAATCTATCCATCATATATTTCTATTTTGACATACTCTTGTGGTCTATTAATAAGAAATTAATATTTACAATATGATTTACTAGTAATAAAATTTAACAACTTTGTTATATTTGTAATTTTTAAAAAATATTATTACATATACAAATATTTTAATTAAATCTGAGTGTTATATTAGCAATTGTGTCCATACATTTTCCATTCACTTTTAGTTTTGCAATGGACCTTAGCCCAAAGTCATATTCACTAGCATCTACCGGCCTTAACAAATTTTGTAGCACAATTTTTAACCAATTTTCATTTATGTTATTATTTGAGATTTTATAGCTACATACTATCTGTGATGGTTTTTTTAATTTTATTTTTTTCTCCCAATCGTTATGAAAATTAAAATAAATTGAATATTGTGACTCTAATACTTTATTCAATTGTGTTTAGTTTTAGTCTATGGTATGCTCAGCTTATGTGTGGTCAAATTTATGCAAATAAAAAGAGGTGCAGTTATCTATGGACTTGAATTGAAGTTTCTTTCTCTTTTTCCATGAAAAAAAAAAAAAGTTACAACAGTGCCCAATATATCTGGAATTTTAATGAAATTATGTATGTTTTTTCAATATTCAACCCACATGTTTTGAATATGAAGGTCACAAATTTCACTAGTCCCTGCCATCATTAATATTTTAAGAAAAAAAATCAATTTTCAAGTGCCTCATTCACCGATAAAACTCGTTAAATTGTAGAATGTAATAAGGTATTTAAAGTGTTATTTTTAAATATAACAAAATAAATTAAAATATTTATAAATATAGCAAAATATTGATCATCATTTATCACTAATAGACATGCATTATTCACGATTATATTTATAAAAAGTTAAGTGTTAATTTAAAACAATTAATGCTCATATTTAAATATTCTTTTGGTAATATTTAAGCGAGTGTGTAAAAATAAATATTATGTTCTTTTGGTGAAAAACAAAAACATAGCTTTTATATATATATATAGCTTTTAAACAAAAACATAGCTTTTAATATTAAATTTATATTCATTCAAGTTATTGAATTTAACAAATTCTTTCAAGTTTTTGAATTTAGCGATCGATGATTTAATATGGTATCAATATAAGAAGTCATATATTCTATTTATAATTCTAGATGTGTAGTTACAACTAAAAGTCTGGTAACTTAAGAAGTCAAAAATGTACTCCTCGTCACTATGCTAACATTGACATACCTTTCAACATTTCCTTGGTCAAGGAATTTGTGGACAAAACATTGAATAAATCAACTAATTAATTAAATGAGCAAGAAGAATAGGAGAAGGATGGAAGCATAATTAGGCTACTAGAAGGAAAAAGAAGGAAGTATAACTAGTTAAACAATGATTACGTTTAACTAATTTCATGCTTTCCTTTTTCTTTTCTTTTTTTTCTAAAAAGAAAAATAAAATAGGTATATATATTAACAAATAAAAAAAAAATTTAAAAATAAAAGAATTAATAAACTATTTACCGTTTATAGCAAAATTTTAATCTAAGTTTAATTCAAGCTTAAAGTATTATTATTATTTTTTTTCTATAGGATATAAACATTTTATATTTTCTTCTATTTATGTAAATTTTTCATAAAAAACCTCTTATAAGACAATTTTTAATTTGACAGTTGTATGATCTACACAAACATATGTGTATTCTTCAAATAATAGGAAGAGAGACAACCTTTGTTTTTTTGGAAGAAATGAAATGTTACCTATTAAGAATATTGAAAAAGGAAAATTTTCAAAAATAGTAAATTTTACAAATTATTTACAACCTATAACAAATTTTATCATTGATATGCTATAGTGATAGAAGATTATCATTGATAGAATCCCAAATTTTGTTATAGTTTGTAAATATTTTAATTTATTTTGTTATTTTTAAAAACATCCCTATTAAAAAATACACCTTTGAGATAATACATTTTCTTTTTATTCTACAATTGAGGACACAAGTCCTCCATTTATGGGCATGAGATCCTTGAACTTAAGCGGGAGGTCAACTCTTCTTTGATGTAAACTATTCTAAATATTTCTATAAGTGAGTTAAAAGACCTTAAATTATTCTCTAAACTTTTTTGAAGTCTAAAAAAACTGCTAGGATGTTTCTAGAACCTTTCTTGTTAGATATTGTTTATTTACATATTAGTTGTTTGGATATTTTGAAAAATGTGTAACTGCTTCTACTTTTCAAATATGTGTATACTTTAGAATAGAAACTTTGAGGCCCTAATTTTTTTGCAATTGGATTGATAGTGCCTCAAGCAATGAATGCAGGATGGCAAGTTTGAGAAGTTGTATGAATATACATGTGTGTAGCTGATGAGTGTCATAAAAATGTAAGGAGGAGTGTTGATGCCAAATTGGTATCATGACTTTACTTTTACATCCTAAAGAGAGCAATGTGATAATAAATTTGTCTATTGACAAGAAAAAAAAATGATCCTGCGAAACAATCTTCTTTGATTGCCACGCAATCTTTGATGCTAAAGTTAGAAGAAAACTGAAAGCTTAGGACACAGATGCAACTAGTGGATTGTTTATAGGAATTGATCTCTCTATTTTTTCAAGCTTTAATTTCTGAAAGGATTCCTAGTACATGTGAATCATCAAAGTGGAGTCATGTTCTACTTGGTTATATCGACTCAACTTTCAAGTGATACCCATGTTTTAGAAGGATGAGAAGATAGAATACAAATGTGGATTTGTTGATATCTCCTCGTGCACACCATTGCTGTCACTCGGACAGACGAGGTGAGGTGAGGAATAATAATATTTTTTATTAAATATTTGTTTTAATCATTTTTTAAATTATTTTTTCTATCATTAAGGTGATGGATTCATAATGCATTATTGGGATTACTTGTAAAACGCAACACGTTGGGACTATGAGGTGATGAGGCCCGACTCTTTGAGACTTTGAGGCCTCGCAACACGTTCAAACTATGAGGCAATGATGTGTTGAGGTGCTACGTTTTGACATGATCGTTAAAGCTACGTTTTGACTTTTTCATGAGACGTTGTAGATCTCAATCATTACTGTCCTTATGACTGTTGAGGCGTTACAACATCCTATCTCTATATATAGTCCTCCCATTAATTCTTCTCTCATTTCAATAACCCAAAAAACTCATATCTTAAAAATCTCTCTCAAAACTTTTCTGTCTAGTTTTGTTTACAAGCAAAAGTCATTCAAAGTGTGTATTAGTTTTTCAATTGGTTCTGGTGCAACTCCGATTGAATTATTAATTATTCCTTTAATCTAAAACCACTCGTAACAAGTATCCTAATCCATCATCTTAAGGCGTTTCAATCCTTCCATTACCCTCAAACTATATATGTGCTATTGTACTATACCTTGGATAATGCCATGCTCGAAGAATCTCATCCTTTTCTATTTGATTTTTCTAATTTCCTTCTTTTTCAAGTACCTGCTGTGTATTGATTATTCCCTTCGGTATATTTAGTCAATAAAGTGAGTTAAGATTAGTATATAACATAACTTTGTTTATTTTTCAAATTTGGATCATTTTCATTTTTTATTTTTACTCTCTGTTTTTATCTAATTTTCTTTTCCCCTTTTGGGGTGGGACCCTACGTAGACTTTTGCAAGTTGCGATTTTTTCTTCTTCTTAAAGTGACAACAACACGACTAAAAAACTAACTTTTCATGACAATATGTAATAGACAAGCTACGCAGTATATCAAATTTACCTAATTAAATATAAGTATTTTCAAATATAATAAAATGAACCAAATATTTATAAAAAACGATTGTATTTCTACGATGAATTGTCATAAATCAAACTAAACTACTATTTGTGTTATCATAATATATATAGATATGACTAGACATATGTATTAGTTTGGCTTGATCTATCGCGTGATCAATCCTAAGTAGATTGTGATATTTTATTATATTTGTAATTTTTACACACAAACTCCGTACTAAAGCGTAAACATCAATAGAACAATATATAAAATGGTAATCATAATAGGCAACAATCTTAATAATAATAATTAATTAAGTAATAACAACATTTTTTAAAATGGAAAATAGTATAATGATAAACTTCTATTATAGATTTGGATAGATTTTGCTTATATTTAAATTTCTTTTAAAATGTTATTATATATACAAATATTTTGAATTTAATTACTATATTTTGTAATTATTCTTATATAAGAAATAACTTTAGGGTGCCCTCCTAATACTACTAAAAAATTTCTATCATATTCTATTTTGCAAGTGAAATATTGGACTAAACCGAGTTAAAAGATACATAAATTCCATGCTCAAAGTGTGCCACCAAAGTCCAATTTCTTCGTGTATTAGATAAGAAAGAATCACAGATATGATATGATCCTAATATAAGGTAATATAATATCTCAATTAATTTGAAAATACTATTTTCAGTATAACACAAAGAAAAAAAAATATAATCAAAACTTATGTTAAGAGGAGATAGTATAATATATATCATATATTATAGTGAAAATATATAAAGGTTTAAAATTTTAAATCATATTTTTTTTGTTAATAAACTTTCTATCTTATTCTATTTTGATCTTTTAATTTTTATAAACATTTATTTTATTGTCTAAACTTTTAAAATGAGCCTATTTTAGTCATGTCGTTAAGATTGCATTAACTCTTTAATAGAAGGATGTGATGATTTCTATATTTGGATGATTAAAGTGTTAAATAAGCTAATAACTTTTAATAATATGAGATTTTAATTTTTAATTAAAACTTAAATGATAATTTGATGTTTTATTTTAAAAAAAAAATGCATTGACTTTAAGATTTTGATTGTCACCTGTCATTCTATTTCACTTTCTCTAACTCATATGCTAAATTCAATTCATCCACATACAAATATTTTAGTGTCTCAAGGTTCGAGATATTTTGTGATTATTGGAGTGTTTTTTTTCTCTTTCTCCCAATTCTTTATTCTTCCTTATTTTTTGGTTTTGTAATACATTATGGTAATATTTATTTGCAATTTCATAGAGTTTTATTTTATACATGTATTGTAATTACTTTATTTGTCTAGTTTATTTTACCTTGTTATAGATTTTAATATCAATATGTTAGTTCTATTTAACCTTTTTTTTTTAATCTACTCAATGTCGTTATTATGATTTGAAAAGAAACAAATCCAGGGTGGGGAGCGGAAAGAGGGGATGCGAGAGATTTAAATTACTTTTGGAGAAAAAAAAACATTTAGTTTTTTAATTTAGGTTTATTTGACTCAAGTTTGTCGATTATGTTTTTGTAATGGTATAAATGAGGTATAGAATAAATTAACAATTTTTTTTTGTTATTTATCAATTTAATTGATAGGTTGAATATAGAGCTTAATAATCCAAATATACAAAGCATGTCTTCATTTGCTAAAGAATTCTAACGACGGGAACTAAAGTGAGTTTTTTTTTTTTTTAAGTTCGATAGCTAAACACACTTTTAAAATTTTAGGGACCAAAACATGATTTTTGTTCTCAACTATTGACATCCAAGATTCTAAAAATAATATGAAATCCAAGATTGATACAAATAGGCTGTTTTTATTTCTGACCAATTAGCTCATGCTTTTGGCTAAAGGATGTTTGCAAAAAATATCAAAAAAATTTATAATCATAGAGTTCATGTCACTGCATTTTCTAAATTGCAAAAATAGTAAATTTAAAATCGAATGATCATGTAATAATTTTATGATATATCTAATTTTATCATATTTATAATATGAAAAAAAAATTGCTACGAACAACATTTTTTTTCTTCTTTTTTTTTGTATATCATGGCATGCTAACTATGCTTCTAAAAGGAGTAAGGGGGGTTTGGAATCGTAACTTCTTCAAATGGTTCTGTTGAAATTAGCTTCAAGTGATATTTCTTTGTGTATTCTTTGAACGACAAATTATTCTAATTAATGGATTTGAAACCTTTTGGTAGAAGAAAAAAAACCCGTTGACACCAAAAGTCCCTTGACTTAATTATTATTAAACTTACGCATGATATATAATTTGTCATTTTATTAATTAATGGTATATCATCAAGTAATTTATATAATTCAATAATGCCCTTGCCTTTAAAGTTATTGCTAGTTGCTTTCTCTACTTTATCAAAAGTGTTCCTTGTGACATCAGTAGGACCTCACATGCATGATGATCTAATAACCGTATATATTTAATACCAACTTCAATTTCAAACTTAAAATATAACACTACTAACCAAACTTGATTACTATATACATACAAATAAAATAGAAAAATTACTTTTTTATTCTCACATTTGGTTGAATCTTTACGTTTCTATGGCATGAGTTTAAAAAATATTTCTTTTTTTAGTCATTGAATTTATAGAAGTGAACCGATTTGGTTCTCGAATTTTTAAATTATGTATATTTTTAGTTTATAAATTTTTAAAAATAGGTTTAAAATGTTTTATATAAAATATTTTTTGTTTGATTTTTTAAAAAATAATTATAAGATATAAAAATAGTTTTAGAGAGGATAGAAATTATTACTCTTTTCATTTAAAATGTCAATAGTTATTAAAATAAAAATACAAATTATTTAATAGACTTTTTAAATATATTTTTAAAAACTCCAGAGTTAAAAGATATAGTTTGAAAACTTGAAGAAGTAAAAAGAAACTACATTCTAAACGCATATTTTTTCATAATTTAGATATTAAAAAGGTAATTTTTTTTAAAAAAATTAAATAATTAACATCAACCGACTCTAACATTTATTTAACTTAAATAAACATGTTTTAAATTTTATTTTCAAAAAGTAAGTTAAACCAAAAAGTATTTGAAATTTTAAACACAATTATCAACTCCACTAATATAAATAAATAAATATATACATATATTATAACATGAAAAGGATCCAAGATGAAGGACCATATAGTATAAAATTTGACCCCATACTAGATATAAAAAGTAAAATTAAAAAATGATAAGGAGTAGTTAGCTGTTTCACAATATTTTATTTAAGTGACTAAGACTATGGTTTTCTGACTACAAACTTTGGTCAGATAGTCAGTAGTCACTAACTAATGACAATAAATCAAACTACAAATATTTGTTAGGTCGATCCCGAATAACTATTAAATATTTCACATATTTTAGTCAATATATTTAATGTGTTAATTCCACTCAGGTTTGAATTATATTTTTTGGAATTTTTGTAGCTTATATTTTTTAAAGAAAAACAATACATTTTTTGGAATTTTTGTAGCCTATATTCCTTAATAACAAAGTTTTTAAAAATATTGATGAATATAGTAAAATAATATAATTTATATGTGATACACACCATAGATTCAAATATATTTTGATTCATTTAAAAATAAGTTAATGACTCTTATTAATTTTGTTTTGTAATTTGAAAATTCAAATTATAGACTTCACGTTAATAATTAACACACTCATATATTAATTATGCTATTTGGATTTGACAAATAATTAATTTAAAAGTTATTTAAATAACAAAATTATTAAAGTTATACAAAATTTTACTATCAACAATAATATACCTAATAGCAAAAATATTTGTAAATAAGTTAAGTGTTGAAAACGTATGGAATTTATATTAAGTTTAATATTTAGAAATAAAGATAAACCACAAAAAGCAAACCATAACTGATCCAGAGGCAAGTCCAAGGAGATGTGCAAATGCGTATGACAAAGACAACTCATATCACAAGGATGTGTTTAGAAAGAGCCCTTCGCTTTACGCAAACCC
>JBBPDI010000032.1:2599954-2613996 GCA_037974545.1 Cucumis variabilis | reverse complement strand
TTTGTTGCATTCACTTCGTTAGGCATTATCCATGCAGCTGCATCAATATTCAACAACTTTATACATGTATATTTGTCGCACAAAATTTACTTATTTTGTTTTAATGCTAATACACTATTTCGTTGTTCGATCTTAATAAAGCTCTATGGCCGAATAATTTTCTTTTGGCAACATAGTAAACAAGAGAATTGAATATCTCTTGACTTTAGAGTTGATAATACAAGTTTAATATTAGTTGAGTTTTTTTTTTCTTTTTCTTTTTCAAAAGTTATGTTTATTTTGTTTTTTTAAGAAAAATTATGATTGAACTCAGCTTTTTAAATATGGAATGGTGAAAAGTATGAGAATTTTAAAACATGAAAAACAAACTTAGAATATGTAAAATAATGAACAAGGAGAGTGTAGTAGTCCGATTTAGTAATTATTTAGTTTTTGATTTTGTTATTTTGAAAATAGATCCTATAAAAACCACTTTCATTTATTGGTTCCTATAAATCCTTTAAAAGTTTACATAATGAAAGCCAAAATTTTAAAACAAATTAAATAAAAGACAATAATTTAAAATTTTAGAAAATCTAATTAAGCATAATCTCAAAAACCTTGAAGACCAAACAACAAACCTGAGAGAAGGAAGAAAACAATGAAGAACAGTGAGCAAGAAAACTTTGCCATCTTCAAGAAATTAGATTAAATTTATCTTTAATTTTAATTAAAAGATAGGTATTTTTATTAGTAACTAAAGAGCAGGTATTTACATGCAAATAATAATAGTGAAATATGGCAACTTAACTTTATATATTTTTGTAACTTATTAATATCAAATGATTTTATTTGGAAAGTAGGGCAGTTATGGTAATTGGCAACTAATTTGGATGAACTGTTTTCCTTTTTTTTCTTACATAAGGTCACTTTTACCCAACTGAAATCTAATCAAACAATCTTAATCTAAAAAGTTGGATCTCAGTTGATTATATATTTGTTTTTATTTATTACTTTTGTTCTATAATCTTGATAAAATGTAATGAGGTATATCTCCAGATCTGTAATTAAAAATCAACCTAATTTGAGTGAGAAAGGGAGGATATTTAATTAATTTGATTATGTTTGAAAATTATTAGTGGTTCATTATCCTTATCGTTATGGTCATAACATGTATTGTTATTCTAACCATAAGCGAATTATGACTGTCATATTTGTACTTTTACGTTTATTTTTAACGTTATCATTATTGTTACGATCAAATGATAAGGATATTAAGGTAAAATGTAACAATTTTATAGTTCTAAGTAAATGTGATAAAAAATAATTCGATTACAGTTGTGAATTCATATCTATTACAATTGATTCATCAATAAAATCTTATTACGATTACATCAATTTTTATTATGAATTGACGTGCCCTAATTAATTAAATGTAGTCCATATGTTTTTCATGTATATAATTTTCAAGTCTACCGTTATTTGTCATAAATTTAATATGACATATTTCAAAAGAATTTTTTCGTGTAATTATCACATTTTTTTGTCAAAAATAAATGCAACTCAATTTAACATATTTAAGTTAGAGGTTTGATTATGTAATGTGTTTAAAAAAATTGTCAAGTTATACGATAAGGAATAAATTTGAAAGATGAGAGAGTTAATCTGGAATTTATAAAAAAAATTAACTCAAAGTTATACAAGTTTTTTGAGTTTTTTTATTTATTTTTATTTTTTAGTTAATTTTTTTTTAGATTTTTTTTAAATAGTAGATTTTTCAAATATTTACAACATATAGCAAATTCTATTACTAATAGTCATTGATATGATATAGTAATAGAATCCAAAATTTTGCTATAGCTTGTAAATATTTTAATTTATTTTACTATTTTTAAAAATATCTTAATGCTCTATTTATATAAATTAATCTTTAATTTTCATATTATCTAAATTTAATTTAAAGGGTTACAAATATATTTTATATTTATTTTTTTAACGTGGCATATAGGATTATATTGTATCATGTTAGTTAGTTCTTTTTAATCATGAATTAGGTATAACATTTTATATTATATCCATGATAAAAACACAGATAACATACTTCTATTTGTGTTAATATTAACATTATTTTGAAATTTTATTAAATATTTTTCACAGTTTTGTCATTTACAATAATTTTTAATTTTTGTTTCAGATTTATATATTTATTATAAATGACCTAATACCACATATATATCGTGATATACCATCGTTTTTTATGACAAACATATTTGATTTTTGTGTAACTGATACACATGTATATAAACGTTTTACATTGAACATTGCATATGTAGGTCGTACTAGATCATTATATATATATTACACACACTTATTTATGCATATATGAGTAAAATGTGTTTGAAGTTGGCTCCATTGTTGTGAATTCTCTAATATATGTAAGTGATCATAAGTGTGGGAGACATTGAAGGAAAATTATTCGTTTAGAGTTAATGGAAGGGAAAGGAAATTAAATTATGCAAAAATTCCTTTTATTGAATGATATTTAGCTTCGCACTAACGTCCATATGGTAGAAATTAAATACCTCTGTTTATGGGTGTTAATTGAATACTAACTAATGACTTAGGAAATAATATTATCTAAAAATTAAAATTAAATTAGGTAACCTTTACATATTTTTATTAGAGAATTTCAAAAAATAACAAATTTGATAAAATATTCACAATCTAAAACAAATTTTATCATTAATAGTAATTGATATGTCATACTGATAGAAGACTATTATTGATAGAATCTAAAATTTTACTATAATTTATAAATATTTTAATTTATTTTGTTATTTTTAAATAAATAATGTATATCTCTCTAGATAATTATATCATTTCATATTGTAAGGACGAAGTATAAAAAATTGAAAGACTAACTAGAAATTACAAGTTACATTTAAACTAAGAATAACATCAGTCAATTCATTCACATGATGAAGGAAGTAAATTAGGGCTAATTGCTAAGTGGAGTTTTAGAAGAAGATGATAAAACATTTGTAGAAAAATGACAAGTATTTAAGAGTTTGTAAAATGGGATTTAAGTTAAGCATAGAGTGGTGATTTGCCTTTATGGCAAATTTGTAATGATAATCTTCTACATTAGGTCTTTTAATTAGACAAAAGAAAGTAGAGGAGAATGAGGGCAACAGCCGATAGGCACACAAAGGAAGAGAGAGTGAGGGAGAGACATAGGCGTTCGACGGACCATTGACGTCGGAGTTACCTCACAACAGTGAACGACATTCATGGTGGAGCTGATAGTGAACGACGTTTGTTGCGTTATTCCGTTGGTGATCGGCGTCGAGCAGAAGCAAATTTCTTGCTTCGGAGTTGCATTCCGCCTAGTCTTAAGCGTTGGGTTACGACAGGTCCGCTTCAGTGTTGGTTTCAATGTTGAGTTTGGGTCTCAATATCACTTCATTGTGGGTCTCTCAGTCTCTCTTGGTGTTTTTAGTTGACGGTATGGTCGAGTTTGCCTTGGTTGATTACAAATTGCTTATTGTGTTTAACTTTGTAATTGAATCCTAATTTTTTGCTCTTAATAAAATCTCTCTAAACTGGTTCTCAAAGTGGATTTAGATCAAAAATTGGTCGAACCACTATATATCGTTGTGTCACTTATTATCGTTTTCTTTGTGATTATCTGGCGGTTGCGTTTTGATTGTTTAGATTGTGTTCTCTGATTAGTGCATAATACTATATCAAATAGTTGGAAGTTTGGTATAGTCATAAAGTGGTAATAGAACTTGGGTGAGTTATTCCTAACAGCATTCACAATATTAACTATCCTTTAATTAGGTTGTGGGAGCTTTCGGTAGTCAATGGCAAATTGAGAAGAAGAATAAAAGGATATTTGATGATAACGGAACAAACCATTTTTCTTTGATACTATCCATGATCCAGAAGAAGATTATATCAAAGGTAAAGATAAAAATTAGGAAATGAAAGGAGAATTTGACAAAACTAGCATTATTTTGGTTTTATATTTAAAAAAATAGCACAATTTTGGAAAACTTGTGATTTTTTTTCTCAGTAAATCTCAGCCGAAATCGACTCCAAGATTCTTTCTAAAATTTTAAAAACCATTTCAATAAAACTTATCGGTCATTATAACAAATGATCGAAATACTCCTAAAATACCAAGAGTTTGATATATTCTCACAAAATGTGCTAAACCCTCAAAACTTTTCATGAGATACTGTCGAGAACTAAGCGAGAACCCTCTCAAAATCTTTCGAATTTTCCTAATTCTTGCTTCCCCAAATTCGAACAAGGTGAATTACTTTGTTTTTTAGTTTTTTATTTTATGTTCTTAGTTGTACAGTTTATGTTTTTAGATTTTTATTAGCTTGAAATCTGAAGCGGATGAAAAATCTGATGTAGTTATGTAGTTATTGTTTAGATTTTTATTGTTGAGTTAATATATTGACGATGAATCTCGACCAATATTCATGAATTTTCTCTAAGATTCGTTGAAGAAGTCCCAAGATCTTATGAGTTTCATATACTTTATAGGGTTTTCTTGGAGTCAATTTCGTCTGAGATGGAGATCGAGATTCCAACATATAATGTATGCAAAACCCTTATTTCGTGGTATTATGGTGCAATGTTGTTCAAGTTCTGTTGCTCATGAATCGGCTTACAATGCTACAAAATCCATGATTGATGGAAAAAATTGAGTTAAAACTTTTTTTTTGGTAGATTTTTCGTTATATTTAATTATTTTTGTCTTTCCACGTGCCAAATATTTACATTGTGGTGATCACATACAGTACACCAATATCATATCATTGGATATATCGTACTTAGAAACAATATATATCCAAACAATTTTCATTTAAAACAAAAATAAAATTGAAGAATTTTTAAAAATAGCAAATTTTATTGTATATTTACAACATATACTAAATTCCATCAGTGATGGTCATTAATATTGTAATAGAAGACTATTATTAATAGAATCTAAAATTTTCCTATAGCTAATAAATATTTTAATTTATTTTACTATTTTTAAAAATGTTCCAATAAAATATTTGAGGTATCTAAGGAATTAGGATAAGTCTAATAGATTTTACGGGAATTATGGATGCTAGCAATTTTTTACAATTGATTTAAAGAAATTTGAGTAATTATTGATGGTAGCAATTTTAATAATAATAATTAAGAATATAACAACATTTTAAAAATATTTTAAATATAATAAAATTATATTTATAGATTCTTGTGATTTATTAATAATAAATTAATATTTACAATATTATCTACGGGTGATACATTCTAACAAATTTTATCATATTTGTAATTTTTAAAAAATATTATTACGTATACAAATACTTTAATATATTAGCAATTGTATCAATACCTTTTCCATTCACTTTTTAGTTTTGCAATGGACCTTAGCCCAAAGTCATATTCACTACCATCTACCGGCCAAATTTTGTAGCACAATTTAAAACCAATTTTCATTTATGTTATTATTTGAGATTTTATAGCTACATGCTATCTGTGATGGTTTTTTTTTTTTAGATTTTAATTTTCTCCCAATCTTTATGAAAGTTAAAATAAATTGAAAATTGTGACTCTAATACTTCATTCAAATGTGTTTAGTTTAGTCTATGGTATGCTCAGTTTATGTGTGGTCAAATTTATGCAAATAAAAAGAGGTGCAATTATCTATGGACTTAAATGGAAGTTTCTTCCTCTGTTTCCATGGAAAAAAAAAGTTACAACAGTGCCAAATATATCTAGAATTTTAATGAAATTATGTATATATTTTCAATATTCAACCCACATGTTTTGAATATGAAGGTCACAAATTTCATTAGTCCCTGCCATCATTAATATTTTAAGGAAAAGAAAAATCAATTTTCAAATACCTCATTCACGGATAAAACGCGTGAATAACTTGTTAAATTATAGAATGCAATAAAGTATTTAAAGCGTTGTTTTTAAATATAGCAAAATAAATTAAAATATCTATAAATATAACAAAATATTAATTATCATCGTTTATCATTGATAGACATACATTATTCACGGTTATAAAAAGTTAAGTGAACTTAAAACAATTAATGCTCATATTTAAATATTCTTTTGGTAATATTTAAGCTAGTGTGTAAAAATAAATATTGTGTTCTCTTAATAAAACAAAAACATAGCTTTATATATATATACTATAATATTAAATTTATATTCATTCCATCCTTTTAAGTTTATGGATAGTGATTTAATATGGTGTTAAAGGATTATGGATGGTGATTTAATATGGTAATAATATAAGAAGTCATATATTCTACCTATAATTCTAAATTTATAGTTACAACTAAAAGTCTAGTAGCTTAAGAAGTCAAAAATGTACTCCTCGTTAATATGCTAACATTGACATAACTTTCAACATTTCCATTGGTCAAGGAATTTGTGGACAAAACATTGAATAAATCAACTAATTAATTAAATGAGCAAGAAGAATAGGAGAAGGATGGAAACATAATTAGTCTACTAGAAGGAAGAAGAAGGTAGACATTCATCGTATAACTAGTCAAACAATGATTAGGTTTAACTAATTTCATGCTTTCCTTTTCTTTTTTCTTTTCCTAAAAAAAATAATAAAATATGTACATAAATTAATAAATAAAAAAATTAAAAATAGAAAAATTAACAAACTATTTAAGCATTTTTATTTTCTTATATTTATGTAAATTTTTCATAAAAAGTCTCTTTATAAGACAATTTTTAATTTGACAGTTGTATAGTCTACACAAATTAACATATGTGTATTCTTGGAATAATTTTGAAGATATATACATGACGAAGAAATTGACATAAAAGGAAGAGAGACAACTTTTTTTTGGAAGAAATAAAATGTTATATATTAAAAATATTGAAAAAGGAAAATTTTCAAAAATAGTAAATTTTACAAAATATTTACAACTTATAGTATATTCTATCACTGATAATTATTGATATGTTATAGTGATTATTGATAGAATTTCAAATTTTTCTATAGCTTGTAAATATTTTAATTTATTTTGTTATTTTTAAAAATATTCCTATTAAAAATTACACTTTTGAGATAATACGTTTTCTTTTTGTTCTACAATTGAGAACACAAGTCCTCTATTTATGGACATGTGATCCTTGAACTTAAGCGTGAGGTCAACTCTTTTTTGATGTAAACTATTCTAAATATTTCTATAAGTGAGTTAAGACCTTAAATTATTCTCTAAAATTTTTTGAAGCCTAAAAAAATGCTAGGATGTTTCTAGAACATTTCTTGTTAGATATTATCTATTTACATCAAATGTCTGATATTTTATGCGAAGTTAGTTGTTTAGATATTTTTAAAAATGTCTAACATAGTTAATGTTATACTTTTCAAGTATGTGTATACTTTAGAATAGAAACTTTGAGTCCCTAAATTTTTTGCAATTGGATTGATAGTGCGTTGAGAAGTTGTATGAATATGCATGTGTGTAGCTGATGAGTGTCATAAAAATGTAAGGAGGAGTGTTGATGCCAAATTGGTATCATGACTTTACTTTTACATCCTAAAGAGAGCAATGTGATAATAAATTTGTTTATTATTAACAAGAAAAAAATTGATCTGCAAAACAATCTTCTTTAATTGCCACGCAATCTTTGATGCTAAAGTTAGAAGAAAACTGAAAGTTTAGGACATAGATGCAACTAGTGGATTCTTTTTAGGAATTGATTTCTCTATTTGTTCGAGTTTTAATTTCTGAAGGGATTCCTAGTCCATGTGAATCATTTAAGTGGAGTCATGTGCTACTTGATTATGTCGTCTCAACTCACGAGTGATACTCATGTTTTAGAGGGATGAAGAGATAGAGTACAAGTATGGATTTGTTGATATCTCCTCGTGCACACCATTGTCGCCGCTCGGACAGGCGAGGTGAGGTGAGGAATAATAATATTTTTTATTAAATATTTGTTTTAATTATTTTTTAAATTATTTTTCTATCGTTAAGGTGATGTATTCATAATGCATTATTGGGATTACTTGTAAAATGCAACACGTTGAGATTATGTGGTGATGAGGCCCGACTCGTTGAGACTTTGAGACCCCACAACATGCGTTCAAACTATGAGGCAATGATGTGTTGAGGTGCTACGTTGTGACATGATCGTTAAAGCGTTACGTTTTGACTTTTTCATTGAGGCGTTATAGATCTCGGTCATTAATTAGTGTCCTTATGACTGTTGAGGTGTTACAACATCCTATCTCTATATATAGTCCTCTCATTAATTATCCTCTCATTTCAATAACCCAAAAAACTCATATCTTAAAAATCTCTCTCAAAGCTTTGCTATCTATTTTTGTTTACAAGCAAAAGTCATTCAAAGTGTATATTAGTTTTTCAATTGGTTTTGGTGCAACTCCAATTGAATTATTAATTATTCTTTTAATCTAAAACCACTCGTAAGAAGTACCCTAATCTAGTTGATTTTTCTAATTTCCTTCTTTTTCAAGTATTGATTATTCCCTTAGGTATATTTAGTCAATAAAGTGGGTTAAGATTAGTATATAACGTAACTTTGTTTATTTTTCAAATTTTGATCATTATAAAATAACTTTGTTTATTTTATATTTGAATTTTTTTAAAAAATATTATTATATATACAAATATTTTGAATTTAATTACTATTTTTGTAATTATTCTATTATATAAGAAATAACTTTAGGGTGCCCTCCTAATAATACTAAAAAATTTCTATCATATTCTATTTTGCAAGTGAAATATTGCTAAACAGAGTTAAAAGATACATAAATTCCATGCTCAAAGTGTACCAAAGTCCAATTTCTTCGTGTATTAGATAAGAAAGAATCACAGATATGATATGATTCTAATATAAGGTAATATAATATCTCAATTAATTTGAAAATATTATTTGCAATATAACAAAAACAAAAAAACATATAATCAAACCTTATGTTAAGAGGAGATAGTATAATATATATCATATTATAGTGAAAATATATAAAGGTTTAAATCATATTTTTGGTTAGTAATCTTGTTATCTTATTTTATTTTGGTCTTTGAATTTTTATAAACATTTATTTTACTGTTTAAACTTTTAAAATGAGTCTATTTTAGTCATGTCATTAAAATTGCATTAACTCTCCGAATAGAAGGATGTGATGATTTCTATATTTGGATGATTAAGCTGGCAAATAAGATAACAACATTTAATAATAAGATATTTTAATTTTATTAATTAAAAGTTAGATGATAATTTGATGTTTTATTAAAAAAAAAAAGTCTTATTGACTTTAAGATTTTGATTGTCACCATTTTGGAGCAGTGTCATTCTATTTCACTTTCTTAATTCATATGCTAAATGTAATTCATCCACATACAAATATTTTAATGTCCCAAGATTTGAGATATTTTATGATTATTGGAGTGTTTTATTTTTCTCTTTCTCCCAATTCTTTCTTCTTCCTTATTTGTTGGTTTTGTAATACAGGGTGATAATATTTATTTGCAATTTCATAGAGTTTTATTTTATACATGTGTTGTAATTACTTTATTTGTCTAAATTTATTTTACCTTGTCATAGATTTTAATATCAATATGTTAAGTCTATTTAACTTTTTTTTAATCTACTCAATGTCGTTATTATGATTTGAAAAAAAATAAATAAAGGGTGGGGAGCCGAAAGAGGGGATGCAAGAGATTTAAATTAATTTTGGAGAAAAAAGAACATTTAGTTTTTTAATTTATGTTTATTTGACTCAAGTTTGTCGATTATGTTTTTGTATTGGTATAAATGAGGTATAGAATAAATTAACAATTTTTTTTTTTGTTATTTATCAATTTAATTGATATGATGAATATGGAGCTTAATAATCTAAATATACAAAGCACGTCTTCATTTGCTAACGAATTCTATCGACAGGAACTAAAGTGAGTTTTTTCTTTTAAAAGTTCGATGATCAAAACACACTTTTAAAATTTTAGGGACCAAAACATGAATTTTGTTCTCATCTATTGACATCCAAGATTCTAAAAATAATATGAAATCCAAGATTGATACAAATAGGCTGTCTTTATTTCTCACCAATTAGCTTAGGCTTTTGGTTAGGGATGTTTACAAAAATATAATAAAAAAATTTATAATCATAAAACTCATTTATAATCATAAAACTCATGTCACTGCATTTTCTAAATTGCATAAATGGTAAATTTAAAATGAAATGGTCTCTTAATAATTTTATGATATATCTAATTTTGTCATATTTATAATATGAAAAAAAAAATTACTATAAATTACATTTTTTCTAATTTTTTTTTGTCATATCATGGCATGCTAACTATGCTTCTAAAAGGAGTAAGGGGGGTTTGGATTCGTAACTTCTTCAAATGGTTCTGTTGAAACTAGCTTCAAGTGATATTTCTTTGTGTATTCTTTGAACAACAAATTATTCTAATTAATGGATTTGAAACCTTTTGGTAGAAAGAAAAAAAAAAACTGTTGACACCAAAAGTCCCCTTGACTTAATTATCATTAAACTTACGCACGATATATAATTTGTCATTTTATTAATTAATGGTATATCATCAAGTAATTTATATAATTCAATAATGCCCTTGCCTTTAAAGTTATTGCTAGTTGCTTTCTCTACTTTATCAAAAGTGTTCCTTGTGACATCAGTAGGACCTCACATGCATGATGATCTAATAACCGTATATATTTAATACCAATTTCAATTTCAAACTTAAAATATAACACTACTAACCAAACTTAATTACTATATACATACAAATAAAATAGAAAAATTACTTTTTTATTCCCACATTTGGTTGAATCTATAACGTTTCGTCGTGAGTTTAAAAAATAAAATGAACTTATTTGGTTTATACATATATTTTTTATTTTTAAATTTTTAAAAATAGGTTTAAAATGTTTCATATAAAATATTTTTTGTTTAATTTTTTAATAAATAATTATATGATAAAAAATAATTTTAGAGAGGATAGAAATTATTACTCTTTCAATTTAAAATGTCAATAGTTATTAAAATAAAAGTATAAATTATTTGATATACTTTTCAAACATATTTTTAAAAATTCAAGAGTTAAAAGATATACTCAAGAGTTAAAAGATATAGTTTGGAAACTCACCATTAAATGAGTCCATTTTTATAAACTAAAAAGAAGTAAAAGAAAATACATTTTTTGATAATTTAGGCATTAACAAGTTAATTTTTTTAAAAAAATTAAATAATTAACATCAACATTTAATTAACATTAACCGACTCTAACATTTATTTAACTTAAATAAATATTTTTAAAATTTTATTTTCAAAAAGCAAGTTAAACCAAAAAGTATTTGAAATTTTAAACACAATTATCAACTCCACTAATGTATATAAATATATTATAACATGAAAAGGATCCAAGATGAAGGACCATATAATATAAAAATTGACCCCATACTAAATATAAAAGTTAAAATTAAAAAATGATAAGGACTAGTTAGCTTTTTCACAATATTTTATTTAAGTGACTAAGACTATGGTTTTCTGACTACAAACTTTGGTCAAATAGTCAGTAGTCACTAACTAATGACAATAAATCAAACTACAAATATTTGTTAGGTCGATCCAGAATAACTATTAAATATTTCACATATGTTAGTCAATATATTTAATGTGTTAATTCCACTCAGGTTTGAATTATAACACAATTTTTTTTATATAATTTCAAATAATTTTCAGCTATATCAATTTTTGTAGATCACAAGCTTATGATTATTACACGTTTATATATACATACAGTGAAATGACCTTTTCTTTTTTAATAGAAGGATACATTAATTGGTTGAATTATTCTTTTAACTTTTTTCTTTTTGTAATTAAGTTTATTATATATACTCTAGCGTTGCACAAATTAACCTAACTAATCGTTACGTTACGGTTTAAAGCGTGAATTAAAATGATTGGTTTTTAAAATATTGTTCACAGTTATAGATTTTAGAAAGAAAAATAGTTGTATTTACAAAATATAAATATATATAATTTTAATATTTTAATATTTATTTTTGTTAAAATAAGTTACAAAGCGGTGTAAATCAATATTAATTAAATTAAACTTGAAAAATTAGTATATTGTCTCTTGAAAAGAGGTAGTATATTGTAATGCTAAATCAATACTATATATATATATATAACTATTGTGGATATACAATAAAAAAGTTTCATACGTTTTTGGTATCTTTATAATTTATATTTTTTAAAGAAAAACAATACATTTTTTTGGAATTTTTGTAGCTTATATTCTTTAATAAGAAATTTTTTGAAAATATTTATAAATATAGTAAAATAATATAATATACTTGTGATACAAGATTAAAATATATTTTAATTCATTTAAAAATAAGTTAACAACTCTTATTAGTTTTGTTTTGTAATTTAAAAATTCAAATTATAGACTTCAGTTAATTATGCTATTTTGATTTGATAAATAATTAATTTAAAATTTATTTGAATAATAAAATTATTAAAATTATTTATAAATAAACAAAATTTTACTATATTATAATAATATGCCTAATAGCAAAAATATTTGTAAATTATTTGTGTTGAAAACGTATGGAATTTATATTAAGTTTAATATTTAGAAATAAAGATAAACCACGAAAAGCAAACCATAACTGATCCAGAGGCAAGTCCAAGGAGGTGTGCAAATGCGTATGACAAAGACAACTCATATCACAAGGATGTGTTTAGAAAGAGCCCTTCGCTTTACGCAAACCCACAAGAGAACACACCATATGGTATTGGTGGCTGCCTGTTGGGACTCCCCAGCCCCCACCTTTCCGGCCTCTTTCCACGTCCCTACCCATATGCCACCCTAACTATTATAAAATTACAAATTTGTCGTTTAGTAACTATCATTATTTCTACCATTCACTATAAATCTATATAATGATAATAACGGATAACACATTTTTCAAAATGAAAACTATTATCAATAATATCTATTAGTGATAACAACTGTCAATTGTTGTCACTGATAGAAACTATGAATGCTAGTTTTAATTTGAAAATATAGAAAAACAAAAATAGAAAATTATTATTAATAGTTGTAGTTAATGATAATATTTTTTAACTTTTGATTTGAGAAATTCAAGTAGAATAATCATTGGTTTTTTAGTCTTTGACTAATGTTTGTGTTATACATATAATTATTTTAGGAAGATTGTATCAGATGACAAAAAAAAGTAAAAAAAGGAAAGCTATAACACATTTCTTTACATATTGCAAATATGACAATTAATCAAAAATATCATATGAATATAAGATTATCTAATTTTAAATTAACTATTTTTACAATTTAAAAAATGAAGTGTGTTATTTCATCTATATTATTTATTATTATTTTTGGCTTGAAGGCCACTTATGCAAGTGGTAAAAAAATTAAATTAAAAAAAATATGAAAATAAGAATAAACAATTTCCAAAGAAAAAAAGAAAAGTCAGAGTCAGAGACCAAATCATCCGTTTCTATTTTATTTGGTAATGCATATTCCGGAATCCAAGTCCCAACCTCCGTATCAAAAACACAAAAACTCTCACCGTCATCCTTCTCCATACATATCCATTTCTCTTCTCTCTGTTCTTCACATCAACTTTTTATAACTTTCTCTCTCCCATTTTACGATTTCCGTTTTATTCTCGGTCCTTAACCTTCTCCTTCTTCTTCGCCAACTTTCTTCTTCATATTTCCTCCTGTTTTTCTCCGCCTTGGTAGCTACTCACACTCATCTCTTTCTCTATTTATATCTGCTTTTTTTTTTTTATTTTATTCTCAGTGATTTCTTCTTTATATGTTGGTGTTATAGTTGTGGATTTGTTTATGGTGCCGTCTTGCTGCTGATGTTGTTTTGTTTTTGTGTGTGGTTTGTTGTGGATTCTTTTGGCATTGAAGGTAGGTGTGAATTGGATTTAGATTCTGTGTTTCTGGAATGGGAGATATGGAGGTTGAAGAGAAT
>JBBPDI010000032.1:2263788-2275926 GCA_037974545.1 Cucumis variabilis | reverse complement strand
TTTTTTGAAATTATGCTTTGTCTTTTAATTTTAAAATATTGAAATTTATTTAATAATCCACAAATACTATTTTGTTAATGCACGATAATCTGTCACTTATTTTTTTCTAATATATTAAACTTAAAAAGAAATACATTTTTTTCTTGGAACATTTTTTTAAATAGAAAAATAAATTAGAATATTTACAAATTATAGACATCGATTATAGAAATTGATAGACTTCTATCACTGTCTGTTAATGTCACTAATAGAAGCATATCAGTGTCTATCAATGTCTATTATAAATAAAATTTGAAAATATTGCTACATTGTAAATATTTTTGTTAAATTTGCTATTTTTGATAATTTCTCTTTTTTCTTTTCAAAAGTAGTAAACAAAATTCATTTTCGTTCATAATATGTAGCTTGTTTCTAATAAAGATAAATTTAAAAAACAAAAATTGAAATGGTTTGAAAAAATATACACATAATTAACCAAATTCCTAAACATAAATTTAGCATTTAAATTTTTTTTGTAACTTTCCATTTTATATATAAATTCTGTGAAAAAGACCATTTGATGATGAATTAAGGGAAAAAAAATCTTTTTGGTATCAAAATTCAAATCCCAAACGCAAAGCTTTTGCTCATAAACAGAAAAAAAATGGTAAAGGAAAGTACCAAACTTTGACTACAAGGAACCCTCTAATAATGTATATAATAAATGATCATGACATTTTGTTTAGAGTTTTTGGGTCAAAATGGGAGTTGGCCTAATGGTATTTCATATGTAGATGAAACCATTTTTTCCTTCTAAATAATTATGGGTTTGAATCTTCTACACTATAATAATTTATGATATATTGACATGAAAATTGACGAGATAAATGTAAAATCAACCAAATTATAAAAGTAAAATAATTAAATGATAGAGATAGTTTCTATTAAAAGTTTAGGTTTGTAAAGTTACCCAAGCCGAACCAAGTTGTTTACATCTGACTTATCTTCAGCCATATCATATGATCGATGATTTATGTTTTCATATACTAATTAAGTGGATCTTCTTACATTAGTTGTATTAGTAAAAATGATCTTAGCTTATCTAACATATAAAATCCATACTATTGACTTTGAGATCAAAAGTTCAATTTTAAAGACATGTTTGTTGTAAAAAAATGATAGTGATGTCGTTTATATATTAAATTTTTTAAGAAAAATGAATATTTAATTAAAAATCTCAATCACAAATGAGAACAAAGAATGGGAAAACATAAGTGGATTTATGACTTCCTTGACTTACTTTTGCCCAAGAAGCTAAGAAAGAAGTCTCATGAAAATCACTTTATCTCAAAAAGTCCTTTCCAAGAAAACGTAGTCATTAAGTCAAATGTAGGAAAAAAAAATAAAACGCGTTTGGAAGAAAATATATTTTAGAATTAATATGATTTGTTTGTAATAAGAAGAAGTTAATTCTTAACATACTCAAACTTTATGGATTAGTTATTGATAGTTGAAGTTTATGGTTTTTACTTGTATAAATTAGAATCATATCACCGTAATCAAGTCAAAGTTTATTAGTAATCTATAACTTATAAATATTGTGGAACTTAAATGACATTTATGCGTGTGTATATCTTGTTTTTCAAAATTAAGCTTGTGTAAGTTATAATGGTTGAAACCTTCAAGTCATAATAAAGAAACCGTTAAGGAATTGAGTGGATAATGCACTTAAGCATTGATCATAACATCAAGTTATTGTAGTATAACTGCTCAATTGACTAATGGCTCAACGATTTCAAAAAACTAAAAAGTCTAGTTATGAGGTAAAATGTTAGTTACGCAATAAGTATTATTTGACTATGTAAATGACGAAAATCATTAGTAAAAAGTGCTTAAATTCTTTCGGACACTTGGGCTATTTTTTCGGGCTATTTTTTCCTATGTTTATTCCAATTTTTAGCATAATAGTTGGCCTTTTGTGAGGGTGATTTTTGCAATTGGTTTTGTTTTACTATTCAAACTTCGAGTCAACACCATGAGTAACAAGATGAATTGTGAGAACTTAGCAAACGATGTCGAAAATGAGTTTTGGTTGTGATCGCCACCCGAGAAGAACACCTGTTCGATAAAAGAGTGCCACATCTATAGAAATTCGTTAATCGAGATAGAGAAATTTACTAACTAGTATATAGCTATTTCGGCTGATAAGGTGAAATGTTTGGGCTAAGATCTAAGTAAAAATCTTAAAAAAGCTACTCAAGCATCTGAACTCTATCGGGGAAGAATTGACAAATATGGCTAAGAAGTACTCCTAAGGGAACCAACACCAATAGTAGGAGCAGAATGTATTGCTACCAACAATAATAAAAGGTTATGTTTTCATTGTTCGAGACGATCCAACTAAGGGAAAGGATCCCGTAAATGAAGGGATAAGAGAGTCTCAAGATAAAGATCTATGATTGGTAGAGAGAATATCTATCCTGGAGGAAACGACAAAAAGACTTGAGGAAGCAACTGATTGTTGACTGTCAACCTAAGATGCAATTTTAAGAGTCGACACACGAAGAGCACTAAATTCACCACGAGCAATCTGCAGCTCGAAAGGCTAGTAGATTGAGATGGTCAAATCCCATCACAAAACTCATGAGAGATCATTAAGAAAACGGAAAGTGAAACCGTGGAAGATGATAAAGTTGATAGTTAACCGTGGGACATGAAGCGAGCACAAGATTAAGAAGGGTTGGATTCAGGAGAATCTGTTGGATCAAGTTGATCCACCATTCATTGACGAAATGATTTGGGGAATATGTTGGATCAAGTAGGAGAATTAACAGAGGTCGAAAGAGGAGGATATAAACAATCGTTTATTTTTTTTCTTATATTTGTTGCATTATAAAAATAGTCATTTAGTTGGTTAAGTTTAGTAATTTATTACGTGAATCATATCTTAAACTTTTATCTCTACTAGGAGGAGTGATAATTTGAATAAAACACTTTCAAAGTCTATAATTGCTCTAGATAAAATGTGGTTAAAATAGTCATAGTATATCAAACTAAACTAACAATGGCCCAATGTAGAGGATTATACTTGGGCTCAATTATCATAATTAAATTTGATATCGTACGTAGTAGTTCGCAAAATTTTAAAATTGCACAACAACTACATACATATGTTATCAAAATGCCTCTAAATTAAACACATGAAGGGGTCGATGTAGACATGTGAACTACGACACTGACAGTTGTAGATATAAAGAAAATTTGATCATTGGTGGGGCATAAACACGATACACTATGATACTTTAATAAACTCGATGCTTCAAATTGATGGAAGAAGTGAGTTGTCATCTTGCTTCAAATCGATGTAAGATATTGAAATCTGAAAACCAAATGAAAATTAGGTTTAAAATCTAAAAGTAAAAATCTAATATTTTGAAATCGAGTTGACAGATCCGATAAATTTATACATAGAACACCACACATACTAATTTAATTCAAAATTCTATTTTATATGAAAATGTAAAATAGTATTCATGGATTCACACGTTAACTAATTTGAGTCACAACAACGATGTTTTATCATAATAAAATGTACTTTTCTTATTTGAAAATGAACACTTTATCGTTTTTATCTCTAGACTCTATTGTTGTTTTTCTTTTATAATATCCTTCTATATTGAATTAAAATTAATTTTTCCTTTTAAAAAAAATTAAAATTAATTCTACAAAAGAATTTGCAATAATAAAATATTAAAATCTATTTACACAAAGACAGTATAAGATTTAAGATGTGTAATAATAATTTCATATTTATAATTCAATGTTTTCGAAAACAAAAAACGCCCACTAGCTCATAATGATGTCGCCACGTGTTCGAGACGATGCGGAGCGGCCGACATCCTCAAAAAAATTAGTTTTAAAAGAAAATAAGAGTCGTCACCAATCGTTAAATGAACCATTTTATGGAAGTTTTAATTTCAATTTATTATTAGGTTAAATGAACCATTTTATGGAAGGATAGTTAAATGCATAATTATATGGGGAAATACAATCTTAATATAAAGTTGTTATTATATCAAATGTACGATTTTATGGAAGGATACAATTCTAAATTTAAACTTTTTCAACTAAACTTTCTAATTCAAATAATAAAATAAATATTTATGACTATATATAATCTAAAAACATTGAATTATAAATATGAAAATTGTGTATTATGTATGATATAATAAAATGTTACTAAATATTAACCAAATTCACTTATGAAACGTACAATGAAGAAATTATATTATCAATCATTCTATGGATAGCAAAAAGAATATAAATTAAATAGCTATTAGTATAAATATATATATATTATGAATTATATAAATAAATTGTTAATTACTTGATTTGATTTGAGACCTACAAATCCGAAAATCTTGCAAGCATAAATCTAGTGATGTTGATTCAATCATATTCATCCCTAAAATAAATATTTATTTAATATTTTTATAAAACTGAATGATTTGTATATAGACTGTATTCGTGATTCTGGGTTATATTCCATTATTTTCACCTACAAAAATACACTGTATCTGCAAGAAAAGAATTTTTCTCTACAAAGAGGTAAAATTGACTGAGAAAAATAAAAAAATATCGACATGAGATAGACAGTTTTGCTATAAATCAAATTATTTTTTAAATTTACTATTTTCTAATTTGTTATTTATTATTTTTTCATTCTCACGATTTTGCTATTAATATTTGGGTCAATGTCTAAATATGCTTAATTTAGCTAAAGAACCAATTTAAGTCCAAGATGAAATTGAATTGGGCATGAGAATCGGATCTATGAACAAGCCAAGATCAAGCCCACGAAGCACACTTTGAAAACTCAATAAATTGAGAATTTTTTATTCTTTGTTTTGTTTTGTTTTTTTTATAAAGGTTTAGAAATTCAACTCTATAAAGTTGAATAGCATAATGTGTTCTACGTTCTGAATCAAAAGTACAAATTAGAAAATCAAATACTTTGAAATCGAAATAAACACAAATTCAAACATATCAATCATGTTCTCTAGAGAACTCTGTACAACCTTTTTTAGTTGTAATGTTTAGAAAAATATATCAATTCATTTCTTTTGTTTGCCAAACTATTTTTTTCCCATCTGGTATAAATAAATGATAAAAGTATATGTATTTTATTTGTATTTTTATTTTCATATTGATAAAATTATGCCAATGTTTTAAAAGTACTTATTAATCATAAAGAAAATAAAGTGACCAGAATAAATATATTGAAAAAAAATACTAAAAACATAATTATTTTTTATAAAAGAAAATACAGGAAAATAAGTAAATAATGAAAACACTTGGTGGATAATTTCCTCTTCAAAAGGAAGCCTAACTTCCTATGAAAAAATGATTTAGCACCCATCACCCATCCTTTTTTTACACCTGTTTGAAACACTAAAATAAAATAAATAACCTTTTTAGAAAAAGAGGAATTAAAAAAAAACGGTTCATAATAAACTAGATTTGAATTTGAAAGTTATTTGTGTACGAAAAAAACCATGTCAACACTCCAGAACCCCTTTTAAATCTTGAAAAAAAGTTATTTAAATAAGAGCTTTCTAATAAAAAATAAAATTTGATTGAGAGAACAATATTATTTAAAACAATATCCTTACATTATATTATCCTTCAAATAAAATGTACTCTTAATAAATTTGTTTTTTTGTTTCATCTAAATTGTCCCACACTACTTAAAATAGTTATTATTCTGACTTGATAATTCATAAACATCATCTTATCATCTTATCTATGTAACGTGAGATTAGATCACACTCCAACGTATAGTTCAAGGAATTGTGTTCTAAAATCTAAGCCCACCACTAAAGAAAAGAGCTTCATAAAGGGTCAAATAAAGATGGAATTTTCTCATGAATATTTTTCCTAAGATAAGATCTCCATTAATATTTTAAATTTCTTTTTTAAAAGTTATCTCATTTTTAATTAAATAGTTCATTAGATTAATTGCCTACTCTCCTATTATAAATAAAAGTTAATATTAGCAATGTCAATCCAACTTTAAAGTTAGATTTTATTCTACCAATTATAACCTTCTAAGATTGCTTTTTCATATATTTTCATGATTGTGTCATAGTTATCTAGAGTTAGGCAACCAGAATCATTAGGTACACTAAATTATTTTAATAAAGAGCATATAGCTAAGAATTATCTTTTTTTAATATCAAAATATCTTCCATGACTTAATACGAGGTTGAAACAATTTAAATGTTGACATTTATCATTTTTATATTATTTAAGATTTTAAATACCTTAAAATTTAAAATAAGTGTGCTGTATAAACCCTTTAATTTTAAAAGCGTATTTGTTCTATAATAAGAATTGTTCTTGTATAATAATAAATGTTGGGAATGACTCACATATACCTTTTAGTCTAAGGTTCGTTTTTATTTCTTTTCATCTGTCCCACGTTGGTATAGATACAAGAGCACTTGTGGAGATTTACAATAGTGGAAATAAAGGGTCTTTTCCAACACACGTTTTTATTTGTCCTATTGGGTGGGTTTGGACAAAGAAACTTCTATTTCTTTTTGTTTATTTTTCAAACTGTTAGAAGCTTTTAACTTTTTGGATTAAAACACATTTTAGGGTTAATTGTGTGTGCCTTTAATTTTGTAGGCCTTTCTCCACAAAAGAAAAATGTTTTTCTCTTCGTCATCTTCTTCTTCAAGAAGCAATGGGTTGCCAGATTTATCAATCATTTTTTTATCTCTGCTTATACCGATTTTGAACATTTTTTCTCTTCATTAGATATCAATCCTCCATCTGACGAGTGCACGTTTGAAGGTCAACGTTATGTTAACCTCGTGGAGAGCAATCGATAAGAACGATTCGTACCATAGTCGATCGTGCCAATTTTGCTTTCAAAGCAATAGCTTCAACTTTCCATGACACAATGAAATAGTTCCAAATTTAAAGACTAATAACAATAAATTGCTCTTCGTGTACATGTAAATACCAACATACCAACAAACCACGTAAGTTATCTTTATTGGTTAGCTTTATAACATTTAAAAAAAAGTTTCATATATAAAATACATTTATTTTTTCTTTTTAAGTACAACAAATACGAGAATGATGAAAAATCAAACTTTCCATCTCTAATCTAAAATAGAAAGTTATGTTGGTTGTTCTTAAGTTTATTTATGCTATAATAATTCAAATGAAAATTAAAAGTATACCGACAGTATATGAAAATAAAATACGAACATAAAAGAAAAAAGCAAATAAATATTAACAACACGATTGTTTTCTCTCAAAATTCCCATTTTTTATATCTTAAGTAAACTTTCAATCTCTTATTAAACTACTTATTTTAGTAGAGGGAAAAAATAAAAGTTAAAGCCTCAAAGAGTGTGACACCATATGGCAATTAAAGTAATCTAATTAAGAGTTAGATTTAATAATCTCTCTCATTTGACTTTGGCACTTTCACCAAAGAGAACTCACAATGTCAAACATTTAATATAAAACCATTTGATAATTCAATTTATATTAGAGCATATGTCTTACATGAAAGTTGAACTATAATACACTATATCTTTTAGAAAATAAATATCTGTATCATTGATGATAAAATTTAGATAGAGAAGAAACAAGAAATTAAAAGTCATTAGATCAAGTTCTTTCCTATAAAGTTATAATAATGTGGTTGCGGAAAGAACGAAATCATGATAGATTTTTTTTTTTGGCTTATTTATCAAATCTAAATTCATCAATATGATTGATCAAAAAATCAAGTTAGCATACCAAAACTAGTCATATTGAAGGTGGTCAGTTTGAGGTAAGAAGACATTTGGTCGGTGGATTTGAAAAAAATCCAAAAATGGACAACATTGTAAAAATTCAAAAGATTAAATCAACCCAAGTCGATATGTTCTTTTTTACCCTTGAAATCGATTTGAACATTTATAAATTGATCATAGTCACATCTATATCTAATTATAAAATAATAGTTAGAATTAGAATACACAGATAAATAAATAAAAAGAAGAAAGTGTATACAGTGGATTTCATTTTCCTTTAAGAAAAATCTTATCCTCTCAATGCCTTAGTGCTTTACAATCGTGCAATAAATTTCATTGGATCTGAAGCCTTTCCATAATTTCCTTTTCCTTTCCTTGATAACTTCAAAACCCCCTCTCTCTCTTTCTCTCTGTCTCAAAGTAACAAAAAAGTTTGGTAGAGAGAGAAAGATTATGGTTCACCCTAAACTTTTCTCACCTCTTCTTCTCCTTTCATGTTTTCTTCTTCTTTCTTTCACTCATGGTACTCAAACTTCTTCTATTTATTTTCTAATCCTTTTTTCATGTATATTTCTATATATTCATTTTCTCAGCTCATATGATATGTTTTTAATTTTTTTCTCTCAAGGATTAAAAGTGGAAATGATTGAATCTTTGGGACATGGAAGCAATGTTATTAGAAGTCCATCACTCAAGGTGTGATTTTTCCTTTTAAACAGTTAACAAAAGGGTATGTTTTTGTTTTAAAATTAATTTGGAATAATAATTTCATTATTGTGTTAATTTGGCAGGGAATTGGTGGAAAATCAAGAAAAATGATGATTGAAATAATGGATTATGCAGATCCAGGGCCAAATACTAATACAAGAAGTGGGTATCTTAATCCTCCTCCTCCTCCTTCGCCAGCTACTTAATTAATTTGTAATAGTTTTCTTTTCTAATAAAAGACCACAGCTAATAATATTGTTCATTTCTGGGTGGTTTTTCATTTCTAAAATATATTATATGAATATTATTTTTCTTTCAACTTGTTTCTTCCAAGTGTAATTCATGCATGGGTGTTGAAATAAATTGGAGGTTTTGTTGTCTTTTACTCATTGGTGAACTTCCACTCAATTTCTCTTATATGTTAAGAAAAATAATAATGGGAGGGGACCCCTTTCTTCCCTGCTTAAAGTTAGTAAGTACAAAAATTCAAAACTAGAAAAGAGATGTTATTTGAATTAAAATATTTACTAAATTTTATTTTGGATCTTTGTTAATGTTTGAATATATTTTGTAAATATTTTTATAGAAGATGTGAATCAATGTCATTTCTTCCTTGGTTAAAATTATTGGATCAATTTCTTTGGATCTAAACTTTCAATTGTGTGGTTTGCGTCAAATATAGTCTTAAAATTTTGGAAATTGTTCAAAAATACGTACCAGTTAGTTTTGGACGAAAGTCATTAAGTTTTGTTTTAAAATATCACTAAATTATTGAAAAGTTTCATAAATACTCTTAAACTTAAAAAAGTTTAAAAAGTATTCTTATTAGTCCAAATTTTATGCTAAAATTTTTAGTACCCAAAATAAAAATAAAAATTTTAAGTTTTCATGGTTTAAATTTACATCGATATGTCAATATTTTAATCGATATTCATTATATAGAATGGGTTAATCAAATATTATTTCCATTACATTGTAGAAAAGTCCACGAATCACAAGAAACAAACATCAAGATTACATTGATATAAATAATAGGCATATTTTACTTATTTGAAAAAAATAAAATAATTATTTGCTAACTCAAATTTATTTTTTGAATTTTTGGTTTTTATAATTTTTCTAGAAATATCGATCGAAATCAAAAGTTATGTACAATTAAGACTTCAGTATATCCATCAACATCAATATTTTAAACTTTAGTTAAAACATGGAATTCTACAAAGTCTCACAAAATTCCAAAATAAAAATTTCTCCTTAAAACATACTAAAACAATAATTAGTCAAATAAAAAGATCTCTCACACCGATAAATCTATCAAACTATCACTATATGTTAATAATAAGATACATTTTTTATTTGAAAATTAATTGTATGTTAATTACGACAATAACTATTGAGATTGATTTTGTTGGTGATCTATCACTCTGTATTAATAGTCAAATAAATTTAAAACTATAGTTTTAACTTAAACAAAGTTTAATGAGAAAATTGGTGTACATTTGGATCAAATGAGATTTTTTTTCTTTAAAATCAAAGGTATTTATGAAACTTTTCAATAGTTTAAGGGTATTTTAAAAACAAAACTTTAACAATTTTCATCCAAAACAAATAATAAGAGTATTTTTTAAAACTTTTTTTTTTAAGTTTAAGAACATTTTTGAAACTTTTGAAAGTTTAGCAGTATTTTTGACACACTTTCAGTTTTTTTTTTTAAAATTTAATCTATATAAATATATTGCTTTAAGAAATGTTAAAAAAATCCTATTATGGTCCCTAATTTTGCATATTGTTCTATTTTAGTCGTTGAAATTTAAAAAATGTGATTTTTTTTTGTCCCTATACTTTTGAGAAAAGCTTACTTTTGTCCTTTGCCATTATAATTTCGTTAACTCTTTAACAGAATGATATTTTGAGAGTTCTAGATTCATTATATTAATTAAATTGATAAATAACAAAAAAAAATGTTAATCCCATAAAACTTTTATGCCAACATAGAAATATAATTAACACATTTAAATTAAATTAATCCAAATTTAAAATGAATTTTGTTCTTTTTCTCCAAAACTTAAATCTCTCACATCTTCTGACTCCCCACCCTTTATTTATTTGTTTTTCAAATTGAAATCTTGAAGCAAACCAAATCAAAAGAACAACATTGAATTGAATAAGAAAATAAAATAAACGGCCATGTTGATATTTAACATCAATGACAAGGTAAAATAAACTAAAAAAAAAAGGCATTTTTCTAAAATAGCAAAATAAATTAAAATATTTACAAGCTATAACAAAATTTTGAATTCTATGAATAATAAAAATAGATAAACTTCTATTATCAATATCGCTGATAGAATGATATTAATGCCTATCAATGTCTATTATTGATAGAATATGAAAACTTTGTTATATGTTGTAGGTATTTTGTCAAATTTTTCATTTTTGACAATTTTTCAAAAATAAAATAAGTACAACGCTTGTGTAAAATAAACTCTAGAAAATTGTGAAACAAATATATCATAAAACTCCCAAAAAAGGAAGAAGAAATAATTGGGAGGAAGAGAAAAAAAGCACCTCAATGAATCAAAAAATATTCTTAAACTTGACGTATCAAAAAAATTATATGTGGATGAATTGTATCAAGTATATGAATTGAAAAAGTTAAGTCTAAAGACAATGGACCAAAATGGTGGCGATCAAAATCTCTAAGACAATAATTTTTTGAATTCTTTGATAAAACATCAATTTACCATTTAGACTGTAACATAATCTTAATGACATGAACCAAAATATGATGTATTTAAAAGTTCAAGGGATTAAAACTGATACTTTAAAAGTTCAGGAGCCAAAATAAAAGAAGATACAAAGCTTAAGGTCCAAATAGGATTCAAACCTAAATTGTTATTATGCAATTAACTACAATTATCTTTAATACTACAAGGAAAAAAAATGTCAGATGCATGAAAAAACGCGTTGAAAGAAATTGGTCAACAACCTTTGGGTTGGATGATTTTGCAATACTTACAGGGTAACGTTATGTTTGACCATCCTTTGATGACTTTGCAATACTCAAAGATTTATCAAAATACACTTTTGATTCTTGAAATTTAAAGTTAGTGCCTATTTGGTTTTTAAATCTAAGTTCCTAAGGTTTGAAAAATACTTCTAAATGGTCCCTAAGATAACTTTCCATGACATTAATATTGATATGACACATTTTAAATGAGGCGACAATTTTGGTATTAATTTTATATTAATTTATTAGTTTAGGTGAATTTTACTATTTACATTTATTTTAATTTTATTTTCTCACACTTTCCCCTTTCTCTCCGTCTCTTAGTCTCCCCTCCATTTCTTGAAGTAAAAGTTGTCCCTCCATGTCGGTCCAAGCTTTTAGAGGCAGGGCCTTTAAATTTTACCACGTAGAGTCCCTCCTCTTCCACTTTTTCCAACTTGCTCATCAAAACTATTAACTAGGGGTGTAATTGGGTTGGGTCGGGTCGGTTTTTCTTCAAACCCAACCCGACCCGAAACATGCAGGTTGTTTCCGCTTATGACCCGACCCGACCCGGGTCGGGTCTTCTCCTTCTCCTCTCTTTCTTTCTTTCTTTCTTATTGCAAAATAACCAATTTTAATAAT
>JBBPDI010000032.1:2181280-2192876 GCA_037974545.1 Cucumis variabilis | reverse complement strand
TGGAATAAATGGAGAGTTATAGGAAGATTAATATCATAATGTAGGTTATGGATATCTACATAATTATATTTATAATAAAACTAAAATAATTATTTTTTTAATGTTGACTAAACAAAATATAAATCAAAATTTTTAAACATAATTCTACATTAAACACATCGAATCGGGTACTCTGAATTACATGCAAGATAACTAAATATATAGTGACAAAATTTTAAATCAATATTTGAGAAATATAGAAAAATGATGAAGTTAAAATATGTACCCCAAACTATCAAATGTAAAATAGGTACGTATTATATATCAAACTATTAAATTTATAACATTTGTAATACTTAAGGGATTTTTTAAAAAATATAACAAATCAATAAAATATTTATATCGAATAGAACAATTTTGAAAATAGAAAAAGTCCACAGATCCAAAATGAACAATTTTATCCGAGTCAAGTTGTCAACACGTGCGTAATATATTTTTGGTACACGATTTTGTACCGATTTGGTACACTATTATGTAGCCAAATTCAACGATTTTTGTTCAAGATTGTGTACCAAGATATTTTATATTTGGTACACGATCTTGAACAAAAAAAATAATAATACAAGATTTATGATTGATTGAAAACAAAACAAAGATTATGATTTCAAAAAAATATAAAAGAAAAAATGCACAAGAAGAAGAGAAAAAAGAAGATGGAAAGGAAAAGAAAAATTGCAAAAGAAAAAAAAATGATAAAAAGGAAGAATAAACCTGAAACATTTTTTTTTTAAAATAGCCAGTTTTATGGACTTTTCAATTTTGTTACACAGACCGCAAATATTTTGGTGTTTTGTTATATTCATGAAAACTAATCCTAATTTAATGTATATTTAAAATAACTTTGAAATGAATGTTGAATGAGAACTAGGGACAAATTTATTAAGGGCCACGGGGCACTACCCCCTCACATTATTAGTTTTTGTATTTTAATATTAATTTTGAAGTATTAGATTAACTATAGTATATATAAAAGCTTGGATGAGGAGAAAACTTTTATGACATTTTTGTCCTTCCACTATATTATTTTCTATTATTGCATTTGTGACAATTTTTTCTTTCCACTTTTCTATTTTTATTGTAATTGAAGAATAAATAAGATGATTTTATAAATACCTTATGAATTTATTAGGTTAATTATTGTAACTTATGAATCACTCATTGCTTAGAAAAACCGAAAGACCTTCCAACTTCTAAAATAAAAATAATTGATAATTCATTTTCCTCTTTTACCTTGTTCAATTTGAAATTATGCTAATTGAAAAGAAATGAGATGATTTATAAATACCTTATTAAATAATTATGCTAATCGTAAATTTGTAACTAATGAGCTTAAGGAAGCCCAAAAGTTAATCCAAATTTTAAATGCAAATAATTAATAACTAAATCGGTTAACTAATATAATTAACAAACTTTTAGAAATTCTTAAATAGCTTCATTAGTTGAGTTTTGGATGACTATAAAAATTCATTTTTCTACATCCCAAGTTTGTAAACAAATTAGATAATATTAAACCAAGAAAATATCTTTGTTTGATTGCATGTTTCTAATTCTATAGTTTTAAGGTAAGCCTTTTCTTTTCTTTCTTTCATTTTAATTTATATTTATTTATTTATTTTAATTTTTGTAAGCTTTCCTAGATGTGTTTGTTTCAAAATTATCTCTCGAATTGTTTTTACATTTCATCAACATTTCCAGTTGATATATAAAAATTGTACTTTAGAACATTTTCATTAACTGTTGAGTATCTAATCGATCTATCCACTTATAACATATTCGAAGGTCCATACAAACAACAATAGAACAAGACCCACTAATAGAAAAATACAACATTAAATGATAGCTATTTGATAGTGATTTATGAAATAATTGTTAAAAAAATATGTCAATTGTCATGTGTTTTAGAATACCGATGTGTACTTGTATGAGAGGAAAACTTTGTGTTTGCAACTTCTTTTGATTTGTATTTTTATTTCATTGTCAACTCTCTTTTCTAAAAGTTTATAGAATTTAGTATAGGAAACTAATGTAATAAAATTAATTCATTTTCTTAACTGTGGTAAAATAAAATTGTCTAGCAATTAGTGTAGCATTCCATTTTTAAGAATTATTTATTGATTTAATTTTAAACAATAGTTGGAAGAAAAGTTAATCACTTGAAAATGAAGATACTCTCAACAAAGAAAATGTTGTTATCATAAAAAATAATCTAGCTAATGAAATAAAAATAAAACACAATATCACGTGTATGACACATGTTAAGGACTAATATATATTAAATTTAGCTTCATTTTGCCTAAATTTTGCTTTTGCTGTAGTGGTTGTGTAGGGGATTGTAAGTTTAAATCTTACCTGCTAAAATTATTTTTACGAATAGTTTTTATTCCAAACATCAATGATTTTCTTTCCTCAAATATCAATAATTTTCAAAATAGTTTTAATTCAAAACATTAATAATTTTCTTTTCTCAAATATCAATAATTTTCTTTCTCCAAATATCAATATTCTTCCTAAATTTCAATGATTTCCTAAAAGGAAGTTATCAAATTTCTTCCTAAATTTCCATGATTTCCTAAAAGGAATTAAATAATTTGATTTTCTTTCTAAATTTCAATGATTTTCTAAAATGAATATAATTTGATTTTCTAAAAGGAGGACAATTTTTTAGAAAGAGGAAAAAACTCATTTAAGATAAAACCTTAGCTTATTTCCTAGTTCTCATTTGTTGTGTAACAAAATTTTTTTAAAAAAGGCAACAAAGTCGGTAGTCCAAACTTCCACTCTCTCAACAATATTCCATGAAAAATGTATTGTTTTTTCTTTTTTTTTTTTGATGCAAATTTTAAATTCACATATTTACATTATAAAAAATCATGTGAAAATTGTTGGTATTTTTTTATTGGTATAAATATAGTGAATGTTATTGGAGCATCAGTTAATCGTCGTGATTTTTTTAAAAAATATTTTAGTGTGTTTATTATATAGTGTCAGGTACTCCTATATAAAATTTCTGAATTCACCACTAATGAAAACCCACGCATTATTAATCATGATAAACGCTTAATCAACGTATCATATTCTATATTTTTAAGGTCATGTATTAAATTAGTTAATAAAATAAAATAAGAAATCATTACATAATTATGATACATAGTAAAATTAATGATTATTCAAAAAAATAAAATATCTAAATAATTAATACTAAATACAGTTTAAATTCATCTCAATACTTTTATTATCAAATAATACAAACATTTAACATGAGAGAGAATATATCACAAGGTTAAAATTGTAAAAAAAAAAAAACCAAGAAAACTACTTACTTAATATAACCAAAATTTAGAATATTTGTAAATACTACCTGTGAAGTGGGTTATTTGTGTGAATAGTTGTACATAAAAATAGTCGTCGAATACAAATTTTTGGAACAGTCACAAATTAACGAAGAAAATACAAATAACTAAATTTAAAACTAATTAAAAATTCACATGTCCCAAATTAAAATTGAAAATATAAATTGGCAAATTCGGATAATGTCATATGTTTTCATCGTTATCGTTGGATTAAGTTAATTGTTTTTGTTCAGTTAAATATTATTTATTTAGGCTAAAGTGGAACGACACTCAAATCCATATGATTGGGTCTAAGGGTTTGAGTCATGGACTAACGAAGCCCAAGTCTATAAAACCTACTAGAGGACCTCTATATATAGAGAATGAATTTTTTATCAAAGAATTTAGAAAGAATTCTTCTAATAAGAAGACTCAACAACACTCCTAAAGACTGAATTGCTCTTGAAGACTGAATCACTTGCTCTACTTTCTCAAATCAAACGTACACATTCAACCAAGAGAGAAAATCAAAAGATTAAGTTCTAGAGATAAAATCACATCGCATCATAATTAGAGATGTCCACGAGGACCTATCTTGTTCCCTATCCCCACTAATTTTCCCACGGGGAATGGGGCGAGTATTCCCACAAGAAAATATCCTCCACTTTTGTTTTTTTTAATATATAAATAAGCATAAATAAATATAAATATTTAAACATATATACATACATGTATGTATGTACATACATATATATACATTTTTTTTCTTTTGGAGCGGGGTGGAGGATTGTTCCCCATCCCCGAGCCTAAAATGTTAACGTGGAAAATGTAATCTCCACTCTCTCCCTCATTCCTCGTGTATTCGGGGATTCTCTGTCTCATTTGGTGTGGGTCCCTGCAAAACATCAATCCTGTAAGTTAAATAGATATTTCTAATCATAATCCATGATAATGCAAGTTTAATTCAACAAAAGGAACGTTGTGGAAACAATAACATTTACATAATTATATAAATTAAATGTAATGGTTGAAAATGACGCATTCTCCATGAAGTAATTATTGTTTACTGTGGAAAAGTAAAAGTGGAGAGTAGGTACTCAAAAAATCAAACTAAGAAAAATAGAGAAAAAAGAATCGTGTCTACAAAGTTTTTTTACTTGTTTGATATGGTTCGACATGTGTGCCCACCCAATACCCAATTTCTAAAATTAGATCACTTGAAGTTTTTTCTTTTTAATAAAAAGAGTATTTAATAGAGTGACCTAAAAAATAGGACCATGTTATAAATATTAATATAAAAATAGATGTCCATTATCCATGAGTGTTCACTATGTGTCAAGTAAACATTATCCATTACCATGTGTCAATGAAACATAGTTTTTTAGTATCCACCACCATGTATCAAGCGTAACATGGCCTTTTAGTAGCCATGTAACGTCATATCTTACTTATCAAGTTGCCTATAAATAGTGGCATTTGGTGGAGTTATAAGAAGAACATTATTGGAGAGAATTCCATGAAAGAGGGAGAAAGTGGATAAATTTTAAGATTTTCTAATTTTCTTAATTTTTTTAATTTCCTATATATTTATTTATATTATATATTATTTTATTATTATATTTTTTTAATTTTCGTATTTCGGTTGTGCTTCGTTTTCACAATACATTATCAGCATGAGCTCCGATCATCTCCTCCACAGAAGGTAGGTCGTCTTGTTTAATTGTCCTAACGATATATTGATTTTCCTCTATTCGTTATTGTTCGGCGATATTTCCAGAGAAATTTAATTCGCTGTAATCGAACTTGTATTTGTATTAATTTCAATGAATATAGTGAACCTCTAATATATATAATCCTTTGATTCTTTCTCTCAAGCATATAGTAAATTTTAACTCCTCGGTATCTAGACGGTTGAGAACTTGTGATTTCTTTGAGCTTCAATCTTCTGGAATTTAAGGAAATTTTAGTCTTCCAAGTCTTCAAGTTTTAGAAGGTTATGATCTTGATATTGGGTTGAGCTTCAAGGACTTAACAGCTTTGGAGCTTTGATGATTTAGAACTCCAGAGCGTTAGCACTTCGTCGTCAAATTTTGTTTTCAACCTCCTCAATGAAGGTGGAGGGCCTCTATTTATAGAGAATTTCTATGGATCCTTTGGCCCATTTGTTACTGGGCTTGGACTTGGACCTAATATTTTCTTAGCCCAAAGTTCATGATGGGCTATAATTATGGTCGACTTTTGGTCTCGAGCGATATTATTTACTCGGTCCGGTCTGCTATTTCCACAAAATAGAACTGGGCTTTTGTTGATAACGTGGCAGCTTCTGATTGGCCAAAATTTCTTCTCCAACAAATGCCCCCTTTTTGAGATTTGTGCACGTTTACGGTGGATGAATCTCGAAAAATAATTTGAGTGTTTGGTTCTCTACTTTGATGAGAATATAACCCAAAAAGTTTTTTTTTTAACTTTAATTGTAAATTAAATTTGAAGTAAGATCCCAAAAGAAATTCCTCTTTTTTTTTTTTTTTTTTTTTTGGAGGATACTCAATTCTTGATATAAATTTGAAGTAAGACCTTGACTTTGACATCGTCATTATCGTTACTTCAATTTTGAATTAGTAGATACTTGGGGTGTGCTCATATTTTAATTTGAAGCAACACCTAAGAGTTGTTTGGACATGGAATACATCACCATAAAGATGTAAAATATGCATTTCATTTTGTTTTGAGTCAAACAATTCTTTATGAATTTTAGCTTTGGAAATTTGCTCCACATTTAGGTAAAATTTCTCATGCCAATCTAACTTAATGTAGGATCACAATTCAAATATTTGACTAAATTTGACATTATAATTCAAATTCCCACTTCAAATCCCTACTTTTACTGAATAATATTTTAGATTAAGGATTTTTTTTTAATCTCAAACTCTTAAATATCCCAATTCACCTAAGTTTAGGCTTCAAATTCTAATCTTTCTATTCTGTACAAATTAGAATAAATTGAAGAAAAATGGGAGAACTCTCTCCTTAGTAGATGAAATCCAGACTGAGGCCATTACAACGTGAGCAAACTAGCGACTGAATCTCAAAATAAAAAAAAAACCCATCGTCCAGCTGGCGACAGGTGCGTGAGTAGACGAACCACACTAACACCAGTAGAGGGGGGCGCTTCCGATTTGAGAGGAGAGGGATTCGGATGAAGAGAAAAAGAGGAAAAGAAAGAAAAAAAAGAAAAAAAAGAAAACAGAGAAGAAAAGAGAGGAAAAGAGGGGGCGGCGGGAGGAAGAAGAAGAAGAGAAAGAAAGAAAAAAAAAATTAGGGTTTTTTTATTATTATTATTATTTATTTTTATATTTTCCTTTTCTTTTTTCTTTTCTCGTTTTTTTTTAATTTCCCTTTCTCCGCTTGCTTTTTCTTTTCTCTCTTTTTTTTTTAATCTTAATTTTCTCTTCAGTCTTTTTTTTTCAGTCTTTTTTTTCTTATTTATTTCTTTTTTTTATAACTTATTTTTGCTATTTAAACATTTTTTTTAGTTTCTCTTTTTTTTTTTAACCAAATAAACAAAAAAAAATTTATTCTCCTTCTTTTTGCTTCTTTTCTTTTTTTTCTTATATATATATATTATTTTTTTTATTTTTCAGTTTTTTTTCACACTATTTCGATAAACATTTTTTATTTGCCCCCCTTTTTTTACATCTATTTTTTTATATATATATGTATATGTGTTATGCATTAGTTTATTTTTATACTAATTGTTTTTTTTATTCTTTTACGGGAACTTTTAGATCTAATTTGAAGGGTTTCTCCCACCTATCAATCTTCAAGTATTTTGTCAAAGGTGGGTGACCATTTAGCCGTCGACCACCTGGGCCGACCCCAGAACGGTCTGAACTGCTTGTTCGACATCCATCGTTCGATTGGGACTTGCAAGGATGACCACCTGGGCCGTCCCCAGAACGGTCTGAACTGCTTCTCTGAATCACGCATCTTCGTCCCTTCTTCTATCCAATTTTATTCTCCAATAACAATTAATTAAATAAAATAAATATTAAAAAAATATATATTTAAAGCCTTCTGCGACGCTGCGTCGCGGAAACCTTTTGCAATGCTGCGTCGCAGAAACCTTTTGCAACGCTGCGTCGCGGAAACCTTTTGCAACGCTGCGTCACGGAAACCTTTTGCTACGCCGCATCGCGAAAGCCATCTGAGACGTGCTGCATCGTGCATTGGGGAAATTTTTCCCGACGTTGACGTGACCTGTGTCGAAGAAAGTATCCCCAACGTGCTTTTCTCGACGTACCTGCCGACGTCGTCCGCGATGTCGCAGTAACCTTCCCCGATGTTGGTTAGGATTTTTGGCGACGTATTGCTATGTCGGAGAAAATCTTATTTCTTGTAGTGATATAAAAACCTTTCATTCATAAAATATACACCGTATATTTATTCAATATATACTATAATTAAGTAGAATATATGAAAAACAATTCAAAACAAAAGAAAGAATGGACGAAGAGAGAGATTGAAAAGTGAGAGAGATCGAGAGGGAAGATTTTTTGAACAAAATCACCAAAAAAAAAATTAAGAGAAAATTTTTATTATAATATTATCTTAATAGAATTAATCATTTACCATATTTACATAGAATATCTAATAAATGCAAATATTACTCATGGTTTCTTTTTTTAATATATTATTAATAAGAAATATGGATAAATTAGTCATTTGGGTCTTATATTTGTGTAAAATATCAGTAAATTTAGGACATTTCTGCAAAATTTGAGAAATTTGGGTTAATCTTGTAATATGGTATACCATTTTAGGCTTAGTTAAAAACCCTATTTGTATAACTCCGTAAGTAAAAGATTCTTCCAAAAATGCATCTGAAAAGTGATAACATGAGTATATAAAAAGATTATTAGAAAAGAACTCTAACTCAAATTATCAATTGCAACTGTAACATCAATTTGTATAATAGCTATAAACTTAACTCTTAATCATGCTTAATCGAGTTGCACTTGAACATTTTAAAAAAATCTGTATTTTCAATTTCTTCATCATCACTATTCACACAAGATTTCGAAGAAATGTAATTCACGAAATTAAATTTTGTATATTGATGAATATTGTGAATACAGTCTCTAGTATTTACTAATTTAATGTTTTCTCTCGAATACAAGTTAAAAACTTCAAACTTTTTTGTCTTTAGTCTTCAGAATGTTGTAGTTGCAAGTCGAATTGAACTTTGATCTTTTGGAATCCAAGGAAAGTTTAATCTTCCAAATCTTCAATCTTTCAGAAGATGTTGATCTCGAGGTTGATACGAACTTGCACGTCTTAAGAGTTTGTAGAAGTTTGAATCTTCAATTCTTCAAAATAGGAGTGAAATCGGGTTGGGTTGGGTTGGGTTGAGAGACATTCTCAACCCAACTCATATTTTCTGGTTATTTGGGTTGTCAACCAAAATAACCCGAATTTAGTTTCTAACCCAACCCATAAGGTTGGGTTGGGTTGTCAAGTTCTATAGTTTTTCTTTTCATTTATATTTTCTAATGGTTATAAAAGTTCAAAATTGTTACATTTAAATTTCAAACATACATAATTAAAAGGAGAATTTTTAAAAATAGTAGATTTTACAGAACATTTACAACCAATAGCAAATTCTATCTCTGATAGTCATTAATACGCTATAGTGATAAAAGACTATTAGTGATAGAATCCAAAATTTTGCTATAGCTTGTAAATATTTTAATTTATTTTGCTATTTTTAAAAATGTCCCTAATTAAAAATTTCATACAATAAATTCAAAATTTATATACCTAATTTGTTTTTTATTAAATAGTATAAATATATATATATACATATTTCTTTTATATATATATATATATATATATTAATTCGGGTTGGGTTGGGTTGAACCGAATTTTTCAACCCTTCAACCCGAGACCCAACCCAACTAAAAAAAATCATATTTTTTTAACCCAACCCAATCCATATTTTAACCTATAACCCAACTCAACCCTTATAATATGGATTGGGTAGTTCGAATTATTCAGGTTCAACCCATATTGTTACACCTCTACTTCAAAACTTCAAAGTTTCAATTATTCTTTCAGATTCCCTCAAATGAATCGCAAGTGTCTCTATTTATAAAAAAAATTCATGGGGTTTAGGTAGGCTTGGACTTGGGCTTGTCTGTTTGTTGGGCTTGGACTTGGACTTGGGCTCATTGCTTATTGGACCTGAATTGGTCTGGGTTGAGTAAATTTATTTATCAAAATTCAATAAAATATAATTATCACAATATTTGTTGTGATAACGTGGCAGAATTTAATTGACCAAAATTTTATGCTCAACAATCGCCATTAACAATAATGACGGTGAGGTTTCATAGGAGAAATCGAGGGTTAGAAGCAGGGGTGAAGAGAGGATATTATTATTATTTATTTATTTATTTTCCAAATTTGCATCATAGCCATATTAGTTAAATAATAAATTGATGTATTAAGAGACATTAAATTCAACTATTTTCATCCACAAGAGCTTAAGTTGAAATTCCACTTTTTAATTTGTATTAATTTCTTTTTAAAATTTGGATAATTCACAATGTGAATCTATAGATGTTTTGGAGAATGATATATTGTGTCCAAATGTGAATAACAAAAATAAAATTTTGAGTTAGCATTGATTGTCGTAAAACAACTCTTAAAACATTTGTCCACAAGTATTGATATAAAAGTATTTGGTAAGTAAATATTAGTTTTTTTATCTTATATATAATAATTAAAATAAATTGCCTTTGTATTTTTTTTAATATAATTTATGTTTTTTGTAATAATTATTTAAGTCTTGCTGAATTTCAAATTCTGTCTCATTCTAAACATTTTTACGAGTTTTATTAAGAAATTTTAGAAATGAAGTATAATCCCTCCTTCTTTAAAAATAAAATTATTCATGAAAATAATTTGAAGATTGAATAATTGAAGTTAGAAATTACACGTTAATAAATATATATAAAGAAAAAAGAATAAATAAGTTAGAGGTATTTTTAAAAATAACAAAATAAATTAAAATATTTACCAACTATAACAAACTTTTGAATCCTATCCATATAATCTTCTGTAGTATATCAATGATTAGAATTTACTATTGGTGGTAAGTATTTTGAAAATTGCTCAGCTAAGTTATTAATAAGAAAATTTATAAAAAAATATATTTTAAGAATGGAATTTAATTATTGAGATATTTAATATATATATATATATATTAAAAGAAAAAAATCAATAAAAAAGATGAAGATGTTTGATCTATATAATTTAATTATGAAAGATATTGAATATATATAATATAAAAGAATAAAAAATATAAAGAAGATGTGATAACAATTCATAAAAGTTGTGTACCTGTTCACGACTTTTAGATCCGTCCATGAATTCACTATCTTATTATTATATTTTTTCTCTTATTGTATTTATGACATTATTTTTTTATAAAAAAAATCAGTTTTACATTTATAATTTAAACATAGAATTAGATTGAAATTTAATATGTTTTATTAATTGGAAAGTGAAGATATTGTTATTAGACGTGAGAAAAAGAGAAGAAAAAAAATCAGAAAATAGAAGTATTTGGTGGCAAAAAGTGTAATTTAGGGAAAGTAAAAGGAGAGGGGAAGGTCAAAACCCTAGACTCCGGCATAGAAGAATCAACCATTCTTTCCTAAAACTCTCCCATTATTCCAACGCTTCGGTCTTCGCTTCTCCGATTCCCATCCTCCATCTCCCACAGGTTTCTTCATCCTCCTCTTTACCTTCTAACTCTCCTCATTCTGATTTCTACGTTTTTCTACCTTTTTCCTCTTTCTCTTTACGCTTCCGATTCTTTCATCTCTTCTTTCCTCAATTCCCCGATCCTTCTCCGATTTCCATGTATTCGTCATTCTCTTTCTGTTTTTGCACCCAACTCATACCCTTGACGATTCGAGATCTAATTTTGTTTTTCTTCATCCCTTGTTTCACTTGCTTATCTTTTCTTTTCTTTCCTCGGTTTTCCGCTATTTTGGCAGTATCACTGCTCAGGAACAAAGTTTCTTCTTCCTGACGAAACGAAGCGAATTCTTTTTCATCTTTTTCTTCTTATTGGCTTGGCCTGATGCTTGAGTTTCTTCAGATTGTAACTGAGCAAACGTGTTATGTTGTAGTAGTTTATATGTGCTAATTATGATTTAGCT
>JBBPDI010000032.1:1053350-1065224 GCA_037974545.1 Cucumis variabilis | reverse complement strand
AGAGATGGAATGGATGAGAAGAAGATGGAAGGAAGAAGAAGAAGAAGAGAGAATTAGGTTAGAGAGATGAAAACAAAGGAGAGAAAGTGAAATGGGAGACTATGAGAGGGGAAGGAGGGAAGGGAAAGCAAAAGTTACATATTAAAAAATAAAGAAATAATATTGATTTATTTAATTATTTAAATGGAAAAAATATATAATTTAAAGATTATTTTAGGGTTAAAGTGGAAAGAAAGAATCGAGGAGGGAGGGAAGACAGAGGGTAATGTAATACGGACGTGAAATTATATATTGAGAGATAGAAAAGAGAGAGAGCCCACCATGGAGGCAACCCAAGAGGACCAACCAACACCATTTTTATCTTTTTTTTTTTCTTCCTTTTCCTATTAATCAATTTAGTCTTCTTTCTTTTCTTTCTTTTTCTTTTTCAAATTCAAAATCCTTGATGACTTCTTTTCTTCTAAAAAAAAAAGTATATATATGATTTTGTTTGGTTTGCACTCAATTACACTAAATAAATTCTTTAGGGTGAGATCGTACAATTTGATGCTATTTATTTTATTTGACAGAAACGAAACCGTCAACTGTATAGTAGTTTCTCTCGTGGTTGGATGCTTGTGTGGCTTTCCATAGAGACTATGCTTTGTTGATGCTAGGTTGTGGAGTTAGTGACTCTTGTTGTTATTTAATATATATATATATATATATATATATCTTTTTTAAAAAATATTTAATTCATTTGAAAGTCTTATCTAACATGGGATTACATTGAAAGCATCATCGTTTAAGGGAGGATGTTCTCAAACTGTCAATGTAAAAGTATGCGAACGTGATGTCAAAATTGCAATGTAGATTTATGGCGTTAAGACTCTATATAAGGTTGTACGCACACAACATTTAATAAAAATATAGCCCTCATTACTTTATAGAGAAAAAAAAAACAATATTCTCAATTCAATCCATTGAAAATTTAACTAAATTCAAATCTCTATTTAAATAATTAGGGTTAAGTAAACCATTTAAAAGAGAAAAAAAAAAAGTGTGAATGTAAAGGGTTGAACATTTGATGTAAAACCAAATTATTAATGGAGAAATTAAAATAGAGAGAATTTAGGAGAAGAAGAAAGGATATTAGAAAATAAAATAAAAAAGCAAAAAAGAGGAGAGTGAGAGTAGTGGGGAAATAGAGAGGACGCGCGAAGAAGGAGGGCGTGGGGGAGTAATGTGAAATAAAGAAGGGAAATGAGAGCACGCGCCATGATGAACGTGGGTGTGTCAGAAAACACACAACAAAGGGAGAGAGAGAGAGAGAGAGAGAGTCTATTATTATTATTATTATTATTATTATTATTATTATTATTATTATTATTGTTATTGTTATTATTATTATTATTATTATTGTTATGTCTCTCCCTCCTCGCTGTCCTTACGACTTATTTTTTAAGGGTGTGGTGTAAGGAACAGAATAATACAACAAATACCCTTACACTTTCAACTTAACTACATTACTTACCATTCCCTTCTCACACGCTTAGCTGTAAACACACGCACAATCATAGTGCTTAGTACGGAACGGAACGGAACCCATCCGAAAGAAAAACACTAAAAACGGGACGCCAATTCATTTATTTGGATTACTACACCTCAGCACATCGTCCCTACCTCAACCGGACCGACCCCGACCCGGTTCTTAATCCACCTACCTTTCTCTTTTTTGTTCTTCTCTTGTTCTTTCTTCCATTTTGCATACATCACTCTCCCTCACTATTTCTTTCAATTCTTTTAACATAAACAAATTGATAGACACCTACAACTATCATATTGTATTATATTTGAAAACAATTTTTATCATTTTAGTTTTAGTGCAATTTGAAGTTTATTTAATTTTAGTTTAAAATTGATTTTACCGAAATTATATTGGTTGAATAATAATGTTAATTTTTGTGCAAGGAAATATCATATATGTAAATTTGTTTTAAAAAGTTGTAGTAAAACGTGGGATGAGAGAATAAATTTATTGTTGAAAGTATATAGATTGAAAATTGATAACTTAAAACTATAATAACTAAAACTGAACAAATTTAAAAATATAGAGAGCAAAAATGATATTTTGAGTACTTCACAAAAAAAAATTTAAAATAAATAAGTTGTATATTTTTTAAATTTTTTTTGAATATTTTAGAATGTCTTACAAATTCAAAATTGGAGCATTTTTAAAAATAGCAAAGTTAAAATATTTACAAGCTATAACAAAAAATTTTATTTTATCAATGATAGTCTTCTATTACTGTAGCATATTAATGACTATAAATGATAGAATTTGTTATAGATTGTAAATATTTTGTAAAATTTGCTATTTTTGAAAATTTTCCTTCAAAATTATCTCTAATAATTAATTGATCATGTTTGACAAAAAAGAATCAATTTTATGTGTAGCAAATTTGTTAAATTTAAAAAACATCAAATACGTAAATGTATACTCGTGTTAGTTGTTTTTTTTACATAGATGGAAAATGTTTTGGGGCTTTTTGGTTTGTTGTATTAATTAGTTCAACTAGTTAAAATATATACTCTCAATTTAAAGGTTCAAATCTTTCATCATCTGTCAATAACAATAATACATGTTTGCTTTTAGTTCGTGTTATAAATTCTAATGAAAAGAAAAGCATGAATTATTAGCATAATAAAGAATGGAAAATTTTGAACCTAAAAATATAAAGTAAATACATAGTTCCATTAAGAAGGTCAAAAAAATATATAATGTATATAAACACATTGAGTATATATAAATCATGATGTCACCGAATATGTGGAACTTAGAAAGTTTTTAACATTTATGATAACATTTTGCTAAATTGAAACAATTAATAATATCCCCAAACACATGATTTGATTAACCATTCAATAATGGTATATTAAGTCAAGTTTTTTGAATGAATCATTCTTAACAACCTAACCTCTCTCATACTAATAGAACTTCATCTACGTAGAATTTGGTCGTTGCTTCAAAATTCAAATAATGTCTTTACATTAACATATATAAACTTTTATATACTGACGAAACAGATTGTAATCAGTTCACATAATAATGTTTTTTTTTTGTTATTTATAAGCATAGAGTTTTTTGCTCACTAGTACAAGTAATATAAATATGAAAAACTCGCAACCAAAGTTGTAGCCCTTTTTTAGAGTAAGGAAGATAAATTAATGGTGGAAGAGATGACCCTTTTACAAAATCGAGAACAACCTAAAGAGGAAGCCAAATGTGTTAGATTATGGTTGCTTTTTTTGGTTTTCTCTTTGGAAAATTTTACAAAAAAAATAATAGAAAGTTTTGGCTTCCATAATAGTGTTCAAATGATTCGATAACCTGAAAACGACTAAGACTATCTAACCCTACGCTACTCTCCAACAACACAATCTACCGTATATATTTTTCTTGTCACAACTTTGTAGGAAAAAAAGCAATTTATTTAGTTTAATGTTGTAAGTGTTGATTATCTTTGGATTAGGTCATTAATTTGAATAAAAAAATTTAATGATATATATATGTATATATATAATAACAATAATAATGAATAATAACTGAAAGACCAACAAATTAATACTGTTTATTAACATAATTAGAAGCTACCATCCTTTTCATTCTTTGATGAACAAATCAAAGTCATTGACTTTAAAAGTTTTAATCTTATATTATTATAATTATTATTAATCTTATATTATTATAATTATTATTATTTATTATACATTTATATTTCTTAAAAATAAAGTCTAGTTTTCTTCTTTATGATCCTCTTACACACAAGGAGAGATTAGAACCCTAGAAAAAAGAAAAGAAAAGAAACTCAATATTCAATATTGGTGTCTTTTGGTTTTTCATCTTTTTTTTTCTTTTTGACCAAAATTGTTATGACATTTCTAATTTTTCTCTTTTGTAGGGGTTGCTAGATTTTGACTCTCCATGAAATATTAATTAGAATATCTTTTCGCTTGTTGCGTTTGCAATTTAGGAACTAGTTTGACTTTTTTATTCTCATTTTGAGTCTATTCAGTGATAGTTGAATTTGATTGAATCTTTCGAACCATCGATTTATTATTCTTGCTGAAAAACTATCTAGTCTTCCTTTGATTACACGAGGATGCCTAACGTTGGTCTTTCTGTTTGTCCCTTTCATAATTCTCACGAAGTGAATTTTGATAGTGGCAATTTTTTATCAACAAGGTGAGACTTGGTGGCATTGTAAGTAATTCAAATAGGGAGAAGAGACATTAAATTTTCCTATTATGAGGTCTATTGAGCTTATTAAAGACTATTGTCATCTCTATAAATTCTTCTATTTTGCTCCAATGGCTCAAATACTTGAAATCTAACCAAATAATTACATGTGAATTATAGTTTGATTATTCATACAAAATTAGCTAAAACTAAAGCTTAATTAATTATAAAAGGCATAAATATGTAACTTATTAATATAATTATAAAGGTAATTTAAGAAACAAAACGTATTTAATTAGTACTAGGAAGAGGAAAAATATAAATAAGGTAATAATGGTAATAAAATATAACTAAAATCTAAAATTGCTTAATTATTTAGAAGATTAGTGAAATTATGATTTTAAAACTAACTCATTTAGCTAATTATTTCTCTTTGAACTATTAAATCATTTAGAAAGTGAAACTAATCAAAATCAAAATTGCAAAAATTCCCCACAAAACCAACAAAAAAAAAATCTTGAGTTAAACCCAAAAATAAAATTACTATATTTGGTCATATGATATGATACATATTGGGCTCAAAATGAGGATGAGCCCAATATGCCATATTCTTCCTTTTTTTTTTCTTCCCTCGTTTAATACACATGTTTTTAAAAAACTCCCCAACACTTTGATTTTGATTTTAGTTTTCTATGTTTAAAATTGTTTAATTTCTTTTTCGGTTTTCAAATTTTCGTTTGGTTTTTGAAAACACGAGGGAAATTGGATACAAATTTCTTGATCAATAAATATAGTAATGAAATAGTTCATTGAGGGTAAGAGAATATTAGATAAAATATGGGACTGAGAAGAAGATGAGTATGAGTAAGTTGGGTTGATGAGATCTTTAATTTATAATTAGTAGTTCAAACATCATCACAAACGTTACAATTTTGACAGACATTTTGAATAGTAAGTAAAGTTATTATCTACTTAGTTATGTTTGAATATAGCATACATCTTAATGAATATTTATTGAATATATATTATATAAGATTGTAAGAATTTAGATATGTAGCATAAATGAAATAATAATTAGATAAATGTCTTAAAGTGCGGTGAAAATCTTGAGGTTTTCGGTCAAGAGAGAGTTGAGGAATTCTAGGGATCTTTGGGATGCCGAGATGTAATCAATTAATGAGAATAATGTGAGGAGTTGTGGGTGAAATGTAAATGAAACTATGAGAATGATGAGAAATTAAGTGATTTTTTGGTTAACAATTACGTAGAATGAAATGAGTTTAATATTGCAAATCGAGTCCAAAACGTTTTGAATTATGTTACAAACTCGAGTTGGTTGTTGGTTTGGTTTGAATGAGATATGTGAATTTGGAGAGAGAGAAGGAAGAAAGAGAAATTTGAAATTATTTTGTTAATTAGTATGGAAACGTTATGATGAGAAAGTGAGAGTGTTGTTGGGAAACATAGCAACCAAAACCAATATAATCACCAAACATTTTTATTTGCTTTCTTTTTCTTTTGTTTTCCACTTCACATTTCTAATCTTTCTTCTTATTCTTTTCTTTTCTTTACATTTCTCTTTTTCACATTTCCCATCCCATTTTCGATAATTCTTCACTTTCCTTTTTAACATTCCAATATATTTAACCATAGGTTTTAAGTTTTGCATATACAATATAAATTAGGGTTTTATAATTCAATTTCTATTTTTTTATGGGTTTCGATTTGATTTGTGTATATTAGTAGCATTGTAAAGTATCTTAAACTATACATATATAGTCCATATTTTGTCATATATATTCAAGCTATATACTTAATATATTGAGTTATACTACATTGAGTTATACCAAATTTGTTGTTGGACAATGATATGGTGCATTTGCTATTTTTATTATTTTGTTTTGTTGGTACGATATTCAATTTATAATGATTTCGTTTTCTTACAAAACCATTTTGATTGGAGTATTGTGTAGTTGTACAATTTTGACTTTTACACTTCAAATTTTCAATGCCTAACTTAATGTACTTTTAAGACTATTAATTATATCACTAATATGTGGGACAAAGTATTATCTACAGTTTGGTAAAGATATAGTTATATGCATTATTATTTACTAGAGCTTTTCCTATTTCTTTAATTAGAAAAATGTTGTTAATTTAATATATTTCTAGTTCTAGTTCTATTTAAGTTTTACTAAACTCCATTTGTGCAAGAACTATATTGAAAAAGAAAAGTTGTGTTCTAGTACATTAGTGTATATGTTGCTTAAGAATATATATATATATATATAATATACTTTTAAGAATGATATATGGGAGTAAGCTCCCATCATTTGAATTTGGAAGAAGATCAATAAATCCAATAATGAGAATTATTCATTATATCAACTAACATGACAAGACGTTTATAAGTATTTCAATTTTATAAGTATTTCAAGTTATAAGTATATTTTTCATATTTAAATTTAGCTCAAAATATTATGTTTGGACTTCTTGTGGTTCGACCCGATACATTAATATTTTAATAAATTAGAAATATTGTTAATTTATTAAGATCTTAGTGGTTTGAATTAGTATCCTATAAAATTTATATGATTGAAATGGTTTCAAAATTTAATTTCTCTCCTTCTCAATTACAGAGACTAAATGCATAATTTAATATATCTTTCATACGCATGATTTGTCTATTAATTCTCACACAAACTATATACATGATCATATTACATCTTCAAAAAAAAAAAAAAAAAAAACCTCTCATGCACTTAATAAAATATATCTCACGTGTCGAGATTAAGAACATATGTGTGGCAAATTTTAGAAAGGAGTCACGCGAGGGATCTCATAGGGCATCCCTCTCAATATATAAGAAGTGATCTTATGGTCGGTTTTGTTCAAGGCATTGATCTCTTTTCTTTCATAATCTTTATGATCACAATGAGCACATGACTAATTTATACTAGATCGAGGTTGGAATCTTATATTTAAAAAACGATAAAATCTTATAATTTATATAAGATACACGAGTTTATTATTTTCATTGTCAATTAATTTATGTAATATTGAAATCGTATGAGATTTTCAACTTTAATTTAGGTTGAATATAATTTTCGTTTTTGTTTCGTTCAAGTGGTTATTATATACCAATTAGAATGGAAAGAGGATAATAATGGAGTAAAAAGGTAAATGCATAAACTATATGGTAGAAAATAATTAATGTTAAGAGTAATTAAGGGAGGCATATGGTGGACAAAAAGAATGAAGAAAGAATTGAATTTATGTATGGTTCCCATTGTGGAGACATTAAAATCTAATATAAGTAGAAGGAGGGGATTAGTTCAATTAATTTTTGTTAACTTATCAACTAGTAATTAATTTAATTAATTAAAATTTGGATTTGATAATCAGATTCTGTCCTTATAAATCCCAATTTTCAACAGACAAAATCATTCATCACAACCACACTCCACTACTCTACAAACCCCACTTTTTCTTTTTTAATTAGAAAATACATCAAAATGAATTTTGTTTTGAAAAAATAAATTTTGACCTTTTTTGTCTTTTTGTGTTTATTTGTCACCTCTTTAAGCTCAACTTTGGTAATAATTTCTATTTTTTTATAAAATTTTAGACATATTTGAGAAAATAGCGTATGCTGTTGTTGTTAGATTATAATAGTTTGGGTTTGAGATGTAGATTATTTTAATTTGGATTATAATAGTATGTGTTTGATATGTAAATTATTTTAGTTTGATAAGAAAATAGTAAATACTATAACAAATAATAAATAAATGATGAATGTAAAATAGTAAAAAGTATAGCAAGAACGAGAGTTTTGAAATAATGTTTATCGTAGTTAATGGAAGATTTTAAAATAGTTTTTAAATAATTCATCTACTGCTAATAATATGGATTTGAGATTAAGTTGAATGATGTGCATTTAGTGAGCAATGGCAACTGCCATATTCTATATTCTATATTTTTGTATATTTATGTCTATGGTGAGGGAACAATTAGCCTAACTCAACTACAATGTGTTAACAATCAATAATTTCGAGATTTTGAAAATCTCATTCTCGAATGAATATCTTTTCTTTAAGTTAAATTATATATGAATTTTGAATAACAAAGTTTGTATACTATGATCTCTATAAAAGAATGTCAATCATATATATTTATAATTCTATCAATAATATTTTTATATAGAAATAGTTATAAATAATATAGAAATTAGATTCAAAATGTTATTATATGTAACAACATTTGGTAAAGTCAAAGTGTTACCATATCGTAAAATATTAGCCTATCACTTATAGGTTTTGTTGTATTTATAACTTTTATATAAAAAAATATTACTACATACGTTTGATTATTATCTCTAAAATCGTTACCTATTCTCATTACTCTAAATATAAATTAGGTTTTTGGGGAAGTAGGCTTTCATTGTTTTCATGAAATAAACTAGGATGTATATTTTAACAAAATGGTTTTTAATGAGGAAATAAACATTTTATATATGATAATTATATTGAACATTGTTTTATTGGGATATAAATATAAATTATATATTTGTAGCTTTCCAAACAATATTGGATACACCAATCATGAAAATATTGACAATTTTATGTAGATAACCTTGTTGACTCAACTTTTTCTCAAAATAATAATAATAATAAATTTTCTCTTTTAAAAATGAAGGCCCTAATAAAGCCAAGCTAGCTAGGTGTCTATTGTTCAAATATTTCCTTGTAGTTGATTTGAAATAATTTATTATTTCAACTAGTTACATGATTGAAAGTTTTAATCACAACTATTTAGGATGTTTGGATTGACTTCTAAAGTTTGAAGTTTAATATGTTGAAATGGAGGTAGAATGTCTCTCTTTGAGGTGCAAAGTTGTTTGATTTAGAGATAAAAGGTTTTTATTTGGATCAGTGTAAAATTGAGTTATAAATTAGTTATGGATATATGATGTTCTTTTGTAGTCCACAAATTGTACAACTTTTCAGTGATTATTTTTTCTACTCAATTTTTGTTTAACCCTCCAACTGCTAACATGTTTTTCGAATCTTTTCACTCTCAATTGAGATGTCAACTTTAAAATTTCACATACATTTTACAACTTTTTACATTTAACCATTGTACTTGAGGTAGATTTTTTTTTTCATATACAAACAATAATATTATAATTATAAACTTGTACATCTATAAGTGGAAAGTAAAAAGTTCAATATGCACAAGGGGTGAGCTTTCTATGGCATGTCATTATATAAAACTATAGATTATAAGAGGGTTTATTGTGCATTATGTTTGACTAGACAAAGGGAAGGGCATGAGCGTATAAAGGTAGATATTTGATATGAAACCATTTGAGTAAAACCAAAAATAAAACTATAAAGGTTTGTGCCAAAAGTGAAAAAAATATCGTACCATTATGGGTGTTATATCTTTCTAGAGGTCTATATTTTCTAACAAGTGATATTTGAGTGTCAGACCTAGACTTATCTATGTTGATAGAATTCTTTGGTTTCGAACAAACAAATAAAGAACCTTAATCATCAAAAATGCCATCATGAAGGTATCCATATTTACTTGGATAAGCTTTTGTATAGGGCAATGAAATGTTTTTAAAAAAAAGTTCATTTCTATAAAAAAAAATTATTGAAGAAAAGTGTTCAGTTATATATTTTATGGGAGTTTTTATACACAAATTTATTCTATTTGGTTAACTATGTGCTAAAATTGTTTTTAAGTTGTTTGTCGGAGGTGGTCATCAGGTGTGGTCATTGGAGCGTTTGTGTTAACGAAGTTGGGACAATAATAGTCCTTAATGGGTTGTTATTGCCGTAATTGGAAATAAGAGTTGATCACAAAAGTAGTTGTCTAAACATATCAAACAGAAATATAATGGTCGTAGGAGTACGTTAGTTGTTGGAGGAAAGAAAGTGAGAAGAAGGAGAAAATATGAAGTTTCTCGATAAATGCGCAAACTTCAATAATTTGATTAAAAACTCATTGCATCTCCACCTAAGTTAAAGTTCACACATCCTAAGAAGAGTTTAAATGTCATTGATTGAAACATTTTGCAAAACATATATACCTTGTAGGCAATTACCATGTGTATATATGAATGAAAAAAAATTATTGTCATTTGTTATTTTTATTTGTTATGATATGTGAGATATCTAATGAGACATTGGTAAATTTGGCAATGCTTATAAATTTTGTGTTTGTAGACGAAAAAGTGAAGCATAGTTGCATGCATACTTAGCTTGCATATATTAGTTAAAAAGGGGCATTCCAAAAGTCATTTGAAGATAATACAAAAACACAACCCAAATTGTCAATCTCTACGTAATTTAGTTGATAAGACACCATAAAAACCATAAACTCTCCAAAAAAAAAAAGTATGGAGAAAAAAGAGGACTAGAGAAAAACCCTTTTGGTCATAGCACACTTGTCAAATTGTGAAGTCCACACATGATGGTCTTGATTTCCTTTTTTGGCTCTCAAGAGTTATGACATTGATTTTCTTTTTTGGCTCTCAAGAATTATGATATTGATTTCCATTTTTTTGGCTCTCAAGAGTTATGACATTGATTTTCTTTTTTGGCTCTCAAGAGTTATGACATTGATTTTCTTTTTTTTGACTCTCAAGAGTTATGACATTGATTTTCTTTTTTTGGCTCTCAAGAGTTATGACATTGATTTCCTTTTTTGGCTCTCAAGAGTTATGACAGGCGTTTAAAATACGAAACCTTATATCCTAGTTGATTCAAGTCGTTCTTGCATTCTATGTGTTTATTTCTTGAATTTTTAGATATTGATCTTAATTTAAGTTATTCTTGATTTTTCAACTATTGAGCTTAGTTTAAGTTATTCTAGCTCATTATGGCTTTAGTGTGTCAACTAGGGGAGGAAAACTTACTTAGAGCAAAGAATGTTGAGGAAAACTTACTTAGAGCAAAGAAAGCATGATGTAGCACCACAATGCTACAAAGATGCCGTTACATTATTTGTAATTTATACCATAAATTGCCAGCAATATACAGTGACGTATCCAGAAATCATATGTAAGGGGTGTAGCGGATGAGATTTGAAACCAGTACCTTGGGGTTTTAAAAGGGGCACAACCATTATGCTAAAGACATAATATGATAAAAATAAAGATTATTTAACCTATATATTATAATTTAATATAAAAGCTAAATTGACTTGTAATTGTAATTCAAACAAACACAGTTGAATTAGTTTAAGAGAAAGTTAACTCGAAGTATTATTAGTTTTCAAGTATAGCAGTCTAATATACGAAATAAACAAATAAAAAAAAGAGAGAGAGAGAAACATCCAACCAATAATGATTGGTATTCTCTCAAATTTATTCCACCACATCCAATTAACAAGAAATAAAAATTCTCTTGTAAACTATATCTGCACAAAGAGAGATCATACCCAATTTCACAAAATTATTTAGATGATCATCATGTGAGAAAGTGTGTGTTATCATCTTCTAAAATATCATAACTTATTGACTAAATTAAAATGAAAATAAAAACAAAAAAGGAAAAGAGATATTCCCTGGAATGTAACCTATTACAACACATCACAAAATATATATAGAGGGACTTTCTTTTGATGTATCTTTCCTAAGTTTGAAT
>JBBPDI010000032.1:850376-881173 GCA_037974545.1 Cucumis variabilis | reverse complement strand
TTAATTAATTAGTAGATTTGATAAAAAGAATCTCGTAATTCTCTCTTACTCCTTTTCCTATTCCAAGAAGGAAAGATGGTTATAAATATGTAGAAGAAAACAGTTTTCTTTAACAAATTCATTAAGAAAAAAGTTATGACTTTTTTATCTCTGCAAAAATAAAAGAAAAGATTTTCTCTAAAAATCTCTATACCTTTTTGGTTCCTACAAACCAATCTCATCCCAAAGGATAGGAAGGTCTCCGACGGGTGGTGTCCCAATTCGGTAGTTTATAGATTCAGAGATATCAACAAAAGTAAGTTCTTTGTATCTCTTAAATAAAAAGCATGCTTAGTTTTATTTAGAATTTCGATTCTAAAATTTTGTCGATGTACTGGTATTTTAATATTCTCAATTAAATTGAGTAATGGTTCTTTAATTCTTCCGCTGCCATATGGCTTTTATCCCTTCACCAACAACAAATCCTCATCTAAAAAGTCTATAGACATGCAATAAGGATCACTCTCATATGTCGTAGTTGGAGTACTCGAACTTGATGCTCTTGAACTTAACAATGCAACAATAAAGATGATTTTGGTCTCTTGAGGAAGTGATAATAGATCCTCCACATTGAACCTTGAAAGGTCTTTTGACACTCCCTCCTCTTCTAGTGATATTGGGAGGATTATTTCTTCCTCCGTTTTGTTGATAGCATGACATGCAACAACTTCTAAGTCTGCATCCTGATGATCACAAAGGAAGCTTTTTGGAAGGAAGTCTGCCAAGGTTACTAAGCGCTGAGGTCGAAAGAAATCTATGTTTTTCTTTTGTATGAGCTTAAGCTTCCGAGTCTTCTTTTTTTATTCTTTTGAGCCTTATTTCCTCTTATGTAGTTTCGATAGGAGTGTGACTCTCTTTAGGTCAGAGTCGACTGTCTTTTCTTTCGATGGGTCACAACTATCCACCTTTTATTGTCTTCTTTGATCGATTTTTCTTCTTCTTAAGGATCCTCAAATGAGACTTCCTGATAGAATCGGACAACTACAGGCTCAAAGGTCTCGAACTGGACCAAGCTTTTCCTTTGCTAAAAAATCAATCTTAACAGAGGAGCCTCTAACATTATCGTTAGAGCAACATAGTTTGTTTGAGCTACTTCCTCCAAATCTAGCTTGATTTTTTTCTCACAATCCAACCTTAGATTAGCTCCTTCAGCACAAAACATTTCTCTACTGGTTGACTAATGACCCGATGATACTTGCAGTAGTTAGGATCATTTACCTTTCCTGCTTGCTTAGGTCGCTTACATTCTGGCAGCTAGATCAACTGCTTCTCCAGTAGTTGCTCTAGCATGTCTACGATATCTGAATCAGGAAATGGTTAAACTTTTTTCTATCTTTCTTTTAAAGTCAGACATCGCCTCTCACTTCCTTTCCTTTGGAGAACTTCAGCGGGGTCGTGCTTACGACCATAGATTCTTTCACGGTGCTCTTCACTATGTTTTCAACATTATTCATCTCTTTCTTGTCTTTCTTTACTTCAGGAATAGGAAAATCTTTAGTTCCTCTGCTGGCGATGCTCAACTCCATATCATGAGCCCGAGTTGCCAGTTCTTCAAATGTGCTGGACTTTATTTCCTACAAAATGCAGAGGAGTCCCTAGTGCATGCCTTAGGTGCACATTTCTACAATCGACAGTTCGGTGAGCTGATCTTTACAATCAAGACTTAGAGCTCTCTATCGATTGATGTAGTCGATGACTCGCTCTTCCTTTCTTTGTTTCGTGTTTGAAAGCTCCATCATGCTTACAGTGCGTCTGATGCTATAGAAGCGATTAAGGAGCTCCTTTTTCTAGTTGTTCCCAACTGTCAATGCTTTTTGGCTTCAGATCGGTATAACACTCAAAAACATTTCCTTTCAAACTTCGAACAAATTGTCTGACTAGTTGATTTCCTCTTGATTCTGCATTCTTGCATGTTTCGACAAAGTGGGTAATATGCTATTTCGGATTGCTCTTTCCATCAAACTGCTGGAATTTTGGAGACTGATACCAAAGCAACATTCTCAAGTTGTCAATTCTTTTGGTGTATGGCTTAGAGTACATAAAAGAAGTCTGAGATGGGCCTCCATTAGTGGATTTTGTGATCATATCTTGTAATTGTTGAACTGAAAGAGAAGCCTCAAAAATTGATTGTTGTTGTGGTTAAGTTTCTTGCACCACATTCTTCCCTTTGTCACCAGCTTTAACAACAGGAGTTTGACTCGATTCAACAGTTTCACGAGTTTGCATATGCTCTTTTAAAGCTGCGATTTTGTAGTCTCGTTCATCAATAACCTTCTCTTCCTCTTCCGCGATTTTTTTTCTTTCCATCGTCTTTTTCTCTCTTCTTTTGTAGTTTTTATTTTATTTTTTTTAAACTATTATTTGGTTCAAAATCGTGTACCAAATATAAAAGATTTATTTGTTTCAAATTTTAATTGTTTCAAATATAAAATATGGTAAAAAAATTTTAATATTAGGTAGCCAAATCTAAACGATTGTGTACCAAAATAGTCAAATCTAAATGTGTACAAAGAATCTTAAAAAAAATCGTTTAGATTTGGATAGCCAAATTTAAATAATCAAATCTAAACGATCGTGTTCCAAATATAAACGACCATGTACCAAATTTAAACGATCGTTTTTCAAATATGAATGACGTATACCAAAAAATCTTGAAAAAAAATGTTGAGATTTTGGATAGGCAAATTTAAATGATCGTGTACAAAGGCTAAACGATCATTTACTATATATAAATGATCGTGTACCAAAAACTTAAAAATTCTTTGAGATTTGAGTATCCAAATTTAAACGATCAAATCTAATCGATCGTGTATCAAAAAATTATGAAAAAAATAGTTTAGATTTGGCTCCAAATCTAAACGATCAAATCTAAACAATTGTATAGAAAAGAATAATCAAATCTAAACGATCGTTTTTTAAATATATGATGCATCTTGTTATGCTGCACTTTTCTGTTTTTTAAATTGTTGTATATAGTCCGTTTTGTTATATTTTTAAAAAGACACCTTATATTAATGTGGAAAAGAATATAAATAAATAAATAACACGTAACAAACTTTTGGTTTGAAGGCAATTTAGATCTTGCAAAAATTGAAAAATATTTACAAAATCTATAGTATTTAGCAAAACTAAAATTTGATTGCCGATTGAAAGTTTGAAATTTGAAGCTTAATTTAAACTAGAATTTTGTTTGAAAGTTATAATATTAATTTGAATTTTATAAAAAATTAACACGTGACAAAGCAAATTTGAAAGCCATTTTGAAATGTTGGAAAATATTTACAAAATCCTGTTCTTAGGAAAATTAAAATTAAAAGTCAATTCAAATTGTGTTGAGGGTTTAAATTCAAACATTCAAGATGTTATTAAAATTTCTAAAATAAAAATTAAATAAGTTATATTTAGCAGTTCTAAAAGTAAATCTATATAATTCCAAAGTCAGAGTTTTATTAAGTGTCTTAAAAGAAATCTTAAACTAACATCGATTTAGATTTTAAAGAAAGGAAAAAATTGAAATCATTGAATAAAATTTTTATTAAATAGAGAAATTAAAAAAATCTAATATATGGGGATTGATTACATCCAATGATTTAAAAAACTGAAATAAGATATAAAATAAAACTAAAAAATAAATAAATAAAAAATGTATAGAGTTTGTCTTTAAGAAATTATAAAATCTAGATTATTGGGAGAAGTAAAAAAATAGGTTAAATTAACAAATGAAAGATAAATAATAATAATAATAAAGGGTGTTTTTAAAAATAAAAAAATAAATTAAAATATTCATAAATTATAGTAAAATTTTAGATTCTATCAATGATAATCTTTTATCGTGTAAATATTTTGTAAAATTTACTATTTTTAAAATTCTCCTAATAATAACAACTTCACTAACCATAAGAGTAACAAAAGCAATAACAATACAAATAAAAAAAATTCTAAAAAAATAAAACGAAACGTGAAAATATTTACATAAAATAAAACAATTTTGAAAAAAAATCCACAAGCCCATAACATCAAATAACAAAAATATCTTGAGATTAATCGATCTCACATATGTGAAAAAACGATTTTGTACATAGTCTAAACGATCTTGTACCTCAGTCTAAAATGATATTCTACCTTTGTACCAAGTCTAAATGATATTGTACTCTTGTAAGTAGTGTAAGTTATCTTGAACCCCGTCTAAACAATATTGGTACATGATATTGTATCACTAAACGATTTTGGTACACAATCTTGTATCCAATCTAAACTATCTACTGTACCAAATCTCAATGATCTATTTATGATAGTGGTTTATCTCTTTTTATCTGAGATAAATAATTAATCGTTTAGATATTGTTACACTATAAATTTAAATCATATATTAATATCGAACTTATATGAAAGAAGAAAAAAATTAAGAAAGATGAGAGGTGAAGAAGAAAGAAAAAGAGAAAATAAATCATAACAAAGTAGAAAAACAAATAAAGTAATAACAGTTCCGCAATATTAAAAAAAAAAAAATCTGAAAAACAACAAACAACATCTAAAATCTATGATAGATTCATAGACTAAAGTAAAAAGAATGCGGGGTCCACCAAATATAATATAAATAAGTGGGGCCACTGCATTTATCATAAAGAACAAAATAATAATAAAAGTACAGACGCATTACCTTTATTAAAAATCTTTCCCTCTCTCTCAACTTCATGTTCTCCAAATTCTTTTTTATCTTTTCCTCTTCTTCACCTTCTTTTTCTTTCAAAATTAACTCCCAAATTCCTTTTCCAATATCTACTCTCAATCCCTCTCAAATTCCTTCAATGTTTTCTCTCAATCTTTCCTTTTTTCTCAATTATTTTCTTTTCTCAGCCAATCTTTTTCTCGGCTTCTTAATCTTTTTATCCTTCCAAACTAACACTCTCAAATTCATTTTTTTCCACCTCTTGCTTCTTTAATTTAGCAAAAATGAGAGCTGTTGAGAAATGAAAGTGAGGAGACAAGTTGAGTTTTTTGTTTGAATTAAGAAAAAAAAGAGAGAGAGCAAGGGGGAAGGAAGACATTAAAGGAAGAAGAGGGAAAATTAAATGAGGAATCGGTAAAAGAGAGAGAAAAAGAAATAATAATAAATGATAAATAATAAAAATAAAAATAAATAAAAGAAATAAAAATATGGAAAGAAATAAATGACAAAAAATAATAATAAGGAGACATTTTAAAAATATAACAAGACGGTAAAATATTTACATGTTATAAAGCAATTTCAAAAAAGAAAAAAGTCCATGGGTCCATGATGAAAATACCAAAATGCCTAGCGATTAATTGACATCCAACATGCTTAATATAAATGGAAAACGATATTTAAATTTGGTTATTCTTTCCTACACGATCGTTCATTTATATTTGATCCTTTAGATTTGACGATTTTTTTCAATTATTTTTTGTACACAATTGTTTAGATTTGATCATTTAAATTTGGGTAATCAAATCTAAACAAATTTTTTCATAATTGTTTGGTACACGATCGTTTAGATTTGAGTAGCCAAATATGAACGATTTCTTTTTTCTCAAGATTTTTTGGTACACTATTGTTTATATTTGGAAAATGATCATTTAGATTTGGTACACTATCGTTTATATTTCGTACACGATTGTTTATATTTGGTACACGATTGTTTATATTTGGAACACGATTGTTTAAATTTGATCGTTTAAATTTGGCTACCCAAATCTAAATGATTTTTTTAAGATTCTTTGTACACGGTCATTTAGATTTGGTTATTTGATACATAAACGTTTAGATTTGGCTATTCAATATCCAACGTTTTTTCACGATCTTTTATGTTTGGAACAACCACGATTTGAAAAAAAAAATAGATCTTTTATATTATTTGGTACACGATTTTGAATTAAATAACAATTTGGAAAAAAATAAAAGAAATACTACAGAAGAAGAGAAAAAGATGATGGAAAAAAAATCGCAGAAGAGGAAGAAAAGAAAAACGATGAAAAGGAAGGGCAAACCTTAAATATTTTTTAAAAATGGCTAGTTTTATAGGCCTTTTCATTTTGTGACACGAGCCGTAAATATTTTGCCAATTTGTTATACTTATGAAAATTAACCTAATAATAATAAAGGGACATTTTTAACAATAGCAAATTAAATTAAAATATTTACAAGTTATAGCAAAATTTTGGATTCTATCACTGATAGTCTTCTAGTGTAAGATCATAAAATGTTGTAGGATTTTATCTGAATGACATAACAAATAAATGGACTTGCTTTGACATAGTTGAACGGCAAGCTGGTTTGATTTAACAACCGATAAATGTAAATGGACCTAACCTGATCAAGCTTCAATCTTACTGAATAACAAGGTTTGATTTAACCAACGGTAAATACAACTCTCTTAGATATTTGTTTACTTTGATATGCATGGTACTTGCGCACATGATCTAAATTCACTGAATTAGGCAATTTGATGCCATCCATACTAACCAAGATTTAAGCTCCTCCAGAAAAAGGCGTTTCTATTATGTTAGGTCCTTCATAGTTTGGAGTCCATTTTCCCCAGTGATCATTTTTTAAGGAAATAAATCATTTTAAAACTAGATCACCTTTGAAAACTCTGGCGCGTACTTTCTTGTCATAAGCTCTCGTCATTCTCCTTTGATAAAGTTGACCTTTGCATAATGTTGTTGGCCTGTTTTCTTCCACAAAGTTTAGTTGTTCATAGCGACTTTGGACCCATCTACCTCTTGAAACTTAGCTTTCATAACAACTCGTAACGGTGGAATATCTACCTCGGCTTAATAGGAAGAACTAATTCCATGCCATATACTAGGAAAAAAGGTGTTGGCCCAACTGAAGTTCATATAGATGTACGATATCCATGTAGTGCAAAAGAAAGCATGTCATGTCAATCCTTGTATGTTACAGTCATCTTTTTGCTTGATTTTCTTATATTCTTGTTAGCAACTTCAATCGTCCCATTCACTTTTTTGCCTATAGAGGGTGTGTTTGATCTTGAATTGATCGTACAATTTCTTCATCAATTCATTGTTCCAATTTCGATCATTATCTGACACTGTAGTTTCAATAAGACCATAATGACATATAATATCATTTTTTTTATAAATTTGATCACTGTTGTCTTTGTCACCTCTCGGTAAGACATTGCTTTCACTCACTTGGTAAAAAAAATCAATTGCTAACGAAATGAAATGATGTCCATTTGAGGCTTCAGGCTCGAATGGACCTATCACATCCATTCCCCACATGGAAAATAGTTAGGGAGTTGGCATTGAGTTAAATGAGAGGCGGGTGCATGAGCTTTGTCTGCATATATCTGACATTTGTGACACTCCCTTGCAGATTTAATGCAATATGTTACCATGGTTAACCAGCTCCTAATATTTTTCTAGACATTATATGTCCATTTGCACGAGTTGTCCACATTTCTTCATGAATTTCTTTCATAATTTTATTTGCTTCAGTTGTGTCTACACATCTTAAAAATAACATGTTGTGGTTTCTTTTGTAAAATATTTCTCCATTTAAGAAAAATTTCATTGTCAACCTTCTACGCATGTGTTTGTCATTCTCTAAGGCATCTGATGGGTACTCTCTACATTCAATATACTTTTTAGTGTCATAATACCTTGGTTTAACTGTGAGATTCTTTAATGGTCATGCATGTAACATGAGTATATCATTTTCAAATTTGAATAGGTTGGACCTCTCAATTGAGATCTCTATTGAACATCTCCAGTATGGCTAGGGCATCTGCTATTTAATTATTTTCCTTGTTAAATAATGAAAAGTGATTTCGTCAAACTTCTAAGACAATTCCGTTATCAACTTTTTGTATGAAAGAAGTTTAGCATCTCATGTCTTCCATTTCTCTCTCAATTGGTGAATCACTAACATGGAATCTCTCAAGACTTAAAGATTCTTAATTTTCATATCTAAAGCTACTTGGATACCCTTAGAGCATGCTTCGTATTCAACCATATTGTGAATACAATCAAAATTTAACTTGGCTGTCAAAGAAAAATAACTTTTCTTCTAATGACATCAAAGTGGCACCTTTTCCATGTCCTAATTGGTTGGAGGCTTTGACAAATAACGTGATTCACATTTTGAGGTCGAGTACTTCATTTTCTTCCGTTATGGTAGAAACAAACTTGTGTGTGTCTTTTGTGGAGTGTTAGGTGTTGTGGAGGATAGGAAAACTATTTGGGTTGCATGCGAGATACTTACTATGTCTTTAATCTTTGCACAATCATAAATCCTCGTTGAGTACAAGTTTTTCTATTGCTTGTCAAGTGTAAGCGAAAAGATAGGTTTCCTGGGTAAGCCAGGATCGAACACAAAAAATTGATGTCAAATCTTAATTATAAAGTTTACTCCTTCATCTAGGCGACATAAAGTATACAACTATACAATATAAAGTAAATGTGTATTTGACTATTCAAATAATTACACTAGAGATTATGTAAAAGGTGGTAAGAAGAGTGAGAAGATGAGGAAGTGAATTAACTTGCATTTAAGGAGAACTATAGGAATGGCTTTGCGTTATTAGCCAATTAAGCAATGCAGAAGTACTTGATGTGATAGAAATCAATTTAATTGGCTTTTAATTAAGGCAAGCACCTCTTGGTGTCCTAAATGCCACAATTGCTTGCCACTCGGGATGCAAATGATAAAGCTTCAGTAAACGATTACTATCTAGAAATGGTCACTTACAAGACTCATATTACCTCTCTTTTAAGGGTGGCAATCTATCTCTCGGTGCTAGTCACCCACACTTGTTCTCCTTTCGTGACATGAATGATAGAGGTTTAATTTGTCAAGATGGAGTTTGTCGTCAAACTCTTTTCTGCGCCTGTTAGCTATGTCCTTACTACTTGCTCTCTTAAGCATTGATAAATGTTGGCCAAGCGATGGAGTACAACTCAACTAACGCGATAGTGCTTATAAGCTAGACTTCTTATCAAGAACTTATCAAAAGACTAAGCTACTTATAACACTTTTACAAATGAACAGTAAAGAAATGATGGATTGAAAGGGGATAAATATGCAATGTATTCAAGAATATAGGCCTTCGACCACTGTACATTATGAACATGATATATTACATTACAATAAGATGTAAAAGTGATAAGTAAATAGAGTGGAGAATATTACAAGTTAAAGAAAGGAATGGTGGAATCTTTCTCTGATCTCTCTCTAAGCTCTCATTAATTACAAGAGTGACCGGAGAAGTGGTTAGAAACATTTATAGAAGACGGAAAAGCTAGTCTTTTCCACCGACATCAATGGATTTTATTAGGTTTTGGCCCATATAGGTTGACCTTGTGATAACTTGTAGAAATACAAGAGCCTTTTATGTAAAATAGTGAAGTCTAATAGCATAAGAATATAAGAAAACAAGGAAAATAGTAGACAATTCGATTAACCTATGAATAACATTGTGCAAAAGAATTTCATCCTTGTTTTATTAGGTTTTAGTGCTTTTATCGCTGGATTTTAGGCAAAATAGGTGAAGCGCAACCATATAATGTTTATGCAAGGAACACGTCCAGCTAACATGACTTAGCAAGCTAACTGATATGAGGCACTAGCAGACAAATTTAGTTCCCCCTCTATATAAGACCTGTCTCTACTCCACTTGTAGTATAAAAATAAAAAACCCATAGAATACGATCAATCTCCTCCTTTCTTATCCACCTAAACCCATTTCTCCTTTATCCATTCTTTGATAAAATACTATTATGAGCTTATTAAGTTTTGTTTCTATTCCTTATTCCGATGAGTGCATGTTAGAACATGGAAGCTGTGTTAACCTTGGGTGCAATCGACAACTCGATTGGTACCACGATCGATCAAAATTGCTTTAAGGGTAGTGGTTCGTCACAACACAACAATTCTCTATTGATTGACATTCTCACATATTTTCCAACACTCTAAAAGCAATTACGATGTCGATCAAGACCAACAAAGTTCTGCTAGACTTGTCCAAACTTGAGCTACTTGACGAAACAAACTACCGCCATTGGTCCCAAAAACTATTGATCTTTTTTTAGCAGCTTGAAGTCAAATACATCCTTACCACCAATCCACCATTTGATCCTTCGACACCTTCTAATCCAAAATCATCCATGGGAACTCTTTTCGTCACCATTAACCATTTAAAGAAGGCACCTACAGTTGATCTCAAAAAATAAGTAAAGGACAACAAGATAGTTTGCGGACATCTATTGAACCATATGTCGGATTCGATGTTTAACCTGTTCATAGATAAAAAATCTACCAAGGATATATAGAGCATTCTAGAGTCTTGCTATGGTGGAGATGACGCTATGCAGAAAAAGTACGTGGTTGGTAAGTGACTCTAGTTCCAGATGATAGACGACAAGCCAAAATCTGGTGGCAAATGTTCTATCTGAAGGTATGATGATGTGTAAAATACTCCAATCGTTATTCTGCTAAAAAATTCTTCCATCTTGGAACGATTAACGAAATCACCTGAAGCACAAGAAGAAAGATCTAAAACTTTAGGAATTGATCAGCCATATGCGTACAAAAGAAGCCAATAGACTAAATGACAAGTTAGCCTCCAAAAATGTAAACTTAGTTCAATCTACAATTGTAAACAGGGATAGGTCAAAGTAAGATAAAAGGCAAAATGGGAGAACATCAGAAAAAGGACAGTTCAAGGCTTCTGGCAAAAATCAAGAAGAAGAAGCTCATCTGTTATATTTGTGGAAAGGAAGGACATAAATCCTACCAATGCAATCAAAGGAAACAAAGGCTAAATAACCAGAAACCTGCAACTCAAGCTAATCTTTCTGAACAAGATGACAAAGTTATAGCTATTGTTGTGGAAATAAACCTAATTGAAAACAAGACCGACTGGATTCAGGATACTGGAGCCTCAAGAAACTTCTGCACCAATCGAGAACTTCTCCATGACTACGAGAACACTACTGGTGAAGAATGTGTATTCATGGAAAACTCTGCTACTGCAGCAGTAATCGAGAAAGGAAAGATTATTTTAAAAATAACTTCTGGAAAAACTTTATCTTTGAGTAATGTTCTGTATGTCCCTTTCCTACGTAGGAATTTGGTGTATGGGAGTTTGTTGAATCGGATGGATCTTAAGATTATACTGAAAGGTAACAAAGTGGTCCTCACCAAAAATCGAGAATTTGTTGGTAAGGAGTACCTGTCTAATGGTCTTCTTGTACTTAACACTGTTTCCATGAATGCAAATGCTTCTAGTTCCACATACATAGTTGAATCTGTTGGTTTGTGGCATGGTAGACTAAGACACATGAATTTTGCATCAATTAGAAAGCTTAAAGATTTAAAACTAATTAATATATGGGAATCACATGAAATTGGTAAATGTCTTGTTTGTGTAGAAAATACTTTAAAAAACCCTTCAAACCTGTTATGACTAGAAGTACAAAACTATTAGAATTAATTCACTCTGATCTAGCTGATTTCAAAAACATTACTAGTAGAGGGGGTAAAAACTATTATGTATCTTTTGTTGATGACTTCTCTAGATTTACTAAGATCTATTTGATAAAAATAAAAGATGAGGCTAGTAGCATATTTTTTAAATTTAAGGCAGAAACTAAAAATCAAATAGGTAAAAGGATAAAAAGATTAAGATCAGATAGAGGTGGTGAGTACTCTTATAAAACTCTTAAAGAATTTTGTGAATCAAATGGTATTATTCACGAATTTACTGCTTCTTACTCACCACAAAAAAATGACATAGCAGAACAAAAAAATAAAACTCGTAAAGAAATGATGAATGCCATGTGGAGGGAAGTCGTGTTGTCTAGGTGTTTTGTTCTTAACAGGGTTCCCCACAGAAAGCTAGATAAAACTCTCAATAATCCAAAATTTACACCAATTTTCTAACCAACAAAAAGTTTTAGTTAAAACCATAATTTTAAATTTATTTGACTATTAACACATAGTGATAGATCATGTATACAATCAATCTCAATAGTTATTGTTGTCATTAATATACAATTAATTGGTACATAAAAAAATGTAGTAGACTATTAACACACAATGATAATTTGATAAATCTATCAATGTATCTAATTGAACATTAAACTTTCAATTTATTAAGTAATAGATATTGCATTAACTTAATTTTATTTTTTTACAAAATATACAATGTATGATCTATTAGACACAATTGTTTAATTTATACATGTTATAGAAAACAATTTTTAAAGTTTTTTTTATGTGTGTATATATATATGGGGTCTTTTAAAAAAAATAACAAAACACTAAAATATTTACACTGTATATATAGAACAATTTTGAAAATGGAAAAAGTCCACAAGCCCACAATGAAAAATACAAAAAATGTCCAGTGATTAATTGGTACTGTAATATATTTGGTAAATAATTATTTAGATTTGATTATTCTTTTCTACACGATCGTTTAAATTTGATCATTAAGATTTGAGTACACACCTTTTTTTTCAGGATTCTTTGCTACACGATTGTTTAGATGTAATCATTTAAATTTGGGTAGCTAAATCTAAACGATATTTTTCAAGATTTTTTAGTACACAATCGTTTAGATTTGATCGTTTAATTTGAGTAGCCAAATTTAAACAATTTTTTTTAAAAAAATTTGGTACACGATAATTTATATCTGGTACACAATCGTTTAAATTTGAGTAGCCAAATTTCAATGAATTTTTTTCAGATTTTTTGGAGTATATTTGGTATACGGTCATTTAGATTTAATTGTTCAAATTTAGTTACTTAAATCTAAATGATTTTTTAAAAGTTCTTTGGTATACAATCGTTTAGATTTGGCTACTTTTGGTACACGATCGTTTACATTGGGCTATCAAATATCCCAACAATTTATTTTCATGATCTCGATCTTAAACAACCAAATAACAGTTTGAAAAAAGTTAAAAGAAAAATTGCAGAAGAAGAAGAGAAAAACACGATGGAAAGAAAAAAAATCGCAGAAGCGGAAGAGAAGAAATACGATGAAAAAGAAGGACAAGATGTGACATATTTTAAAAAAATGGCCAACTTCATGGACTTTTTCATTTTATAATACAAGTCGAAATATTTTGCCAGTTTATTATATTTATGAAAATTAACCTCTATATGTATATAAGAGATATATTCAATATAAGCTTAAAACTACGAGAATCTATCAAAAATAAAATAAAAAAATTTAGGAATCTATTATATACTCAGTTTAACGCTTAGAGGCTATATAGAAAGAGATTCAGAAGTCTATGGCCTAAATTCCTAAATATTATATAAAATTGTTTCCATAACAGAACTTTCTAGCTAGCTGTCCAATATATAAAGAAAATTGTTGAAAATAGCAAATTTGACAAAATATTTACTAACATATATATAACAAAATTTAAGATTATATCAATAATAGATATTGATAGTCATTGATATGCTTCTAACAATAATATACATTGTTATGCTTCTATCAGTGGTATTGATAGACAATGATAGAAGCCTGAATAGAAGTGTATGATCAGTTTCTCTTATGACAGAATCCAAAATTTTGCTATAACTTATAAATATTTTAATTTATTTTACTTTAAAAATGTCTCTATGTATAAAAATTATATACAATCTATCGTATTTTGTCTAACATATAATTTGAATTATTGTAGAAAGTTATTTACAATTTTGCCATGAAACAGTTTTACCAAAGACCAAATATGTATTATTTTAAGAAGGGGAGGATTAATAAGTTTATAATTTAAACTTCGTAGATTAAATTAATTGTTGTTATATATAAGATGATATCAAACCAGATGATTAATTCAGATATATGTCACCAATTGACTTCAATTATATATATATATATATATATATATCATCTAACATTCATATTTAGAAGTTACAGGACAAACACATGATTATTTTGGAAATCTAACATTAATATTTAGAAGTTACAGGACAAACAGATGATTATTTTGGAAAACTTATGTTTGACAATATAAGCTATTATTGAAAAACAACTATGCATGTAACAGTAGTACAAAGCTAACCCTAACTAAAATATTGGAATGAATGGTAGACAATATAAAAACATCCCTAGCCATCCGGAATTATAATATGTTATATGAAAATTTCTTTCTACTTTCACTACTACAAAAATATTTTCAGAAATTGAATATTTAATATATATAGATAGATAGATAGATAGATGAATAGATAATTAATGAGTAAAAAAAATATATGAGATCTATGCATAATATATATAAATAATGAAAAAGGAAGAAAGTATGGGCCCCATGTAATATATATAGGAAAAAAAGAGAAGGTGTGAAACTCACTTCATTGAAGTTGTGGACGAGTTCTACAACTTCACCTAAAAAATATCTATTTTTTGTCAATAATTTTGCATTCACCCTATTTCAACGTATGTTTCAAAATTCACATTATTTTAAAAAAAGTTCTCTATTTTGTAATGTTGATAGATTATAAAGAGAAAGTTATAGTATTTAAGATAATATGAAGTATTCCAATTATGTATTTCAATAAAAAAAAGAAAAAAGAAAAAGATAAATACTTGAATCTAATTAAATTACGAAATATTGATGACCAAAAAGTTTATAGGCATGAGTGGGAGCTATAGAAAAAGTTATATCACAACAAATAAATGCTATCATAAGTTTATTATAATAATAATAAATTAGTGTGCCATTATTCGGTCATCTACGTTATATATAAAAGGGTTTATAGGAAAAACCTTTCTCTTCCTATTTTGTCTCTTTTATTCAGGTAATTCTAAGTATAACATTATTAATAACTTTGTACATTTTAAAAAAATATTAAATAAAAAAAATTAATGATAATTTTGTGAATTTTATAAATTTGTTAAATAAAAAATCAAAAGAAACTTATAAAGGCATTAATTAACAATTAAAATCTAAATATATTCATTACATATTAATTACACTTTATTCTTTTTAATATCGAAAACTTTTTAGTTTCTTAGATTTTTATTCATTTTTTTTAAAAAGGATTTTCACTAAAAAAAATATCGTTACAAAACCATCCGCTAAATACATTAATTAGACACTTCACACCAATAATAAATAAAGAAATTTTTACATCTAAGACCTTTTCTCACTCTACAAATTTAATTCACTATATAAAGCCCATTATGCTAATTGAAAAATATCATTCACTCAAGCCTATGATGATGGATAATGATATAGAAATATGAGAATGTTTGAGGCCATCCATTAGAGCATCAAGTCACGTACAAGCAAGATGAAGGGGTGAATCTAGGATTTCTTTTTATTGTACTTTTTTTAAATACAACAATTTTTTTTTGTATGAATATAAATAAATTGTGATAAGTAAAGATATGTATTATACAGCTTGGAGCTGCATTATCCAAGTATGGGCTCTTTTATACAGCCGTACATCCAACAAAAGTCGCACAAAATTTTGGGTATAACCCCCCCACCCCCCAACAACAACACACAACACACACAATTGAAAGGAAATTATCTCTAGAAATCAAACAACTAGTGAGATAAAAAATGGGAAGCTTCCACAAAGAGAGTCCAATTCTTCTTCCACAAGACCTAAAAGTGAGCATCAAAGAGTGTAGTTTGGTATTTCCATCCCAATTAGAAACTAAAAAGAAGAAATCAAATGTGCTATTCTTGACAAACATAGACCAAGTCCTCAACTTCAGTGTTGAAACACTCCATTTCTTTGCACCTCACGCCAAATTCCCATCCCATGTTATAATTGAGAAAATTAAAACCACTTTTTCAAAGCTCTTAGTGCCCTATGAACTGTTGGCTGGAAGATTGAAAGTTAGCCATGAAAATGGGCGTTTAGAGATTGATTGTAATGGTGCTGGGGCTGGGTTTGTGGTGGCTTCAAGTGATTATTGTTTGGATGAGATTGGAGATTTGGTTTACCCTAATCCTGCTTTCATCAGCTTGTTACTAAGTCTTTGGCTGCCCTTTTCAAGCCTCATGATCAACCACTTGTCATTCTTCAGGTACATTATTTCATCTCTTTTGTTTGGGTTTGCCTTTGTCTTCATGTTGTATGCTACTTTTCGATCACAGTTGACTTTGACATGCCTCGACTTATTTCTTTAAAACTATCTTCAATTAATTCTTTGATGTTTTTGTTGATATTTTTGGAAGTTTTGTGATGATTTTTCATTTGTTGGTTATTAAAGATCACTATGATAAATGATCGGATATAAGAGTATGTGTTTGCAGGGTGCAAAAACTACTTAAATCTGAATATAATGGTTTATATTTGGGGTTGGACTATTTTAGTTTGGTAGAATAAATAGTAAACACGATAATAAACAGAAAAAAAGATAATGAATAAGAATAAATACGATATCAAAAAATGATTTAAGATAGTAATGTTGTTAACGGTAAGTTATAATAGTTAAAAATACCAACCATTATAATTTGAGCTACAAACATGAAATGAGTTAGAATAATTATAATGGATAGCAATTTTAGAAATGATAACTAAGTATATAATAAACATTTTAAAAAATTTATAAATATAGTAAAATTTATCGATGATAAACTTCGCTTTTATTGTTAACAATATTTTTAAAAATAACAAAATAAATTAAAATATTTACAAGCTATAGCAAAATTTTGAATTCTATTAATGATAATATTTTATCATTATAATATGATTATCAATTATAGAATTTGCTGTAGATCGTAAATATTTTGTAAAATTTACTATTTTTTTAAAATTTCTGCTAAAAAATTTTGTCCAAAGAAAGCACAAAGGAAAAGAAAAAGTGCAAAAGAAGCATAAAGAAAAGAGATGATAAAAGGAAATAAATAAATGGCAACAAGCCTAAAACAGTGGCCATAGAGATTACCACAAGTGTTACCAAATATATACATCTATCTCTAACTTATTCATTACTACCAACCCATCACTTTTTTCTCACTGGTCTTTCCATTTAATAGCTCTTCTTAAATGCTTCTTATATTCTATACAAATGCTTCCACTTGCATCTATTGGTGTGTAACAAAACCAAACTTCTAATCATAATTTGTCACAATTAATAATTCTTAAAAGTAATATTTTTAATATATTTGTCCCGGTGAATGGAGATGGGTGTAACCCTACATTCTATTCTATTCCTTCTAGTGAAAAGAGAGTTTTCATTTATATATCCCTAAACTTATTCTCAATTTGCACTCTTGAAACTTTAAACTTGAACACTAAACTTAGTTGAAAGTTAAAATTTTACCGTTCTATTTAATTATTACTTAAAACTTTGGAGACATTTATACATTCACCAAACGCTAATGATATCAAGTTGTATAAAAATTTAAGTTAATTAATGCGACTTGAATATTGATATGACTTTATAACAAGTTTTAGCCAAAAAAAAAAAAAAAGAAGCAAGAAAATCTCTAATGTTGTTTTTCTTAAAGGAAAAAAGCACCATGTCTTGTAAAAATATCTGTATGCTCCTGAAAACCCATAAATTTTACGTGGCTTTAAAATTGGTTAATATATCCTTTTAAATTAATTATATGTTATAGGTTTTTTTAAAATATAGTTAAATGAATTAAAATATTCACAAATATAGTAATATTTGTGTGTCTATCATCAACTACTATAATCTATTATTGATAGATATATATAGACTTGTTGCATTTTACTACGTTTGAAAATATTTTTATCACATCATTTAGAACCATGATTCAAATTTAGTTTTTAAAATGTTTATAAACATGTATATTAAAGTAATCTCACATTAAACTTTTTTTTAAAAAATAAGTAATTACCATCACTATAGTATTTTTTTAAATGGAAAACTTATTATACATGTCTTAACTTCAAGAGTGTAAAAAGTAAATAGTTGATTTTGTTTTATATGTTAGTCATTGTTTAACACAAATCAACAGTTAACCTAAATATTAATAAATTACAAACAATTAACAATTGAAAACCAACATTACATTAATTGATTAACTATATATATCACCTACCTTGCTTAGAAAAAAAAAGAACCATATATCTCAACCAACCATGCATATTTCATAGTTAAATAGTTGTATTCACACCTACTTATAGATAACTTTTAAGTTTAAGAGTTAAAGGGAAGTTGTTATGAATAACACAAAAATTACTATATTTTGTAATATAGTTTCAAAATTTTACTATTTTTCAAAATGCATCTAAATTAAATTGTATATTTTTATCCTTATATTTTAGAGACTTCCAATTTTGTTCATACTCTTTAGAACTATTTTTAAAATATTATATAATTTCTAACAAATTTAATCTTTATTGTTGATAAAACCACGAAAATAGCAATATATGGGCAAAAACTCTTCATGGGTTTTATGGGGTCTTGAAACTCTTCAATATATGATGCCTTTTATGGTTTTTTTTAAAAGAATAATTAAAAAAATACTTACTTTTGATGGACAAAAATTCGTTAATTGCACATAATTTTACCATTAAATGTAAATATTATGTCTATTTTATAATTTTTGATAAATCATGTCACGCCCCCACCAAGAATATGCCCCTCACATTCCAAGTGTGGACGCGTTCGGACAATCCTAGCACTTTTAAGTGTAATGCCATCCGCTTTTGAACTTTTACTTAAATTAAAAATGCTATGCGATAGGAATGCGCCAACACCTTAAAGGTTGAAAGAACCTGACTTTATTTCCTCTTAAACAAACTTGATACAAATACAAGGTAATATTATATTTAAATAAAAACTAAAACTAAATTCTTAAATTCCAATGCCTTGTGGTAGCTCTTTAATGCCTAGCGTAGTAGCTCTTTAATGCCTAGCGTAGTAGCTCGCCTTCTCTCAGCAACCTCTCCGATTCGCTTCCCTGGGGAAGGTAACTTCAAATGTAACCCTAATGCTTAATTAGTGACATTCTAAGAAAACCTTTTTGGAAATACAAATACATGCCTAAAATTATTTTATAAGATCAACTTCTCAACGCATTTTTTCAAAAAAGACGGAGACAAAGTGCTAGGTAGAAGCTTTAGGAAACCCAAAAGGGAAATCTAAAGGACTAACAAAACACCCAAATTTATTAATAGAAATATATAAGTGATTACATAAAGGACTAGAGAAAAGCCCAAATGGAAAGCTCTTAATTGAGTAGTGCTTTGAAGTTGAGAGCTATGGAGCTTGGAGAATAGTCTCTAAAGTGGTGGTGTCTACTACATGCTGAGAATAAAAAGCATCTAAAAATAAGAAACTTCTCGAACACCTTAACACATGCTAAAAATAGGAAACATCTTATTACCTCTACTTAGTTTTTTTGCCTTGACATTGAACCTTCTCAACACATAGATTATTGTGATGATTCTCATTTCACCACCAATATCTTTGTGGAACCTCGTTGAGTTCCAGTTACTCTGGCGATCAGCTCAAATGCAGACCTCTCAACGTATCTAGCCATCTTCCCACTGTGCAGACCACTTTATTATATCACGGTTTTTTTTTCACTTTTTTTTCTTATAGAGTGAACTAAATAAACTAAGGGGATGCTTGCAAAAAATGGCAAAACAAGTTATAATAATTAAGTCTACAACACACATACCTTATTATTTGCAAAAATAGCAAAAACAAAGCCCAACTCACACATATAAAAGCTTGGATTTTATTATTTTTTGCTATATTTGCAAAATCACAAACCTTAAAGATATTTTTACAAAATACATAAACTAACTTGCCATCCAATACAAATTTTCACAAACTAAAACTAAAATAATATTAATCAAACCAAATGATATATGATAAATAACAAATTTGTAACACAAAGTCAATGTATACAAAATTATATTGTATTTTGTAATCAACATTCTAAAAGAGTTTACATAATGGTCTACAAAGTGCTCTTGAATAATAAATACATAAGAGAAGATAATGTCATCTCCAAAAATCATCTCCAGATATCATCTTCGAACAACTCCTTACCTATAATAATCATATCAAATAAATCACGTTGTTAAAAAAGAGAATCTAACATTCAAACCACAAAAAGTTTCATAAAACCCACCTCAACATTTCAAAAACAAGGTACTGTTATGCAATGCAAGTTAGGCAAACACCACTAAACAACAAGTTAAGCGCACACCTACCCCCAACACAACAACTTAAGCAAAAACTTCAACATAACACTTGAGGCTAAACAACGAGTAGAAAAATATTATGTTCGAACCAAAAAATTTACTACCCACCCCTCAACACACAACAAGTTAAAGCATAACTCACACCTAAAAAAAAAAAAGTCACACCCCTAAACAACAAGTTAAGCAAACACCCACCCTTCGCAACAAACAAGTTAAACAAAAAGTTTGACATAACACTTATCTCAAAAACGAGCAGAAAAGTACTATGTTTAAACAAAAAAGTTCATAACCCACCCCTCAAAAGAACAAGTAAAGCAAAACCATACACCTAAACAACATTTTAAGCAAACACCTAACCCCTCAACACAAGTTAAATAAAAAGTTCGACATAACACTACAAGAAAATGAGTCACTCCCAACGCACAAAATCGTCGAAAGATATATGAAAAGCGTCGGAAAAGTCTTTCCCAATGCATAAATATACATCGGGATACAAGTCGAGAAAAATGTATCGGAAGAGAAACTCCTGACGCTGAATGTTGTGCGTCAGGAGTTCCTCTATTTTTTATTTAAAAAAATACCTTCCATTATTAAATGGAAGGTATATACATCCACCATTAGAATTACCTTATTTGAATCTTGTAATTCCTTGATGTCGTATAGATTTTCTCCCTAGTCAACATCTATAATTCTTTAAACCCAAGATGAAAATATTGTTGGTTAAAGTATAACATTTTTCATAATCAACTCATATGCTTTCAAACATCAAGCATTCAAGCATTCAAACAATCTCAGTGTATCCAATATCTTGTAAAAAAATCAATCTCATCAATATCAATGAGTAATTTCAAATCAAATCAAGTATCTATGACCTAGCAGCAATGGAACGTGGACGTAGCCACATATGGGTACCGCTACACCTAATTATGTATGTTCTTGTATTGTTACTACATATAGAAGAAAGAAGATACAAAAATTAGAACCATAGAGGAACGTTAAGGTGTTAGTTTTAAAATTAAAAAAACTGAAACTTTGATTAATAACATTGTGTAACCCAATTTGGAGGCCAAAATGGATGTTTTTTGGGATAAAGGAGGGACATGGAATAGAAAAAAAAAACACAATTCGGACAATTATACTCAAAGTTATGGACTTCCAAAGTTTAAATATAGTTTTATGTAATTTTGAAGGGAATTTAATGTCTAGATAAGTTAATAAAATGCTAACTATATGATAATAGATCTAAATATTGTAAAAAAATGCATCAAATCAAATGGTCATATGCATAAAATGAGTTAGAATTGATTGAGATATGAAGCTCAAAAGATAAATGATATGCATAAACGAAAAAGAACTAAAATGCTTATAACATGAAGTTTATTACTAAACAAAACTAATAACTTATCAAGTTGAACCACAAGTATTGATACAACAACATCTCACAACAATAACAACATTCCATAACACTCATACATAAACTAACTCTTATTCAATCACTCCTACAAAATCAAATATAAATCCAATTCAACCACAAACTAACTATAAATTATTAAAGCAACACTTTTCAACTAAACTTTAACTAAAATGTACACAACAAAATTCACCAACAACATTCATCCACATACAAATTATTTAGGACACTGTCGCTACAATCCACAATATATAACCCCCCCTTCCCCCATTCAATATAACCCTCCTCGAATTCAATATAATTCCTAAATTCAAATTGGAATTTAAATTAAAATTTTAAAATTCAAACTTATCAATCTCAACTTCAACACTTCAAATTCAAATTCCTAAAACCTACAACTAATTCAAAATCCTAACAACACTTCAAATTCAAATTCAATACCAAAACCTACAACTAATTTAAAATCTAAATACTAAAACTCATTTGAAATCTAAAACCTATAACTAATTTGAAATCTAAATACTAAAACTAATTTGAAATCCAAAACCTAAAACTAATTTGAAATATAAATACTAAAACTAATTAACTAAAACAAAACGATAACTAAACTAAACCACTTATTACCAGAATGAAGAGTGACGGAGAGATGACGACCAATGATCAAACAAAGACGACGATAAGCAGTGATGTGGATCTCTCTCCTTCTCGATCTCTCTCTCAACTCTCTCGGCCTTCTCCTTTTTAATTCTGTGAATTACAAGACTGAAGTGGGTTTTTATAAGAGAATTATTGACGCACATAAAAGACGTCAGGAGACATCCCCTATTCCTGACGCCATAAGTAAAACGTCGAAAATAGTTCACTTCTCCCGATGTTTTACTTATGACGTCAGAAATGACTAAACTTTTTCTGATGTCGTGCAAAGAGACGTCAGGAAAAATTTGAGAATTAAATATTTATTTATCTTCTCCCTACGACTTGAACTACGATGTTAGAAATATTTTTCGATCGACGTGTATGTTTATGTGTATGTTTATGTGTTGGGGATTGGCCTTTGTTCCGATGTTGCTTTTGTCGACGCCTTTTTCTACATTGGGAGAGCTTCGATATCTTGTAGTGCAACTCTTAGGATAAAAGCTAAGTAGAAAAGTACTATATTCAAACCAAAACACTCACAACCCACCCTTCAACACAACAAGTAAAGCAAAACCATTTACCCCTAAACAACATATTATGTAAACTCCCACCCTCAACACAACCAATTAAGCAAAAAGTTCAACACAACACTTGGGCTAAAAAAGAGTAGAAAGTACTATATTCAAATAAAAAAGTTCACAACCTAACCCTTAACATAACAAGTAAAGTAGAACAATTCACCCCTAAACAACAAGTAGAACAAAACCATTCACTCTTAAAACAAGATGTTAAACGATTTGGTACTCCAGATGTTGAGAACTTTGATATGCATCAACTTAACTAAAAAGTTCGAGAAAAATTCTAAGCAACCATGGTATAGTTCATTACAAGCTTCATTCATTAAATCCTCAAATAAGTTTGTAGTATCTCGTTCTTTACCATTAGAGGGCATTTCATCATTGATACCTTCTTCTTTGTTTTCAATTGGAACATGTATAATCTTTTATAAGATCTAACAATTCATTTTCTTAAAGAAAAATGTTTCACTCCATGCCAGTGTCTTTATCATTATACAGTGAACGTGTGGTAACTCTTTCAAAATCTCAAGATAAGTAGAGTGGCTCTCTCTATGATATACACATTATTGACAGTATGAAGGAATATTTCATATGTTAATAGATGTCACTTCACACCCTCTAGTGACTCTCACATTGAGTTCATACAATTCTTTCAGGGAAATCTTATTCGTTTGGCATCACTAACAGAAAACTTTGCGACCTTTAAAAATTGGGATACTCCTCTATACTCGACTAATATTTTATTTCTAAGTTTGATGAACTCCTTATTCATCCTTCACTACAAGAAAAATGGTCTACGATGGCAATTATTTTCTGTCGTAAATAAAATCCATGACTGTTATTTACAATCATAGAATCGCCTGTTGTGGAAAGACCATCGATGACACTATACAAACAAAATAACTTGATATTTCGCAGCAATTCAGATTTTTTCTAACAAGTTGTTTAATTTTTTTCTTTATTGCTACTAATTGAGTTATTTTCTAGACCAACAATGCACATTTTCTCAATCAATAATTATTCTCATTGATGTGATCAAACTAAGCCTTATATAAGCATATTACATTAATGTTAGCCAGCAGCCAACCTGTAACACCCCAACTTTCCCACTAGCTGGAGACATTACCCTTAAAACAATATATATATATATATATATATTTTTAAAAGTAGTAAATACTAAAACTTAGTTAAACATCTTTTAGTAATTAGCTAAAATAATACTAAAATATCAACAAAGGGAAAACGAAATAATGAATTCAAATGTCATATGACAAATCAAAATACTAGTTTGGGCCCTTAAAATAGAGAAAAGTACTTAAAATAATTAAACCTGAGTTTTGAAACAAAACTACTGAAATATAAATGCGGAAAAGAACTGGGATTGTTCCCTATGGCGAACCACGGTCACTTCTGATCATTCGTCAGCTTGCCCTTGCCTCTACCCTTACCTGGAAAGTAAAACATTTAAGAGAGTGAGTATAACTTTTTACTTAGTAAGAACCCACTATTAGTCTCACTATATGTCTGTTACCCCTCGTTAGAGTCCTGTAATTCAGTGACACAAGCATACATAAGTGGTGACCCTAAGGGACACCCATTGGTACGACTTAGCCTATGCATGCTCAACATAACATCACATTTTGCTTAGTCAGACATAACACAACTAACAAATTCAAACATATTCTGTAACAACGATATTGCACCTCAATCATAAAATGGCTATCTCAATCAGCCATGTTATATCGTTCTTAGTTACACCACTGAACAGTACAGATTGTGCAATCAGCTTCCAAAATGGTTAACATAGGAGGGAATCTCTTACCTGGAGTCTTTCTAAAAATACAGTCGGACTGGTCGGTCAGGTTCTCCCACTACTCAATCCCCAAAATTAAGGTTGAATCCCACACCACCTTAATTAAAAAAATTCACAGCTTCCGTCCCTCAACTAAGCTTGAACCAACCGTGGCTCACAACTGGGATCGGCTCGGGCGCACGGCTTGAGGAGAGGAGACCGGCTCGGATGCGTGTGGCTCACCTAGAAAGAAACGGCTCGGACCCGACGCTTCATGAAAAATCACTACGGACGAGCAGCTTGCAGCGGCGAAACGTGTTGCACAGACGACGATTGAAAACGGCAGGCGGTTGTGGTGCATGACCCAGGACGTCTCGGAACGGAGAGAGACTCGTGACTTAAAAGATCCAATGGAGACGCCGGACGGAGAACAAGCTTCGTCGGACCAGTCGTCGTCGTGGAGTTTGAGGCTGGCGGAGGTGCACAGTGACGAGGCGGCTAGGGTTGAAGGGAGGGAGAAGAATACTGTTGTTTGGCACGCATCACGAGTGGCTTTAAATAAATACAATTATTATTATTTACTTTCCCCAAAATACTCATCTTATTGCTTTTCTTTCCTTTTTCTATTCCAATTAATGTCTTCTCTCTCTTCATTAACCACCCATTCCATCATATTCAATTTTCTTTCTCTTTCTTCCCAATAAAAACATAATATATTTCTCTTAATAATTAATATTATATCATGGTATAATTATCCTCGTACTTTCATACTTTATATAACACGTAACAATGCTTACCCATAACACTTCTAACTTTACACATTTAAATTCACCAACACCAAACCAAGATTTGAAAATTTAATAGTGCAATTCCAAATTTCAAAATTCATCACCTAACATTCCAAAATTAAACAATTTCACACATAACACCCAAAATCTAAAATAACAAAAATTAAAATTAACTTGATAGGTTGAGTGTTACATGTATCACCACTTTATCAACTTGTTTGAAAAGATATATATGTTTTGTCAATTTCTCTTGGGTTTACAGATCTAAATGCGTTACCTATCTTTCATTCCTCAATTTATTATTTTGACAAAGTCAACATTACACGACATTGACTTCGACTTTAAAATGTAAATACAGCTTCCTACTAATTACAGGTCTGAGAAATAGTGAAAATCTCTAGTTCATTTTAATTGGACTAGGTATGAGAATTTCCAACTACACCTATTAATTACAGGGCACCCCACCATGTTCTTGACGGATTGAAAAGTCTATAGGTTATTTGCTGTTAGTACTGATTGGGGAGACAACGTAGTTGACTTGGTCTCTCCTTATTGTGTATGTGAATGATTGAAGGAAGGCATTCATACTGTTTAGTTATTTTTCATTTCCTTCTCATGTTGTTTTCTATATCTTCCATTATTGAAAAACTTCATCATAAAAAATTCATTGATTGGAAGATGAGTTTTGATAGTTTCACAAGTTTTAGAGAGGAAGATACTCGTAAAAGGTTTACGGGGCATTTGTACAAGGAATTCTGAAATAGTGTTCAAATTTTATAATTTAGTTAGTATACATTGATTGCTCTCTATCGTTTTTAAGTTTTTGGTGGTGTAATATGAGACAAGGTGTGTTGATATGTATATAGCCAAATATACTTATAAGTTTATTATTTTTACTCTGAGTATTTATCATTTTTTCTTTTGAATGAAAAGTGATGAAGACACTAAGTGCGTGTCAACTTAATTGAGATGTGTAGGTGTGCTTCTTGATCCTAAATTTCTTTATTCTCTACTCGTTGTATACTCCTCCCTATACTTTTAGCAGCAGTCTCATTATTATTAATAAAGAGGCTTGTTTTCTTCTGTCACATCAATTCCTTCAAAATTTTGAACCTTTTTTCAATAAAGAACGACTTTCATTAAGAAAAGAAAAATGAGAGAACGAACGCCAACTTATAAGCTTGCTCTTCTTGACCTTCAAAGGACTGTGACAACAAACACTCGAGAAAGAGCTGAGGAAGAGAGGAAGAGAGGAAGAGAAGTGGTTATCGTCGCCGCTGTCTTTAGAGCAAGCCACTGTGGGCGTGTTGCTGTTGCTGTAATTGTGCCATCTCAGCTGTGGGTAAAAATGTGTTTAGTTCCTCTCTTTTTGGTTCCTATAATCTTTTATTGATGTTTTTTTAATGTTTCTCTCAAACCAACTTAGTTCATAAAGTCATTTTCTAAAAGTTTATTTTGAGACGTTGTCAAATACTCCAATTTTTTTCAAAATTATTTTTTCCCTCAAAGATAAACACTTGAAAAGTTAAACCAAATTAGTCAACATTGTTTTTTTTTTTTTTTTTCTATCTTCAGAACTTACAAAATGCAGAGTTCATCATCGTCTTCTTTGGATCGTCCTAAGATGAACTATGATGTGTTCATAAGCTTTAGAGGTAGAGATGTTCGTCACACTTTTGCAGGATATTTGTATGATGCTTTGAATCGTTTGGGGATAAAAGCTTTCCTGGACAACAAGAGGTTTCTAATTGGAGATGATCTTCATGACTTATTCAAAATAATCGATGAATCAAGGTCAGCAATTGTTGTTCTTTCAGAAGACTATGCTTCTGCTAAATGGTGTTTGAGAGAGTTGACTAAGATAATGGATTCCATGGGGACCTCAATGGAGCGTGTCCTTCCTGTGTTTTATCATATTGATCCATCAATTGTTAAAGATCAATCTGGAACTTTTAAGACAAGTTTTGATGAACATGAAGCCAATGTTTTAAAGGAAATTGATAATCAAGAGAAGGAGAAGCGCTTGAAGGAACTCCAGAATTGGAAAAGTGCACTGAAGAAAATTGGCAATCACACTGGAGTTGTCATCACTAAGAACAGGTAAATTTCAAACGACTATTTGATTTTTCTTAAAAACTATAATCTCTTTTGATTGTTTTGATTTGGTCTCTTGTCAATTTTGAATCTGCTTCCTATTCTCCTGTGGATGTGTGAAGATAAGTTGAATATTTGTATTCGGTTCGCTTATTCAGATATGAGTTAGATATTTGTTGGTTGTTCCAAGAGACTCATATTAGCACGATCAATTTAGGATTAGAGAGAAAGTTATAAAATTATGAGATGACTAAATGTTAAAGAAATTTCAGCTATCATTTGTATTAAAGTCATAATATCATATATGCATTGATCAACTTCTGAAAATTGAATATACTATTTACAGCATTCACTTAACATTAAGTTTAATTATATTTTGCAGTTCTGAGGTAGATATAGTAAATAAAATTGCAAGTCAAATATTCGATGCATGGCGTCCTAAGTTGGAAGCATTGAATAAGAATTTAGTTGGAATGACATCCCGATTGCTCCATATGAACATGCATCTTGGTTTAGGATTAGACGACGTACGCTTTGTTGCGATAGTAGGAATGGGTGGTATTGGTAAAACAACTATTGCTCAAGTCGTTTTTGATTGCATTCTTTCAAAGTTTGACGATTGCTGCTTTCTAACATTACCTGGAGGTGATTCAAAGCAAAGTTTAGTGTCATTACAACGGGAAATGCTTTCTCAAATTTTTCATAAAGAAGATTTTAGAATATGGCATGAGAATCATGGAGTAGAGATGATTAAAAATCGACTGAGTGGTAGAATGGTTCTTATTGTTCTTGATGGGGTCGAAGAGAGAAGGCAGTTAGAAATGTTGGCTGGAAGCATCGAGTGGTTTGGTCCTGGAAGCAGAATCATCATTACAACTAGAAATAAAGAATTATTGTGCCATCCTAATTATGATGAAATGAAAGTATACAATGTTGAAGAACTAGATCATGATAGTGCCCTTCAACTCTTTTTGAAGCATGCATTTGGTAGTAACCATCAAAACAATGACAGGTTCATGGATCTTAGTAATGAGATAGTTGAGAAGGCTAAAAGACTTCCATTAGCTTTAAGAGTGATTGGATCTTCTTTGTATGGTAAAGAGATTACAGTATGGAGAGAAACGTTGAAGAGGCTGATCAAAGTGGATGAAAGAAATTTTTTTGATGTATTGAAAATAAGTTATGATGGATTAGGAGTTGAAAGCCAACAAGTTTTTCTTGACATTACATGTTTCTTCAATGGAAAAAATGAAGATAGAGTAATTGAAATATTAGAGAGTTTTGGTTATAGTCCTAATAGTGAAGTACAATTACTGATGCAAAGATGTTTAATTGAAGTTTCACACAAGAAAATATTGGTGCATGATTTAATTCTTGAAATGGGTCGAGAAATTGTGCGTAAGGAGTCCCTGACTCAACCAGAAAAACAGAGTAGGATTTGGCTTCATGAAGATCTTTACTGCAGGTTTGCTGAAAAGCATGTAAGAAAATTGGTAATTTTTGTACCTAATATTCTTCTATGCCTTCAAATCTTCCCTTGGGCCAAGCCCACTAGTTCTAACAATTATTAATGTTCTTTTTTAATTATTGTTTGTTAGGACTTAATGCATATTCAAGGGATAGTTTTAAGTTTGACAAAAGAAATGGAAGAATCAATAGAATTGGATGCCGAATCCTTTTCAGAGATGACCAAACTAAGAATACTGGAAATCAGTAATGTGGAGCTCGATGAAGACATTGAATATCTCTCTCCACTCTTACGGATAATTAATTGGCTTGGCTATCCTTCAAAGAGTTTGCCCGCAACGTTTCAATCCCGCTATTTGTTTGAACTACTCTTGCCTCATAGTCACCTTTTACGAGTTTGGGATGGAAAAAAGGTTAGCTTTTTAAAAAACGTTTATGTTTTTAGTACTTTTTAGTTTGTGTTTGATTTCAATCTGGTCCCTGTAGTTTTATTTAATATACATTTGTTTTTTCTTAACAGAGATTTCCGAAGCTGAAATTAATTGATGTTAGTAACTCAGAACACTTGAGGGTGACACCTGATTTTTCTGGGGTTCCAAATCTTGAGAGATTGGTTCTATGTAACTGTGTTAGACTGTGTGAGATTCATCCCTCCATCAACTCCCTCAACAAACTCATTTTACTGGATTTAGAGGGTTGTGGTGATCTTAAACATTTTCCAGCAAATATAAGATGTAAAAATCTCCAAACACTCAAACTTTCTGGTACAGGTCTTGAAATTTTTCCAGAGATAGGACATATGGAACATTTGACTCATCTTCATCTTGATGAATCCAATATAACCCATTTTCATCCTTCAATTGGCTATCTAACTGGCTTAGTTTTCTTGGATCTATCCTCCTGTTTAGGTCTTTCTAGTCTTCCTTGTGAAATTGGTAACTTGAAGTCTTTGAAAACCCTCCTTTTGAAATATTGTAAAAAACTTGATAAAATCCCTCCAAGCTTAGCAAATGCAAAATCCTTGGAGACACTTTCTATTAGTGAAACCTCAATAACCCATGTTCCATCAAGCATTATTCATTGTTTAAAGAACCTAAAAACGTTAGATTGTGAAGGACTATCACATGGAATTTGGAAGTCATTGCTCCCCCAATTCAACATTAATCAAACAATAACCACTGGTTTGGGGTGCCTCAAAGCTCTAAATTTAATGGGTTGCAAACTTATGGATGAGGACATTCCCGAAGATCTCCATTGCTTTTCTTCATTAGAAACACTAGATCTCAGCTGTAATAACTTCACAACACTCCCTGATAGTCTTAGCCACCTCAAGAAGTTAAAGACATTGAACCTGAATTGTTGCACTGAACTTAAAGACTTACCAAAGCTTCCAGAAAGTTTGCAATATGTAGGAGGAATAGACTGCAGATCAATGTCAGAACGATATTATAACAAAATTTTGCTTATTCCTTCTAGTTCTGGACACCAACTTTACCTCACTTTTATCATTCCTTCCAAGGATGCGGATGTAGAATGTGCCATGAATGAGTTCCAACATTCCATATTTACTCGAAGATCCTTTGAGGTATGCATAAAATCATTGAAATGTACTGCCTTTTGGATAAAAGAAAAACTTTAATTTCTAATTACTCTTCTTTTTGCAGCTAAATATTATAGAAGAGAAACCATCCATGATCGTCCATGACACTGTTGACATGTTCCAGTGGTTTGGCCAGATAAATGAAGGGAATTGGACAAATATTCAGTATGAGCAAGAATTCTCAATCAGTAAACCATTCAATATTATGTATGAAGATGTTGATCTAAGCAATGTTTG
>JBBPDI010000032.1:828274-844547 GCA_037974545.1 Cucumis variabilis | reverse complement strand
ACTTAGGGTCTTTACATAATTACTAGTGGGTTCATCCAAAATTCCTTAAGTGAATCATAAATAACCAAGAATACATATCAAAAGGAAGAAAAAAAATCTAAGAACGTACGCTAAACTTAAAAGTAACTTAAAATTTTAGTCTTCATAAACAACATGCAAAGTAATATAGATATCTTTTCCAGCAGAGAACTCATTAACGTAAGATCATCTAAAGAATATAAACAAAGTTTAGATTATAATTAACAACTAAAATTAAAATACATTATAAACATAAATAACTTAGAAAACAACAACCTTTCCTCACATTTTGAAGACTCATCATGAGTCCATTACCAAAAAGTAGAAATAAAAAAATAAAGAACCATTTCTCACCCCATTTCTCACTATTTCTCAACGCACATCCCATAAAGACGGTAGGGACAAAATTCTAATGATCTCCCATCTAAATCAATAACATAAAACGAATAAAAGAAGCATAAAAATTACCCGTTCTCCTGGCATATTGGATCATGAGTAAAGAACTAGATTTGGCCTAATGTTGGTGTAATTTTCTTCTGATTTCTCTGCAATATTGTATCAAAGAAATTTTGTTCCTCTTCATCTAGTCTCTTCAATGTTTCATTCCATACATCCAAGTCCTTATTATGCAAATAGGAACCAATAGTTCTCAAAGTTAATGGAAGTCTTCCAACCTTTTCCACAATTTCACTACAATGATCATTTTTATCAGACGGGCCATCTCCAAATGCATTCTTGCAAAACAGTGAGTAAGCATTCTCACGAGAAAGTAACCCCACCTTATATTCTTGCACTTGATCTCTATAATTGATTTGATGCAGAACATCTCTATTTCTAGTCGTAATAATAACTCTGCTTCCGGGTGCAAACCAATTCGGACTTCCAACTAACTTTTCAATTTGGTTTCTTTCATCAACTCCATCAAGAACAATAAGAACTTTTCTATTACTCATGTGATGCTTAATCAGTTGTGCTCCATGATCTTCATCCCAAATTTTAGTTTCTTTTGATAGAAGATGAGAAAGCATTTGATTCTGAAGTGGGACCAAACTGTTTTGCTTTGAAGAAAGGTAAAGAAAACAACCACTTTGGAATTCATCTATAATTGTGTTGTAAACAACTTCAATAATGGTTGTTTTACCAATGCCACTTGATCCAAATATCCCCACAAAAAGTATGTCCTGGGATCGTTCTAAATCTAGGAGATTACAGACTTTCTTCACTTGATTCTCCATTCCAACTAAATTAGTTTTGTGAGAAAGTACTGGCTTATGATCAGTCTGCTTCCCCATATCCTTGATAATATCCTCTTCTTTCGTGCTGCAAGATCAAGGTATTTCAAAGTTAATTATGATCGACAGTAGGATGTTGTAAGTACCAGTTGGATGCACGCTTTTGAAGAATTCAATCAAATATATCATTATTAATGGGAACAATAATGGAAAAAGATATGTTTTTTTGAAGTGTTGATATAACTCAATTTACCATCACCCATTAGCTTAAGCTTTTAGGTTAATTATTCATTTAACATGGTAACATAGCAGGAGAGGAGATCTTGTGTTCAAACCTCTATAATAATGTCATTTTTCTCTATTTAATATTGATTTCCATTAGATCTTTTATGTACTCTACCTGTACTCTTGAAATCGTAGGAAGTTGTTCTTTTTCAACAGACGAGCATTAGATGGAGGTGACATCACTGACATCGTGCATGCAGGGGAACCAGTTATGAAATAAAACTAATTAATAATAATATTGTGGAATTTGAAACAGCCAAGAAAAAAAGAAAGAAAGAAAGAAAGATGAAAAAGAAAGAAAAGCACTTTGCCTTTAAAATTTCTTAACATCCCCAAGGACTTTTTTCCTTCCACATATTTTGTACTTTTCAACAGACGAGCATCAGATTGTGAAGGTGACATCTCTGACCTGGTACATGCAGAAGAACCTGTCATGAAATAAAACTATTGAATAATGTTATGGAATTGGGAACAACCAAGAGAAAAAAAAAATAAAAAAAATAAAAAATAAAAAATAAAAAATAAATAAAAAGATGAAGAAAGAAAAGCACTTTGCCTTTAAAATTTCTTAACATCCCCAAGGACTTTTCTCCCACATATTTTGTACTTTTCAACAGACGAGCATCAGATTGTGAAGGTGACATCTCTGACCTGGTACATGCAGAAGTACCTGTCATGAAATAAAACTAATTAATAATGTTATGGAATTGGAAACACCCAAGAGAAAAAGAAAAAAGAAAAATAATAAAAAGATGAAGAAGAAAGAAAAGCACTTTGCCTTCAGAAGTTCTTAACAAGACCAAAAACTTTTCTCCTTCCACATATTTTGTACTTTTTGGAAGCTTCGGTACTCGCCTTAGCTCGTGGCAATCATTCAAGTACAATGCTTTAAGGTTAATAAGTTGTTCAATGCTTTCTGACAGTTTTTCAAAATGATTGCTGCTAAGATCTAGAATTTCCAATGAGGAAAAGAGTTTAAGATCATTAGGAATGTCTTCGTCCACCAGATTACAATCACTTAAATTTAAATCTCTGAGTGAACAAAAATAATTTGTTGGCAAACTAGCTAAAGAATGCCAAATATTGCTTTTCAGCCTTTCACAGTTCAAAATTCTGAGATTTTCCAATAAAGGAATAGTGCTTATGGATGTTCCCCCAATGTCAAGCTCTTCGAGAGGCCTTACATTCCCCAAACTTGGTGGAATTTCGTCCAAGTTTTTGCAACCATTAAGAATGAGAGTTTTAAGTGAACTCAAGCTACCAATTTCAGTTGGAAGACAAGAAAGTGTAATACAATTCCTCAGGTTCAATAAAACCAAGCTAAATAGATTTGTAATTGAGGTAGAGAGTTCATTTATGAAAGTCCCATCAATGTGTAGTTCAGTCAAATATCCCATCAGACATCCAAACTCAGGAAAATACTCTAGACCGCAGTTAGAAAGAACTAAAGTTTCAAGACTTTTGCAAGTGATAGCAAATGAGAAGCTTCTGAAACTGACACAACCATCCATATCCAATAAAATTAGATGAAGGAGACTATTTATTGAATCATGAACCCCTTGTAGTGTTTCACAATTCCGTAAAATCAATCGTTGAAGATTTAGAACCTCTAAAAAATCAGGAGTCTCAACCAAATGCTTTGAATCACTTGCATCAATCTCCTTCAAGTTCTTAAATTTCTGTTGCAAAACAAATCAATTGTATCTACTCTGTTAGACACTAATTTTGTAATGCAGACATATAATAATTTATTGTATATATAGTTCAAATAAGATTCAGTTTTGTTATGACAGAAACAAACTGATTTGCAAAGAAGAATTCGACTTAGAGATTTATGTTGATCAGTGTGTGTTAATCACGTCCACGGACTGATAGTGAATCAGTTTTATTATCTTTCAGGTGAAGAAAGATATGGAATACATAACGATATGAAAAGAAACATAGAAGTAGGATTTCATCCTAATGCTTTCAGACATATCAGAACTCGTGATCACTTAATCAGTTTAGTATATGATGCAAAATTTAGAGACAGATAATACATCAATTAGCATTTATATATACTAACCTGTGTTCCATTCCAAAGTCGTTCAACATTACTACCAGGCAAGTGTAACTCAATCAGAGGTGGCGGTTGAAAAGTTGATGGCAAATACTTTGAAGGATAGCCAGGCCAGTTGAGCAACGTCAATTTATTTGACAGACATTCAATATCTTCCGAAAGTTGCACATTGTTGATTCTTAAAATTCTTAGCTCAGACATATCTGCAAATGCCTTAGCCTTCAATACCAATTCTTCTTCCTCCTCTAAGTCCATCACTATTCCACGAATATATTTTAATTCCTGGCAAACCAAAACATAATTAATATAGCAATAATTCATTATAAGGACTCGAAACAATAGTATATATATATGCATTATAAAGTACACAATGTTTTACATTGTTTTCATGAAATAGACGATGAGCATCATCTCGAAGCCAAATCCTAGTTTGTTGACAAGTTCCCAGCTGGCGGCGCACAATTTCTTGGCCCATACAAAGAATCAAGATATGCATTTGTATATTCCCGTCTGAAATATCCATAAGACATCTATCGACCAACAATTGCAAATTAGTTTGGGGTGAGCTATAACCAAAGCCTTGAAGTATTTCAATCACTCTATCCACCTTCTCTCCATTGAGGAAACATGCCAAATCTAGGAAAATTTGTTGGCTCTCTGCTTCTAATCCTTCATAACTTGACTTTAATATATCAGAGAAAATATTATCATAAACCACTTTGTGAAAATTCTTCAATGTATCTTCCCATATATCATTTCATGACCATACAATGAAAAAGCTATTTTTTCCAAAGCTAATGGGAGTCTTCCAACCTTTTCGATTATCTCATTACAAAGATCCTCCATATTCTCGGTAGGAGGGTGATCTCCCAATGCAAGCTTGCAAAAGAGGGATAAGGAAGCCTCATGAGAAAGTAATTCTACATTATATACTTCAACCATATATTCTAGCGCTTTGTTTTTGAAATTATGGTGGTGAAAAATAGCAATATTTGTGGTTGTAATAATGATTCGACTCCCTTTGGCAAACCAATCCGGGCTGCCAACTAACATTTCTAGTTGACTTTTTTCGCTTATTCCATCAAAAACAATAAGCACCTTTTTAAGTGAACTCAAATTCTGCTTCATCAATTGTACTCCATGATTCTCATCCAAAATTTGGATATTGATATTCTTTGAGAAGCCAAGTTGATCAAGTAGTTGTTGTTGCAAGGAGACTATATTGCGTCCAGCAATGTGAAGAAAGCAGCAATCGTCTTGGAAGTGGTCATATGCTAATTTGTCAAAAATGTGTTCCGCAAGGGTTGTTTTACCAATACCACTCATCCCTACTATCCCTATAAAACGTATGTCATTTGAGCCTAAGCCAAGGAACATTTCCATTCTTCTTAATTGACGTGGCATTCCAAATAAAATTTCTTTTCTGGCTTCCATTTTAAGACTAAGCAAGTGATCAATAATATACTTTGCGATGGATTTGGTTTCGATCTTTCTATATAGAAAAACAATTGTCAGTAACCAAATATATATAGAAAAACAATCCTACAAAATAGAAGACGCAAAATGTGGGCGAAGGAATTGTTGACAATATATGAAAGGTTTCATTATTAAATGATATTATAAAAGTTTTATTATTTTCATTATTAAACTTCATTTGTGATTTTTTGAGTTTCGGCGACCAAAGTAGTGACCTTTAAAGTTCTTTGGGATCATTTTATTCGCGTTAAAAGTTATGAGCATTTAGCACTCAACGCCTTTTTTGCTCTCATCTCTCATAACAGGATTTCCTACACCCAAAGAGAATGGATGAAATTTCTGTCTTTCGGGATGAATTCAAGAAAGACGGGAAATCACTCAAAGCTATGAACTTACACAAGAAAAATTCTAGAGAGACTGGAAAGTGGAAATCACGGTTGAAGCTCATGGGTAAGATTCAAGCAAGCAAAACTTTTCTTTTTTTAGGTTTATGAGAACTTAAACTTTTTTTTAGAAAAGGATATGACGTGGGTCACTAGGTGCATCCAAGCATCTCACTAGGTGAACATCTCATCATTCTCTATATATATTCGTTCAAAGAAGCGCATTCCAAAAAAAAGGGATAGAGATAAGTCCGATACAAGGAGAAAACGGTCAAGTAAGAGCATTACAATTTAAAGCAATAACAGAAGGAGAATAATCCATAAAATGTTTGTTTTTGGAAGACCAAGAGCAAGTGAAGTTGCGTATGTTCTCCCAAATATTTGTAATGCTTGCACATTTGTTGTTGAAGACTGTTGTTCCTCTCCAACCAAATAGCTCAAACAGTTGCCACACCCATATTGAAAAAAATAGTGCTTTTCTTCTGCTTTTGTATTGATGGAGCAAAGTTTCTGGCATAGGCTAAGGCAGTTTGGGTTAGTGTGCTTCCAGCCAGTATAAAGCTCTATTTTCTTCTAAAGAGAATTTGCAAAGTTGCAATTGATGAAAAGGTGATCTGCATTTTCATTATCTTTTTGACATAGGATACACTCAACTTGGGCTAAGGCAATGATTTTGCAGCCTATTTTGAAGCTCGTCACAGGTGAAGGTACCATCTTGAAATAATGTCCATATGAAGACTTTGCATTTTTTAGGAATCTTTGAATTCTATAGAGATTTGTAGGCCAGCATATCAATGTTTTCAATATTAGAAGTATTCAAAGTTTCTTTAGCAGAGGCAACAGAGAAAAAGCCATTTCCATTATTTTTTCAAATAGGATATCCATAACTCTATTATCATTTGGAGTAGGGAGAGAGGCTTTTATGGAGTTCCACATATTCTGTTCTCTCTCATAAAGCGTTCTTCTCTGCTTGAAATCCCAATCACCAATGTTTACATTTCACATGCTTCTTTAATAGTTGCATTTTGAATTTGTGAGAGCAAAAAATCTGGGGGCGGAAACTTTGAGGGGGCCAGTTGGGCTCCATAGACTGTGCCAAAAGAAAAGAGTCTCTCACCATTGTTTATCTTCCAATCAATTTTTGAGCTATACCAATCAGTAAATTTGATAATGGATATCCACGGGACTTTCATACTGCTAAATTTGGTGTCAAATGGGATAAGCTAAAAAAGGGACCTGTTGTATTTGGCATCGATAAATTTACTCCACATGACATTCGTTTCATAATTGTATCTCCAGAGCCATTTGCACAGTAAAGCAAAGTTTGTATCAGCCATGGTAGAGATTTCGAGACCCCCCTTTTTTTTGGAGCAGTCACAGTGGACCATCTGATTGGTTGTAATTTTTTCCTGTTTGCTTCAATGCCCTTTTGCCCTTCATGAGTAACTTTCCACAGAAAGTCCCTCCAATATTTTTCAATTTTCTTGTAGACAGATATAGGGGCTTTAAAGACCGACAGTTGGTACATGGGAAGGCAAGATAACATGGAGTTAATAAGAGTGAGTCTTCCTCCTTTGGAGATGTAGGAGTACTTCCAATTTTGAGCTTTCTATGGATTTTCTTTGAAATATTGTCCCAAAAGGCCACAGAACTAGGCCTTCCCCTTAATGGCATTCCCAAGTAGTTTATAGGTAAAAACAGTGTTTTGAGGCTCCAACAACTAGCAACAAAATCAGCTCTTTCCTTTGAAACATTTATAGGGGAAATGACAGATTTTGATAGATTAATATTGAGCCCAACCGCTTCCTCAAATAATTGAATTGCACATTGAAAGTTTCTGATGTAAACATCGTTGTCCTCCATAAAAATTAATATATCGTATGCAAAGAGAATGTGAGTAAAATTTATATTGTGTATGGCAATAGCTTTGATTTTGTTGCTCTGTTCAAGTTGAGTGAGAATACGGCTAAGATAATCCATAGCTAATACAAAGATAAATGGAGAGGTTGGATCATCCTGTCGAATACCTCTACTGGGATTGATTTTACCACAAGGCTTGCCATTGATGAGAAGCGAATATTGCACAGTTGACACACAAGATTTAATCCATTCTCTCCATTTCTTTGGGAACTGTTTTTCTATAACATGTAATCGATAAATTCTCATTTGTTCTTATCAAAAGCCTTCTCAATATCAAGCTCTATAACAAAGCCTTTGGTCTTTTTAGACGACAATAGTCTATTGCTTCGTTGGCAAGAAGTGTAGCGTCGGTAATATGCCTTCCTTTTATGAAGGCCATTTGATTCTCTGAGATGGTATTAGGCAAGATAGATTTGAGTCTATTGGCAAGAGCTTTAGCAATAATTTTGTATAGGAAGGTAGTAAGACTGATAGGCTTATGGTCCGTATCAACTTTGCAATTTTTCTTTTTAGCGATCAGTATGATATAGGTTTCATTCATATTTTTGTTGATCATCTTGTTTTGGAAAAAATCATGGGACACCTCCAATATATTTGGCTTGCAAATGTTCCAGAATTTTTTGTAAAACTCACTAGTGAAACCATTTGGCCCCGGTGCTTTGTTCTTTTCAAAGGAGAAAACAACTTCTTTGATTTCGAATTCAGTGAAGGGGGCAGTCAGAAGAGATTGAGTTATTGTGGAGATAGGATGCCCAAACAAGATTATCAATGAAAGAATATTTTTCTTCACTGCTCTTGTATATTGAATTGAAGTGATTTATGAGGACTCTTTCTATGTCTTCATTTGTGTTGTAACATATACCCTTTTCATCAAAAATATTTGAGATCATTCTTCTTCTTTGTCTTGTAGTACAAACTTTGTGGAAGAAACTAGAATTTTCATCACCTTCAAAAAGTCAGTCTTTTTGCCCTCTGGGCCCATATGAGAACTTAAACTTAGTTTCATTGTAATAGGTTCAATTCTGGATTTAATTGGTTATTGTTATATTTTGAATGCATGAAAATGTATGACTATCACTTTATTTTCAATTCTTTGACAATTAGATAGGATTTGGTTAGGAGCAATAAGTTAGGTTAGCATGTAAATCTAATTTGACGATGAACGTAAATTCTAACCAACCTAGGACTGAATCTATTGAATGTCAATTAGGCGCATGAAAATTAGACATTCCACCCAAAGGAAAGAAAGGTACTTAATGCTAGCTAATTGGTAAATTTGATATTGCATGTTGTTAGATTAAACAATTAGAACCTTAGGACAATTTAATTGGATGTGGCAGTTCCAATTAAATTGATTAGGTGAAGATCACACATGACTAGTAAAGATAGTTTGATGAATAAATTCTAAGGACAAGGAAGAGATGGCAACAACCTAAGCTAGATTGTTTTAAAATAGAAATTCCTATATTTTATTCTTTTCTTGCAATTTATTTACTTTCTCAAAATCTCAACTCATGCAACCCCCCCTTTCAGTTACCTCGTGGTTGAAAATTAATTTGTTTGAGCAACCTGTGATCAACCCAAACTAGTTCTTGACGTGTGGTTCAATTTATTATTTGGCATAGGTTTGGGAGACGAAATCCGTACAACCAGTTGTGTCCACTTGAATTTTTATACAATGTTGTGACACTTGATTGTGTGTATAGATTTCATAGAAGCAAAGGGTCGAGTTAGCTTACAATTCAAGTTAGATAAGTATTGATCTAATCAATTTAGGATCAAATTAATAGAACAATTAGTTTTTTTTAGAGAAAGATACGATGGGTCAGCAGGTGCACCAGAACATCTCCACTAAGTGGACACCTCCTTAGTGTCACGGTCATACTTGTCCAAGGCGTGTTTGCCTATGGCCGTATGTTCCGATTAGCCCCAGTTTATCTTATCTTTAGGTCTTGTACATAGTCTAGGCGTTTGCTTTCAATTTTAAGTCGATATGCTTGGGAGTGACGTTTCGACATTTTCATATACAAGCCTGCCAGAAGGAAAAATGTCCAAAATGTACTATAGGGGAGGCATGACAGTTGAATCCCCAACCAAGCATTAGTTGTACTCTTTGCAAGTACCCTTTTTCCTTGCAACTGACAGTCTTTAATGCTTTCTTAAATGTCATTTTCAATGCTTTTAATTCTTTCTCACGATTTATAAATAAAATTTTCCAAGAACGCGAAGGAAGGTTACAACATACGTCGACATTATCTGCAACTTTCGGATTTTGATCGGCTGACTTGTTCTTCGAGATAGAACAAGTGCCGCACAGTCGTCCATATCGAGGTTGAAACGTTACGATTGTGACACTTAGCACCCTCATCATTCCCGCTTCATTAATAATAAAGAGATGAGTACAAGAAGCAGGAGATACAAAAAGAGCTAGAGAGAAGCCCAACAGACCCAAACAACTAGAAAGCATTTAAGTTTAAAGCTATGGAACTGACCGAGTAATTTTTGAAAAGAGGAGAACGACTTGTCCAAAGACTAGTAGGAGCTTGAATGTCTTCCCACACTGACCCAACTGTTTTTTCTTCCTCCTTGAAAATCCTTCTGTTTCTTTCGTTCCAAATATTCCAGAGGGTGCAACCACCAAGTGTAGTAATATGATTTGTTTTTTTGTTTTAACCTTTGATTTGTAGATTTCTTTGCAGAGATTAGTGGGATTAATTGGGGACATGGGTTTATGCAATATAACTTCTGCTCTTTTCCAAAGCTCTGTAGAGAAAGGGCAAACGGAGAACAAATGATTTCTATCTTCCTCATCAGCTTTGCAAAGGATACACCATGAAGGTTTAAGGTTCCACGCTAAGAGTCTCCTCTGAAGCATATCCAAAGTGTTAATACACTCATGAAGGAGGTGTCCATAAGAAGAATTTGCATCTTTTGGGAATGGATGATTTCCATATGTTGCTATATATCTCCCCATCATTTGAATCAATCTCTGTCTGATTGTTGTGAGGTCTCGCAAGTTTAATGGAGGTCACCGTAAAACTGCCATTGTTATTTAAATTCCATTGAGGAAGGTCAAAACCAGAAACAAGCAGGGGGGAGGAAAGCTTTCATATCATCCCAAAGAGATTATTCCACACTTCTCAACGGTCTTCTAGGATAAAGGTCCCAATCAGACTTTTCTGCATTCCACATGTTTTCAATAGAGCTTTCTTTCTTGGAAGTGAGAGCATATAGTCTTGGGTTGTACTGTGAAAGAGGACTGAGATCGTGCCAACAGCTATGCCAGAAAGAAAGGGATCACCCCTTTTTATGTTCCATTTGATCTGAGGAAGGACCCAATCGGCCTCTTTAATGATAGATATCCAAGGAGCTTTGGAGCTGCTGAATTTGCCCTTTGTAGGAAGCTCACCCAAGTATGATTGTTCGTATTTAGCAATGATGATGCGTTTCCAGAGAGAATTTTTTTTCCTCATAAAAACTCCAGATCCACTTGCTCAAGAGGGCGAAATTTGTGCTCTCAACACTGTTGATGTCTAGGCCACCTTTGTTTACGGGAGACAGAACAGTCGACCATTTGATGAGGTTTATATTTCTCTTTTCATATGTGTTCCTCCATAGGAAATTTCTCTAGATTTTCTCAATATCATTGTAGACAGATTTGGGAGGTTTAAAAACCAAAAGATGATAGTTTGGTATGCTGGCTAATGTAACTTTAATGAGGGTTATTTTGCCTCCTCTAGATAGACTAGCATACTTCCAGTTGTTGATTTTCTTATGTATTTTTTTTGTAGTTTCAGACTAGAAACTTCTAGAGTTTGGTTTACCACCCAAAGGCACTCCAAATAAGGAATAGGAAGAAATTTGTGTTGATACCTCATTTTGCCACCACACAATTTGTTCTCTGAGCATCCGTATTAATAGGTGAAATGGTGGATTGTTGAGGTTGATGTTAAGACTTGATGCCAGTTCAAAAAGGCGGAGAGCATATCTCATGTTATCAATGGTATTGTCATCATCCTCCAGAAAAAGTAGGATATTATCGGCAAATAGAACAATTAGTTAGGCACTTGAAAGTTAATTATTCACCCAACGTGCCCTCGATCTTAATGCTATTAATGTAATTCAAACATGTATGCATATTGTTGAATTTCATTAATTTATAGTTAAGGACAATTTGGGTTAGCTTTTCAAGTAACGTTAAAAAGATCTATTTGTACTAATCAATGAAATTATTTCTACAATTAATGTAATAAAAACATGTATGCATGCTTTCACATCTTGTTTTTTTATTTTAGAAAAGGATAATGGATAGCTCAGTAGACGCACCCAAGCGTCCTTTGCATTCCTACACGACGTTGCAGCTCTCTTTCACATCTTGTTGGTTTTCATTATTTTGTAGTTCAGGACAATTTGAGTTAGCGTTTTTAATTAAATTAGTTGAGATTTAACATTATGGTCTAGTAAAAAGTAATGCCATGGTTGAATAATTGGAAATAGGAAATTTCCTTTAGACCCAAGCTAGGATTTTTAAGTTATTGAACATCTTCTAAGTTTTATTCTTGGGTTAATTATTTTCCATTATCTGTGACCAAAACCATTCAAACCCCTCTCGGTTACCTGAGTGGAAATTAAAACAATTTGGTTTGAGAAACCTAACTAATGTTCTCTATAATATAATCAATTCAACACCTAGGACTAGTTCTTGGTACGCAATTCCACTATTATTTGATTTGGATTTGGGCCATGTTATCCACTCTATCAAAGAAAAAAAAAAAAAGAAAAAAAGAAAAGAAAAGAAAAGAAATAGAATAAAAAATATAAGGGTAATTGTAATTGATAGCCACTTTAACAATAATAATTAAGGATATAGTAACATTTAAAAAAATTGTAAATATAGCAAAACTATCGCTTATAGACTCAGTATGATAGACCAATATTTTCAACATGATCTATTGGTAATCGGTGATAGACTTCTATCATTGATAAAATTTGGCAAATTTTATTATATTTGCAAATTTTTTAAGATGTTATATATTTAATTATTTTGAATCTAATTGCTAAATTTGCAAAATATAATGGAGCCAATTAGAGCTTAAATCAATCTTTTGTACTTATCATTGTAACTAAAAGTGGATATATAGCGTCAGTGGATATATAGCATCAGAGTAAATATCTTAAAAAGATCAGTTTGTACTTACGAAATTTTCCATGGTATTGGTGGTATATATCCTCCGGGAAGCCAGCACACTTCTGACATAGCCAACCTCCACCCATCGACCTCCTTCAAGTACTCTTTATTTGCTTCACTATTAATGAATTTTCGAAGAGCATCTTCACATTGATACCTAGCATCCAGTTCATACAATAAAGGACGGACTTGGTGTTTGGTTTTGTTTTTCTGATCTATTATCTTAACCAACTCTCTCAAACACCACTTGGAAGTAGCATACCCCATTGACAGAACAACAATGGAAGTGATTGATCCTTCAATTGCTTTCACAATATTATCACTCAGATTAACCTCCTCATCCATAAACATCTTCTTACCATCATCCATAAACAACTTGATTCCCCATTCACTAAGAGTTTCATATAAATCCTTAATGAAACATCTGTAGCCATCGTCTTCCTCGTCTCTGTTGAAACTTAAGAAAGCATCAAAAACCACTCGAGAAGGATGAGATGAAGAACCAGCCATGCTTCTTCTCTTCTACAAACACAATCTCGATCAAGTCACTCCCAATAATTAATTAATGTAAGATATTTCTCCAAGCTCTGATATCATAAGAAATTTCTCCAAGATCTGATGCCACTTGTTATATATTTATCCTGATACCACTTGTAAGAAATTTCTCCAAGCTCAAATTAAGATAACAACAATCTGCAATTTATCACGCTGAATCTGATTATACTGTCACTCTCAACTTCATGTCGGTTTGCAGAAAAAAATGAACCTCTCACTCTCTCTTAGGTATTAATTCACGGCTGCCCCTCACCTCACTCTCTTTTGTGTTTGTCAGCTGCCCCTCTCTTTCACCATCTTTTCTTTTCTCTATTAAATGATGAAGGTGGCATTAGTTACAAAAAATGCCATTGAGCCAAATTACAATTTTGCCACAAACATAAAAACCCATTTAAAACTTTTAAGACACCAAATTGATTCTTCTAACACCCTATCATTAACCTTATACCTGGCTTGATTTTGTAAATCCTGAATAAGTTTCTGATTAGGAGGCTTTGGAAACAATGACCATGTTGATTTTTTTGTAATGGGAACAACTCTGCCTTTCATAGCAATTAAATTTAAAAACAAAAGAAATTTAGAATCTCACAGTCAACTCACATTCACTATAAATAAGTTTTGAAAACAAAGGAATAATAATAGGGAAAATGTTGAGAAACTCATTCTTGGTTTAATTTAAATATGAAGGTGATGGCATTCTTATAAATTTGTGAAAATGTATCATTACTTTATCAACTAGTTTGAAAAGATATATATGTTTTGTCAAAGATCTAAATGCCTTACCCTGTCTTTCATTCATCAATTTATATTATTTTGATAAAGTCATGAAATTACACGACATTGACTCCGACTTCTTTAAAGTGTAAATACAACTTCCTAGCCAGTAATTACAGGTTGAGAAATAGTGAAAATCTCTCATTCATTTTAATTGGACCAGGTCTAAGAATTTCCAATCAATGTATTAATTACAAGGCACCCCACCATGGTCTTAAGGGATTGAAAAGTCTATAGGTTATTTATTGTTAGTGATTGGGGAGATAAGGTAGTTTACTTCGTCTCTCCTTGTTGTCTTCGTGAATGATTGAAGAAAGGCATTCATATTGATCTTTAAATATTTTTCATTTCTTTCTCATATTGTTCTATCTGCCATTATTGAAAAACTTCATCATAAAAATTTCATTGATTGGAGGATGAGCTTTGATAATTTCATAAGTTTTAGAGGCGAAGATACTCGTAATACGTTTATGGGGCATTTGTACAAGGAATTGGTTGAATTAGGAATATCCACTTTTATGGATGATACGAAACTCTTGATTGGAGATAGTCTTAGTGAAAAACTTATTAAAGCAATTGAAAAATCTGATTCCTTCATCGTTGTTTTATCAGAGAACTATGCTTCTTCAAAGTGGTGTTTGAGAGAATTGGCAAAGATAATAGATTGTACGGATGAACAAAAGCATCGAGTACTCCTTCCTGTATTTTACCATGTGAATCCTCATGATGTTCGTCATCAATCAGGGTGTTTCGAGAAAAGCTTTCGCTTACTTGAAGAGCGAGAACTCAACCATATAGAAAGAGATAAATACATGGAGGAGGTTCAACAATGGAGGAGGGCTTTCACAAAGGTTGGCGAGCTCACTGGAGTAGTTGTAACAAAAGATAGGTGATGTAATTTCAACTTTAATCTTTTCTTTAGCACAGAAGTTTATTTAGTTTTTAACTTTCATTATCTTAGGGAATGTTTGGCTTTTGGCCATGGGGTTTGAAATTAGGGGGAGAAGCCAAATCCCTGAATGGAACATTGGAATAAAATTCTTGGCCAAATTAAGAAATCACACTGTGAGAAAATGTTTTTTTTAATGAATATCATAGGTTTGAAAAAAATTTAACTTAATCTGCGACCTCTTATCAATGGTCGTTGGCCACAATGGTTGGTTGACTTTCGTGATTAACCATAGGCAATTGATCGTCTTGACCACCGACGACTAACGGACTGCTATGACTGTTAACAACCAATAATCGTTACTGTTAACGGTCTACTGTAGGAACAATTGGTGAACAACATTGTGAATCATGACCCTCGATGGCTAGTTTTTGGGACTCTTGGAGACAAACTGACCACGTGACTTGTCAATTAATCAATCATCGTGATCGTTGGCGAGCCACCGACCATCGTGCTCTTTGGCCAACCAACCAATTATTCTTGATTGTCGACAATTGACCGATCACTATGTTGTCGTCAACTAACTATTGTGATCGTCTTTGATCGATTGGTTGTTGGTGAGAATCAACAATTGTTGCCTGCAAAATGCCTGTGACCGTTGGCCCTGTCAATTTCCCCCCTCTATTTCCCTTTCTACCTTCTTTTTTTATTTGGATTTCTTATCCTTTTTCCATTCTTTATTTTTCACAAGAAAAAGAAAAAGAAAAATAGTCTCCCCTTATTTTAGGATCTTCCTCCTCAAAGAATGGTCCCATTATGTTATGCTCGTCGTGGATAGTCAGATGTTGTTCCCTCCAACTTATTGTTCCCTTCTCCTTCTTCATCACCCCACGAAAAGAAAAAACTAACAATAAACTTAAAATTTTGTGTCGAATAAATTATTTGACGTATTAGAAAAAGTTAATAGGGTTGCTAAATTGTTCATTTTGATTTGACAATTATCCTTTGATGTAATATATATTATTTGTTCATACATTGCAGCGTTGAGGTGGCTAGCATTGGCAAAATCACAAAGCAACTACTTGATATGTTATTGCATCGTCAAAAGTTAGTTCCTTCAGACGAGCTCACTAAGTTAGTTGATATCGAACGTCAGTTATGCAAGATGGAGAAGCTAAATGATTTGGAGCCAAATGTGGTACGTTTTATAGGTATAATAGGGATGGGCGGAATTGGTAAAACAACCATTGCTGAAGTTTTTATGACAAAGTTGCTTATAAATTTGGAAAAAATCGTTGTTTTCTTCGCATTTATGAGCGCACTACTTTACTCTCACTTCAGCAACAACTTCTCTCCCAACTTCTTCAAACAAAGGACATAATTATAAACAATGAGAATGAAGGAGCAATAATGATTCAAAGTCGTTTGAAAAATAAAAAAGTTTTGATTGTTCTTGATGGGGTGAAAGAAAAAAGTCAGTTAGAACAGTTAGTT
>JBBPDI010000032.1:761618-787249 GCA_037974545.1 Cucumis variabilis | reverse complement strand
ACAAACTGATTCAGGAAGACTTGAAAGCTGAGTACAATCCCTTAGGTTCAATAATGTCAAGACGGTTAGATGTTCAAGCGACATTGGAAGGTCGTGTATAAGCATCCCGTCGAGGTGAAGTTCGGTCAAAGATTTGGTTGGTTCTTCAATCTCTGGAAAAAACTCAATGCCTGAATTGGAAAGAATTAATGTTTGGAGTTTTTTGGAAGTGATAAGTTTAGATGGAAAGGTTTCGAGATCGACGCAATTTGCCATATCAACTAAAAGAAGATGATTGAGAGTAGTAATGGAAGGATGAACCCAAAACAATCTTCTACAATTCCTTAATATCAATCTTTGAAGATTTGGAACCTCTGAAAAATCAGGGGTCTCAAACAAATACTCTGATCCACTCACATCAATCTCCTTCAACCAAATAAACTCCTGCACAAAATTGTAAAACAACAAACATCACAACATCTCACATTAAATAATTCATTGAAATTCTCAAAATTATCCATACCCAAAATTAAAAACAAGTGGTTGACAATACATCAATTAAAAGTATATAATTATGTATACATATATACTGACCTTTTTCCCCTTCCAAAGTTGCATAAGTTGACTATTGCGCAAATGCAATTCAAGTATAGATTGTGGTTCGAATGTTGGGGGCAAATAAAAGCAAGGATAGCCATTCCAATTAAGAAATCGCAATTCATTTGACAGAAATCGAATATCTTCATAAACCTTCACATTGTTCATTTTTAATATCTTCAACTCAGTCATACATTCAAATGACTTGGCCTCCAATACTAGGTCCTCATCCTCCATGTCCATAATCACTATTCCTTTAACGTATTTTAAACCCTGAAAAGTTAAATCAAAATAATAATCACATACATATAGACTAAGTGCATGTGTTTGGGAGTGATAGTGTTTTGAATTTGATGAAAAATAAAACGAAACAAAGTTTATTGCATGTTTCTTACACTTTCTTCACGAAATACACGATGAGCATCTTTCCAATCCCAAATTCTGCTTTGGGTTTCTCTTGCAATTCGTACAATTATTCGACCCATAAAACGAACCAATGTATGCATGTGGACATTCTTGTATGACATTTGAATTAGATTTCTTTCAGCCAATAAGTGCAATATAGTGTAGGGTGATGTATAACCCAAACATTCAAATATTTCAACCAATCTATCCACACTCATACCATTATTGAACAAACATGCCAAATCTAGAAAAACTTGTTGGCTGTCTTCATCTAATCCTTCATAACTTGTCTTCAATGTGTCATGAAAAAGTTCTCCATAAAGTAATTTATCAAAATTACTAAAACGTTCTTCCCATGTGTTTATATCTTTTCCATATAGATGGGATCCAATTTTAATCAAAGCTAATGGATGTCCTTCAATTAATTTTACCACCTCCTCGGTGAGATACCGCAAATTCTCATTCGGTGGCTCATGAATATCTTTTCCAAATGCATGGTTGCAAAATAGCAAGAAGGCGCTGTTGTGATCGAGACATTCTACATTGTACTCAAAGCTTTTATGTTTATACTTTGGTTGACGACAAAGATTTCTATTTCTAGTCGTAATGATGATTCGACTTCCTGGACTAAACCAATCCGGACTTTTAGCTAACTTATTTATTTGTCTCATTTCATCAACACCATCAAGAACTATCAAAACCTTTTTGTTCCTCAAATACTTCTTGATCAACTTTGCTCCATGATCCTCATTCTTAATTACTATGTCAAGTTCCCCACCCAATCTCAAAAGTAGTTTCCTTTGAACTGAGACTAATTTCTCTTTATGAACTCCAAGAAAGCAATGGTTGTTGTACCCAAACTTAGGTTCAAGTTCTTGGCAAACAGCTTTAGCAAGTGTTGTTTTACCAATACCACTCATTCCAACTATCCCAATAAAACGTACTTCATTTGAGCCTAACTCAAGGAGGTTATCCATTATTTGATGCAATTGAGATGAGATTCCAATCAATTTAGGAGGTCCTTCGACGACTTCCATGATGATTTCTTTGATATTTTGAATGATACGCCATTCAGAACTACATATTCAAATCAAATTAATAACAATAATGTTAGTTTTTAATATTGAGAATGATCATCAACAACATCGGTCTTTTTGCATATAACTAAAAAGAGAAAGCATGATCCTATTACATAAACAAGCTAGTAATTCGACTGAAAATGGAAGAATGTATATTTGAACTTTGTACTTTAGGTAAAAAAAAAAAAAAAACTTTAAAAGAAGTGTTTTGAACGCAAACTATTAATTTTTTTTTATTAAAAAATATCTCTAGACCTTTAAATTAAGGGACATTTTTAAAAATAGCAAAATAAATTAAAATATTTACAAGCTATAGCAAAATTTTGGATTCTATCACTGATAGTCTTCTATCATTATATCATATCATTGACTATGAGCGATAGAATTTGATATAAATTGTAAATATTTTGTAAAATCTACTATTTTAAAAAATTTCTCTTAGATTAAAAAGTTTAGGTACTACACATAAAATTAAGGAATTAGTTAAAAAAGTCTCTTATTTGTTAATATATAAGCGTAAACACAGTTAATACCTTCTTGCAAAAGCACCTCTTAACTTGGTTTCTCTTGTCATTGATGTAAACTCATCACCTCTGTCTTCTACCCCTACTACCATTTTCCTCTATTTTCTTCTTCTTCACTCTTTACTCTTCTTCTCATTGCAAGAGTACCTCTTAATTAACTTTGAAATTAAAGTAGCTGCTCTCTCTTACCATTGATGTACATCCATCAGTACCTCTATCTTACATTTCATCTCTCTCTTCTGCCAACTTCCATTTATGAACGAACACTTCTTTATTTGATTTGTTTATTTCTCTCTCTCTTTTACTCTCTTATTTTATTTCTCTGATTAATATTAAATAGTTTGAAGAGAGGTTGAAAAATGGAATCCCTCACACGTAACCCTAGCATGTGCTTAAAAAATATGTTGTGTTTTGATTACCATCTATCATATTATTATATGTAATTTTGGATTGATATCTATATATTTATATTATCATATAGTCCAGCTTGTATATTGAATAAAAAGAAAAATAACCTATTGCCGTTATTTTAAAATAATATAGTCAATACATGAAAATGGACAAATAATAACTGAACATATATTATTATTATCGGCTGCCATGATCATTCTGCATTTTAAACAAAGTATTATATGAAAAAATTTAAAATAAAGACAACCAATTTATTAAATTTAAAATATAATATATGAAAGTATTAATAAGAAAAAGTATCAAAACTAGAAGGAGTTTTTTAAAAAATAAAATAAAATATGAAAGTATTTACAGCGTATAAAACAATTAATTTTGAAAATAAAAAAAGCCTATAAAACTACGACGTGAAATAAAAAAAATACTAAGGATTAATAGGTCATACAAGTTCGTGAAAAGCTTGATAAATGATTGTTTAGATATTGGTACACGATTATTCAGATCTTGGTAAAACGATCTTGAATCAAAACTAAACAATGTGTTGTACCAAAATCTAAATGATTTGAGATTGGTACACAATCGTTTAGATCATGGTAAACGATCTTGTCAAATATACCAAGATCATTTAGATTTGGTACAAGACAGATCTTGTACTAAGATTGTTTAGAGATTGGTAGACTATTGTCTAGATCTTGGAAAACGATCTTGTACAAAATCAGATTTTTGTACACGATCATTTAGATCTTGATAAATGATCGTTTAGATGTATCACTTGTCTAACTAGGATAGATAGTGAACCATCTCAGTCTATTTTGGGATAGACGACTATCGTTTAAATTTTGGTAGATGATCGTGCAGAAAAAAAAAGAAGATATGAGAGATGACAAGGAAGAAAGAATTCTAAAAAAAAAAAAAAAGAAATAAAGAAATTGCAAAGAAGAAGAAGTGAGAATATGAAGAAGGAGAAGTAATAATATAAAAAAGATGCACATGAATTTAATACTCGTCCCGAGAGATTCAAAACCAACAAGGGTAAATCAAATCTAAAATTTATGAAAAAACAATGATGGTATCATGATTTTTTTTTTTTGTTATACGAGTCTTAAATATTATTGTGTTTTGTTCTAAATTAACGAAACTAAAATCTGGTAGAAATGAAATCAATATGACATGGTACCATTTTGGTCCTTGAAAGTATGAGAAGCCAGCAACGAGAAAAGAAGAAAGGGTAGGGTAAACCACCAGTTTCTATATATACACACACACATATATTTCTATCACAATCCGTCCAAAAAACATGTCCAAAGTCGCGATTCGACAGTCCAACTTCCATTTAGCCTATGGCGATTTCTACTCAATTTCGTATATCAATTCTGCATGAAAAGGAGTCTTCATTTTTGTCTCCTAAGACTCTTAAATTCTATTTTGTTAAAACATAGTTTAATGCATGGTTAATATTAATTCACATATGTATATAACGTATAAACTGCCAACTTAGATTTGTATTAAAAGTCACAATAGTAGATTAAAATTACGCCCTCTAATACAATCAAAAGAGTGGTCTAAAATTTAAATTTAGAGAAATTATCACAAACAAGAAAAAAATAGAAAAAAAAAACCCTTAAACTTATGTTTTTTTTTTTGTTTTTTTTGAAAAAGTACCTGCTATCGTCTACAAGTATTGTATTTGGGGAAGTGCTGATTCTTTCCAAAGCAGACTTCCACGTTGGAATCTCCATCAAAAGCTTTTGATTCTCTTCTTCTGAGAATACATAATCTAAGTTATGTTTGCGAAGCTCTGGTGGCAAATCTGTGCTGACCATATTTGTTCTCTTCAAAATCTTAAAAGACCTCCACTTGAAGAATGTTTCTTCTTTTCCTTTTATGTAATATTCCAATAATTTTCCAAAATCTTGCAATTCCTTCAACAAAATAGTTGGATCATGGTAAAACACAGGGATGACCTCTTTGCAATCTTCCCTTGATCTGTATTCCTCCATTATTAGGCTCAACTCTCTCAAACTCATAATCGATTCTACGTAATCTTTTGTTAGAACAATAACCAAACATCTTGATCTTTTTATTATATCCTGTACAGTATAAGGACTATAATGTCCATAAGGAACCTTCGACGACCCATCGTTATTCAAAGTACATGTAACCTGATGAATAGCCAAGTCTCGGACCAAACTAGAAACAAAATCAAAGCAAGAGTCGCCGGGGCGAGTAACATTGTTATCTCTTAGAAAACTTATGAAAACTTCATATGCTTTTGAAGGACGAGACAATGAAGTTGGTGAGGCAGAAGGTGGCTTGATGATTGTTGGAATCCTTGGAATGGACATTGTTTTTTGAGATTGTGAGGCTAAGAATTCACAACACAATGTTATATATATACGTAAAAAAAAACTTGACTTTTTGCTTTTGACTAAGGCTAACTCTCATCATGTTTGAAATTTTCCACAAAGAATGAAACATATAAATACATTTCGTTTTCTATGGTTTGATAATAAATATTCTAGCACGCCATTTGCTGGATTTTTAATTTTTTTAAAAATAGCCTAGTTTTTTATTTTTCTTAGTAAAAAGATTATTTTAAACAGAACAGTTTCTTTTCAAAATGGTATGTGACACACAACACACACATATATATATATTAATATTTTTTATTGGATAATAATAATATGACAACAATATAATCAATATGAAATAGCAATTAGACAACAGTATTGTTCATCATAACAATATAAATTAACAACCTGGATTGAGTAGAAGTCAAGATGTATGTAAGACAAAATTAAGTCCTAATTATAAAATAAAACAAAAACTAAATATATTTATATTATTGCTATTAATTTAATTAACACGCAAAAGCCTAGGTGTTGACTTAAATCAAATTTAATTCATGGAATTATGTCAGAACCAAGGTTTGTTATTAATGAACTATATATTGTGTAAATTTTATCTTTGATCAATTAGAGAAATAGATGCGGTTTACTTGGGATAAATGACAAAAATTAATTTAAATTGGACACAATACAAATATCATTTAGTAATATTAACACTAAGTTTTTCAATTTTGTAAATATGATAACTTTCTAATTTTTGTTGATATTTATATTTAAATCTTTTTATTATTTCATTGACAAACTTTAAATCTCCACTTTTTTTCTCTTCTTCTTCATTCTCCTTCATTTTCTCTTTTATTTTCTCTTCTTCTTCGTGGTCTTCTCTATCACTCCTCAATCTCTACCATTCTTGGTTTCTCCTTTTCGCTACGTCTCTTCTCCTTGTCTTCTTCTCCCTCTTCTCCACCGTTCTTCTTCAGGTATGTATTTCTTCCTATATTCTTTTTTAAAACCCTAATATTCTTTCCTATATTTTGGTGTCCGAAATTGATAAGGGACTTTGATCATCATATTTTTTTTTCTTCTTATGTGAATCGATCATCATCTATCAGAAATTAAGGCTATAATTTGTTCTTTCTCATCTCTTTTATTAGTGATATGATGTACTTATATTATGTGTATTAGTTGACTAATACACTTACTACGTATTTTTCATTTTTTCAAAATTTTTGTAGTTTATTGTAGTTATGGTTAAACTTGCAGTAACTTTTTTCACGTGGTCAATGAATGAACGACAGTGTTATGTGAATTACAAAACAAATTGTGTTTTGGTTGATGGAGTGATATTATCATTTGATTTTTTTTTGTGTGTGAACTTGATACGTATCGAAATTCACGTTGAATCATATGTATAGAACTTTCAGTTTTGTTGACTATAGGTAGTAATGATACTCATCATGTTATTAAGATTGTTTAAGATAAAAATGTGACTTAGTTCTTGACATTAATTAAAGATCAATCTATCCAATATCTTTTAGTTGCTCATTTTATATATACGGCTTTGGATGTTTAATTGATTCTTCAGCTTCTTCTTCCATAGTTGAAATTGATTTGGGAGGTGAATTAACAATTTTTAAAGATGTTGATATTACCAATTTTAAGAATTAGTTGATTTTTTAAGAGAATGATTTGTTTTGTACGTAGTAAATAAATTTTGTTGAAGTCATTCCACTGTCAAAACTGATTTTGAGTTTAAGACATTGAGATATAATTCAAGATCTATTGAGTTGGGATATAATGAAGATGGTTGTCTTTGGTTTGTTCAAGCATTAGTTTTGTATATCAATACTGTGATGTACTTATATTGTATGTATTAGTTGGTTGATATACTTACTACATGATTTTTATTCTCTCAAATTTTATGCAATTCATTTTAACTTAGTGTATTAAACATATAATATGTATCAATGTTTACTAGTGAAGTATATTAAGTATATCAACAGAACCTCAAATGTATCAAGTGTATTAAAATATTTACAAGGTATAACAAATTTTTTTGATTCTATCAATGATAGAAATTGATAAACTGCTATCACTGTCTATCAATGTCACAAATAGAAGGATATAAGTGTCTATCAAATGTTTGTTATTAATAAAATCTAAAATTTTGCTATAACTTGTAAGTATTTTGTCAAATTTGTTATTTTTTACAATTCTCCTAGTTTTATATAACAAAATCGTAAAAAAAAATAGAAAATAGATTGCTGCAAAAATGTCTCAAATGCATCTATTCTAGTGAAAAAACTCATATCTCAATACAATTATTTGAAAACTCAAAATACCCCATAATGAATCAAACTCTCCAACCACAATAATTTTTCAGCTCTCCCCTAATTCTACTCTACCAAAATTAAACAATTAAAAGCCATCAAATCCCTAATTTTTTCCCAAACTCGTTTGTGTTCTTCATCTCCATTGAAGCCAATTCCAAAACCTTCTATCATTCGTCATTTTTATCTTCATTGACATAAAGTGTCTGCCATAACCCTTGAAAGAGCAATAACCATTCATAAAAAGTTGACTCATCTGAAAGAAAGACGTCTAGCTTCGATTTATTAAAAAAAAAAAAAAATTTGTTTTGCTTTTTTTTTTTTTCCGTTCAGCTTTAGTTCCTACAACTTAGTTAAATTGATGGTTAATAACACATGAACAATTTTCAATTTGCTATTGCCTCTATTGTTCACTTATCTTGTGTCCCTGTGGTTCGAGAGAGAGAGATGGACGAGCATCACAAACTCCGACGGTAACCTCCCAAAACGGTGGCTGAGCATTTACACCTCCACAACCACCAAATCTTAAGTGATCCTACTTGCATTACTTGCCTTTACCTCTTCCCCATCCTACCCTTCCACGCATCGATCCTTCTTCTGATTTCTCCACCACCTGTCTTTAAAACTCTGGCCCACATCCTTCCCCTGTCTCTTTTATACAAACCTTGACCAAACCTCTATTCTCTCTTTGCTCCTTTAACATGTCTTTTTCCAAGCAACTTCCACGTTCTTGTCAAATTGAAAGAAAATAATGTACTTTGTTGCTAGACAAAAAAACAAAAAGCACTAGATTTCTGATCACTGAAGCTGGTCCCTGCAAGTCATTTTCGATAGTAACAAATCCAGAAGACCTAGAATGGCTGAGAAAATCTTTCAAAACTCTGTTGAACACTCTAAAAGCGAACCATTTTTTTTTAGAAAACAAGAGGAACTGGTCATTGCATGTGGGTCAGAAAGACACAGAACAAAAAAGAAAACATAGCTAAGGTTTTCAGAGTCGATGACAGAGGCATGAAAGATTGTATACTTGTTCTAGAAGGCATTGATCAAACAGGGTGGACCTCTATCTTTGAATATGATAACCTATAAGAATTAATGAAGCGGATCGGAATTAAAAAAACCTTCTTTTACAGGCCAAACAAGCAAATATGCATACTACCTTTCTACATCTGACTCATCAACAAACTTAAGAAGCTCAAGACGTACATATGCTGAGGTACTATCCTTCGACAATTCAACTAACTCTAGCTTTTTGTAAGAGTGAAAAAACAAGAAGATTCTGACAATACATGGAGAAAGTCCTTGTGGACAGAGAAAAAAAGGGAAGAAAGTTTTGACTGGGAAAAAACCGTGGTCATCACCAGAAGGTATTTCCACGACGACTGGCACAAGATCTTTGATAAGCGCTGAAGACAGATTGAAGCAAACTTTAATTACCAACTCTTCCATGCTGAAAAAGCTCTTTGGACCATTTTTTTTGTTGTTCTTTGTTGGAAACGTAATAGGCCATCAGAATACAAGAGAAAAAGATTGTTCTCTTATTCACACAATTGAGAAAAAAGAAATTTGAACAATATTTCTTAAACTTGAATTTCTTACTTTCTTATTTGTTTTCAAATGAGAAATCTTACACATATTTATACTAGAAGAAAAGCAAACTAAAAGTCATCAATAATAAATATCAATATATGTGACTCTTCATATATCAATGTATTTAGTAATTAACTATTCCATGTATCTCAACTATTCATGCATATTTAATAATGCAAGTTCATGTATTAAGTCTAGATTAATTTAATTTTAACATTCTTGAGACCTTAAATCTTAGTTGGGAGCTTGTTCCTTTTCGCTTCAGTAACAGCTTGATGTCTGATAAAAGCTTTACAAAAGAGTATATACAAAGATGGTGAGACGACTCTTGTCAAGTTGGTCATCTGGGATATTCTTTTATGAGCAGACTTAAGCAACTTGCTCAGAAAGTTAGAACTTGGTAGTCCTTTGATAAACTAGCCTCTTACCAAGATATCAAGATATGGAAGATTGAGATTGATAAAATTATTGATGCCTCAGAGAGTCAAAACTTGATAACTGAGATTGATAGTGAAAGAAGGAAAACGCTAAAAGCCAATCCCATTACCTCTATTATCAAAGAAGCTCAATATTAGGCCCAAAGAGCCAAAGAGCAAAAAAGCTTTGGCTCGATGAAGGTGATGAAAACACCCATCTTTTTCACAAAGTTTTGTCTGCTAGACGGAGAAGAAACTTGATTTAAGAATTTTTTTAGGGTGTAAAATAGCAAAAAAAAAAAAAAAAAAAAAAAAAAAAGCAAATTTTAAAAATAATAGTCCTCTAATAGTCCTTTAATAATCGTCTGATAGCCGTCTTAATTAATTGTCATATTTTTCATAGTTGTAGTATGTAAAAAAGAGGTTCTATAAGTTCGTTTCTTTCTTAATTTTATTGTCATCTGATGCAATTTTTCAAATTTTTTATGACAATGGGACCTGCTACAACACCAACGTAATTGGCATTGAAAAGGCTTTCACTGAACACTTCCGCTTTGTATACATCACTAGTAGCTGCAAAACCTCTTTTATTGAAAATCTTGACTGGCAGCCATTAAGCTTCACTCAACAATCTTCTCTTATTGCCCCCTTTACAGAAGATGAAATGAAGGATACGTTATTATCTTTTGAAGCAACAAAGCTCCGCTCCTGGTCCTGATGGCTTTACTCTTGAGTTTTGTAAAAAAATATTGGAACATCATCAAGCCACGGAGGTGTTCCAATTTTTTTAAAAACGGGGTGATAAACATAAATGAAACTTTCATTACCTTAATTGCAAAAAAGGAGAGTGGCAAGAATGGCTTCTGATTACAGGCCTATTAGTTAGTGTCACAACATCCCTCTACAAAATCATTGTGAAGATTGTAGCTTTAAGACTCAAGAAAGTTCGTTCTTATTCAATTTCAGATAGTCATATGGCTTTCATAAATGGGAGACAAATTACTGATGTCATCCTCCTTGCTAACAAAGCTATTTGGGCCCACTAAAAAGATCAAAGGCTTTGTCATTAAGCTTGACATTATTATTATTATTATTATTTTTTGACAAAATTAGCTGGAAATTCATTGACCTATATGCATATGAAGAAAATTTTACCTAGAAAATGGATAGATGGATCAACTCCTGTATCACATTAATACTCGGTGTATAAATGGCAATCCTCCTGGGAGAAGTAGACCAAATAGAGAGACATGCAGATAGGGAAACCCCATCTCCCCAATTTATATCTTTGTTATTGCAATGGATTATCTCGACCCTCATTCATCTTAAGAAAAATAACAAAATCAAAGATATTGTGTTAAATGATCTCAATCTCACACACCTTCTTTTTGCAGATGATATATATCTTACTCTTTGTGGAGGATAATGATGACTATATAAGAAACTTTCAATTTTCTACACTTATTTGAAGAAGCTGCTGGTCTTAACATAAACCTATCAAAATCAGCCATCTCACTCGTAAATGTATTCAAAGAGAGAACTAACCATGTTGTTAAAAACTAGAGTATTTTTACACACTTCCTTCCCACCTGCTACCTGGGGATGCCTTTAGGGGGCTGAAAGGCTAGAACCCTTTCCTTTTGGGACAATATTTCTGATAAAATTCATAAAACCCTCAACAATTGAAAATACACCTATATATCAAAAGGTGGAAGACTTACTCTCATTAACTCTACTCTATCAAGTCCTACATACCAGCTCTCTGTCTTCAAAGCCCCCATATATATCGTCTTGCAAGAAGATTGAAAAAGTTTGGAGAAAATTTCTTATGGAAAGGAAATCACGATGATCATCACCAGAATATTTACAAATATGGTAAACTTTCATGGTCTATTACTAATAGATGAAAATTTTATAGCTAGTTAGTGTTTATCAACATATATCACTTAAATTAATTATGATTCTTTCATCTAATTAAATTAGCTAAATAGATCAAATAAAATCTTCATTTGCTTTTTGTGAGTTTTTTAAGAGATACGATTGGGTCAGCAAATGCACCTGAGCATCTCCCTAGATAAACACTTTCTTTAGCACCTTTATCATCTCCGCTTCATTAATAATAAAAGTTGCTTCATTAATAATAAGAGTTCAAGTACAGAGAAGCAGAGGAAGCACAAAAAAAGGGTAGAGATAAGCCCCAATATAAATAACCCAATATCATAAATTAAATAACGAAGATTTAACACACAATAGGGCTCGGGCCATAGTTGAAAAAAGGGGGAAATCTACTGGTCTAGTATCCGGTGAGAGCGTGAATGTTTTCCTAGAGCTCATTGATTGATTTTTCATGGTCTTTAAAAATTCTATTATTTCTTTCTACCTAAGTAGACCAAAGAAAAAATGATATTGTATTGAATACTGTTAAGAATATGCTTTAGTAATTGGCCATTCATGAATTCAAGGAAGAAATTAAGGTAATTGACCACTCATGAATTCAAGGAAGAAATTAAGGGTTATGTCTTTATCTTTATTCATGATTTCATGGATGAAAATAAGGAGAATGTCTTTTGTCTTTTATTCATGAATTCTTGGATGAAAATAAGGAGTATGTCTTTATTATTTTAATATTCATGATTTCATGGAGGAAATTAGGGATTACGTTTTTTGTTGGGTAGTTACCTTAAAGACTATAAATATTGTAATCTTCCATTGAATGTTGTATCAAATTTCTTTGGTTGATAAATCAATTTCTTTGGTTATTATATCAATTTCTTTGATTGAAGTATCAATTTCTTTGGTACTCAAAATCCTTTTGCAATTCTCATCTTCCTTTTGTAATTCTCCTCTCTTAAAAAACAAACAATTGGTATCAGAGCTCTCTTCTTAAAGGATCTGTGAAAGTGTAAAGTTGTGGTATTCAAGCTCTCTTCTTAAGGGATCTGTGAAAGTGTAAAGTTGTGTCATGAATACCGAAGCAAGTTCCAGTTTCTCCTCAATTTCTCCATCGATATTTGATGGAGACAACTACCAAATTTGGGCAGTTCGTATGGAGGCATATATGGAAGCTTTGGATATTTGGGAAGCAGTGGAAAAGGATTATGAAATTCCTACTCTTCCAGACAATCCTACCATGACGCAAATTAAAGCACAAAAGGAGAAGAAGACAAAGAAATCCAAGGCAAAGGCCTGTTTGTTCGCTGCTGTCTCTTCTACTATCTTCACACGAATTATGGCTCTGAAATCTGCGTATGAGATATGGAATTATCTCAAGTCAGAATATGAGGAAAATGAATGAATCAAAGGAATGCGTGTGCTAAACTTGATTCGAGAATTCGAGTTGCAGAAGATGAAGGAATTAGAATCAATTTAAGAGTATTCTGTTAGGTTATTGAACATAGCAAACCAAATCAGATTACTAGGTTCTGAGTTCAAGGACTCAAGAATTGTTGAAAAAATTCTTGTGTTAGTGCCTGAAAAATTTGAGGCATCTATTACTGCCTTAGAAAACACCAAAGATTTGACTCAAATCACTCTTGCAGAGATACTCAACGCTCTACAAGCGCAAGAACAAAGAAGAACCATGAGACTAGAAGGAGCCATTGAAGGAGCCTTGCCAGCCAAGCATCATGAGAATGCTAGGAACAATAAGAAGAAGTTTTTCAAGAAGAATTAAATTTATTCAAGAGAATCTTCAGCTTACAACAGAGCAAAAATCAAGAAGGGATTCTACCCTCCATGTTCACATTGCAATAAACTGGAACATCCTCCTTTTAGATGTTGGAGGAGACCAGACGCCAAGTGCACCAAATGTAACCAAACGGGGCATGAAGCTGTAATTTACAGGAGCAAGAATCAACAACAAGGTGTAGAGGCCAAAATTGTTGTTCAGAAGGAGGAGGAGGATCAATTATTTGTGGCTACATGTTTTGTGGGTTGTGAATCAAATGAAAGTTGGCTGATTGATAGTGGTTGTACCAACCATATGACTCATGATAAGAAGTTATTTAAAGAATTGAAGCCAACAAATATCGCCAAAGTCAGAATTGGCAATAGAGACTACATCTCAGTCAAAGGAAAAGGGACTGTTGCGATTACTAGTTGCACAGGTACAAAACATATTCAAGATGTTCTGTTTGTCCCTGATATTAACCAAAATTTGTTGAGTGTGGGTCAACTTATTGAAAAAGGCTTTAAAGTTACCTTTGAAGATGAATATTGCTTGATTAAGGATGCAGAAAATCAAGATATTTTCAAAGTAAAAATGAAAGGAAAGAGTTTTTTACTCAATCCTTTAGAGGAGGAGCAATCTGTTTTTGCAATCAAAGAAGATGAAACACTGCTTTGGCACAAAAGAGTCGGTCACTATCATCATCAAGGACTGCTGAAACTAAAGGAGTTGACACTTAATATTCCCAATTTTTGTTAAGTTATCCCAAGTCGCAAAGTATGTCATTTTGGAAAGCAAAATAGGAAGTCATTCCCCAAGTCATCTTGGAGAGCCACTCAAAAATTGCAGCTCATTCACACAGATGTTGCAGGTCCTCAAAGAGCACCTTCTTTAAAGGTTTTTTGGAAGTTCAAAGCAAGAATTGAAAATGAAAGTGGTTGCAGAATTCAAAGTGTAAGGTCTGACAATGGGAAGGAGTATATTTCTGCAAAATTTGATAAGTTTTGTGAAGATTCAGGAATAGAGCATCAACTTATAGCTCCTTACACTCCTCAACAAAATGGAGATAGTGAGAGGAGAAATAGATACATCATGGAGATGGCAAGATGCATGCTACATGAGAAGAATTTGCCAAATAAGTTTTGGGCAGAGGCAGCAAATACAGCTGTATTTCTTCAAAATAGGCTTCCCACAAAAGTAGTGAAGGAAAAGATACCATTTAAGGCATGGTATGGCTACAAACCCTCCCTGAAATTTCGCAAAGTATTTGGTTGTTTGTGTTTCACTCATGTTTCACAGAGCAAGTGTGACAAGCTTGATAGGAGAGCTTCTCTGGGTATCTTTCTAGGCTATAGTACTATCAGCAAAGCCTATAAAATTTTTCAGCCACAAACTGGAAAGATTAACAGGGATGTCCACTTCGTGGAGGATGAAGAGTGGAACCTAGATGATGTAGAAAAGGAAGGTCCGACTTTGAAAAAACTGAAATTCAAGTTTTTTGATTCAAACATTGAAGAGGATGATGACTGGCAGACATTTTAACTAAACCGTTGCCTACTTGCAAGTTTGAATTTCTAAGGTCAAAACTAGGTGTTTGCAATTCCTAAAGCAAGGAGTGTTAAGCATATGCTTTAGTAATTGGCCATTCATGAATTCAAGGAAGAAATTAAGGTAATTGGCCACTCATGAATTCAAGGAAGAAATTAAGGGTTATGTCTTTATCTTTATTCATGATTTCATGGATGAAAATAAGGAGAATGTCTTTTGTCTTTTATTCATGAATTCATGGTTGAAAATAAGGAGTATGTCTTTATTATTTTAATATTCATGATTTCATGGAGGAAATTAGGGATTATGTTTTTTGTTGGGTAGTTACCTTAAAAGACTATAAATATTGTAATCTTCCATTGAATGTTGTATCAAATTTCTTTGGTTGATAAATCAATTTCTTTGGTTGATATATCAATTTCTTTGGTACTCAAAATCCTTTTGCAATTCTCATCTTCCTTTTGCAATTCTCATCTTCCTTTTGTAATTCTCCTCTCTTAAAAAACCAACAAATACGATGGTGCCTTTTCTATTTTTTTGTTTGATGGAACAGAGTTCAGAATAGAGAAAGGCAATGCTCTGATGGTTAATGATTTCGCCAGTTCAAAAGGGTCTTCAATTTTTCCCAAAGATGCCGGACAATATAACAGGAGATGAATATGTGATTAATAATATCTTCCGAGTGAGCTTTACACAAGGTGTACCAATTTGGGTTAAGTTGTGTATTTGTAACATGTCTGTTGTATTAATGCATTCATGAATGAGAGACCAAATAAAAGATCTGCATTTTTTTGGGATGCTAGATTTCGCAGGTTGTTGAAGATCTTTGGGTTTATTGATAACTCATCCCTTGGCTCCACACTATGTATTACTTTCTTTATCAAGGCAATGCTGAATTTACCATTAGTATTAAGTTTCCACATCAGAGTATCAGGGCCTTAAGGTGTGATTTTAATTCAATCCATCGTTGACAAGAAGTTGTGAGCGGTGAGGCGTGGTTTTTCCAAGCGAGTTGATAAAGTTTAAATGAAATAAAATTAATTCGATGAATCTAGTATTCTTTGGGAAACAACTCAAAAGCATAAATTAGACTATTTAATCAATTGAATTTAATTTTCATGTTATATCTCTGCAATTTATTTATCTTGCACCCACCTCTTAGTATCTTTCTTCTCATGTCAAAATGAGTGCACCTCAAACTAAGATACATAGTATGTGTTAGTGACTAAAGAGGTATGTGGATTCAATCCCTCGTGCCCTAGCTATAGCTATTGTACTTGAAAGAAAAACTTTTCTTTCTCCTCATTTTATTGTGATCTTCTTCGTCCTATATCATTCATTCTTCTATAGTTATTTAGGCTAGGATTTGCCACTCTCATTTTTCTTAATATACGTTTTAAAAGAAATTTAGTGATTCAAGGTTATTTGGGATTAATGAATTCAAAGCTTGTCGAGGCTTTAAATTATTCAATCAAATAATGTTATGTTTCTTACTCTAATTTTGTTGCATTAGTGTAGTAGCAGGTTGATCCACATAAAATCAATCAATTTTCTGCTTAAATATACTTATTATATTAAGGTAACTGAAAGAGGGGGTTGAAGTGGTTTGATTACTTGAACTATAAAGAAAAGCATTACCTAATTTGCTACCAATCATCGATCAATCACACAAATTACTGTAATCTTGTAAGTGTGACTTAATTAGAAAAGCTAGCTAAATGGATGTTCATCGTACTTATAAACAAATCGACCTTTTGCAATTCTTCCCTATTCCTATTCCTTATTATCTTGGGGTATCAATTTGCAATTCTTCTCTATTCCTTATCTTGGTGTGTCATTGGGAGGTTAACCGTCGTCTTCACATTTCCGGACTGATGCAGCCGAAAAAATCCACAAAAAACTCAACATTATTGGAAGTACTCATATATCTCGAAAGGGGGAAAAATCACTCTCATCAACTCATCTCTTACTAGTCTCCCCTCTATCTTGAAAGCTCCTGTTGGCATATGCAAAAAAATTGAGCAACATTGGAGGAATTTTTTATGGCAAAACTCCACAGGGGATAGAAATATACATCTCCTAAGATGGTAAAAAATTACAGCCCCTATAGGAAAAGGAGGACTGGGAATTTGTGGAGTCGCGGATACAAATTTCACATTACTTACAAAATGGCTTTGGAGGTTTGTCAATGAGCAGAAGCCTCTCTGGAAGAGAATTATAATTGCAAAATATGATAGATAGTGCATTGGTGGGATCCCGACAAGGAGTAAATATTGCAGTAGCAAGTCACCATGGAACTCGATTATCAAAGGTGTGAACTGGCTCTTTGCTCATAGCAAATGAAAAATAAAAAAATGGAGAATATACCTCATTCTGGCATGGATTATGGACATATATATATCTCCTCTTTCTCTCCATAAACCCAGACTATATGCTTTATCAACTTTACAGCATGGCAGTGTCAAGGACTTTTTGAACCAAAGTACCAATGATTGGGACCTTCACCCAAAAAGGGCCCTTAGAAGCATGGAAATCCAACCGTGGTCTTAAATAAAACCTCTCTTAAGTTCCCCAAACAGCAATCTGGGTTTTGACAAACCACTCTAGCAACTTTGCAACAGCGAAAATTTTAGTGTTGCATCTGTTAAAAAAGCTATACATGTTTTTGATCCCAGGGATGAATGCAACATAGATCCAATGATCTTAAAAAGCATCTGGAAATCGAGTATGCCCAAAAAATGCAAATTCTTCATATGGTCTCTCGTCCATGGTTGTATCAATACAGCAGAAAAGCTCCAGAAAAGGCTTCCACAGTGGTGCTTAAATCCAAACTGGTACGTTCTTTGTAAAACTAATTAAGAAAATCTAAACCATATATTTACCACTTGCGATGCTGCCATTTTCATTTGGAAAAAAATTGAAAATTTACTGAATTGACATCATGACAACACAAGCATAGCTGATCTTTGTGAACACATATGCCGCATTAACCAAAAATGCAAAAAAGGATCCATCTTGTTCAACACGATTGCCACATCCCTTTGGTCCATTTGGCTTGAGAGAAACAATTGAATATTCAGCAACAAACCCAGAACAGAGACTGAATTATGGGAAGACATTAAATCTCTCACGGGACATTGGAGTAGTAGATGTAAACTCTTCTCTGACTACAACGCTACTACTATAGCTTTAAATATGATATAGTTGCAAATTTAGCCATTAGATTTGAAATAATTAAGTGTATAACAACATTTTTAAAAATTACAAATATAGCAAAATTTGTCAAATTCTATCAATAATAGAGGTCTATCACCGATAGACCATGTTATAAATATTGATCTATCACTCATAGACCACACGAGTCTATCAACGATACAAGTTTATCAGCGATTGTTTTGCTATATTTGCAATTTTTTTTAAATGTTACTATATCCTTAATTATTATTCTTAAAATGACCATCAATTATAATTACCCATTCATGCTTTTGTATAACTCTTGGGTTTGTTGGGCTTTTCTCTAGTCCTTTCCTGTACTCCTTTCTTAATATTAATGAAGCGGAAATGATGATGGTGCTAAAAGAGTGTCCACCTAGTGGAAATGTCTGAGTGCAACTAGTGTCACCCATGTATCATTTTCAATAAAAAAGAAAAAAAACAAATCGACCTTTGTGTTTAGATGAAAAGCATCCTAAACAGTTGAGTCAATTACCATTTAAGATCTAGGCCCTTACTAAGACCAACAGAATGTCAAAATTTTCAGAATTTCAAAAAGCATCCTACATACATATGCTAAACCACATTTCAATTACGAACTTGAGAAATATATAAAATTATCGGTATTTGATACGAATTCATGCTGCACATGAAGTATATGTGCTTTTTTATAGAGAGTGACCGAAATTGCATTTTTTTTTAAAAAGGGTTTCAACTTTCAATCTAAAGGAAACATTAGTTATTATTTAGGTATAAAACTTAACATTTCATAATTTATACAAGTTGTACACCAAACAATTCATAAATGGTAATCAATATTTCAGTCGATCATTAAAATTTAAACTAAATTGAAAGAAAAAAAAATCAACAACACAATAATACCAATTAGAATAACCACTACTCATACAAAAGTTCAGAATAACTCGACTGATAGATCAAAAGTTCGAATCTCTTCATTTATATATTGTAAATTGAACTAAAAAAACTTATCATATTTGTCTAAGAATTTTATGACTTATGTCCTCTGAGCTTCCCCAACATCTGAAATATTAAATAACAAAAAGAAATTAGTATGATAACTACATTTCCAATTTGCATCTAATAATTTTGGTCTTCCCTACAAATTTCCTTTTAAGAACTTCACCCGAAGAAAGAGATAACTATATTGATTTTTCTTTTTTTTTTATCCAAAACGACTATTTTTATATGTCAAGAAAATTAACTTATTAAGTTAAAGGTGAACATAGCTTAATATGTATTATCTCGACACACGATTGAAAATTACCAATTACTATTACAACAGATATTTTAGGAAGATCACAAATACAAAATAATCATACCAGTATATTGTATGTGAAGCCTAAATTACAGCATATCAGTAACCATATTCTCTTTTAGAGTTAGTTTTGATTGGAATAATATAGGCTAAAATTGTGAAGCTATAACCATATTTAGTTTTCGAGAAATCTCAACTAGACTAACACATCCCGATATAGCAATACATTCACTAGTTAATCATATTTAGTAAGGTCTCCTCAAATAGATCACCAGGGGCATACATGGGCTTTGACTCATTTAAGTTCGAGACCAACTAATCATTAGGCTAATCAAAATATACCTAACTTGTTAAGGATTACCAAAAACTTATATCCTAAACCTAAGAGAAATTATCAGATAAATCCTATATGAATTCTCACTTAACGCATAATTAATCATAAGTCTGTATGAGATAACTAGAATCTCACCCTCAAAATCTAATCTTTCAAATCTTTTTACTCATTGGCTTATGTATGGAAGCATGTATGACAATCGTGTGTGTATGATTTCTCTTCTGCAAGCTATGTTTTTTCTCCACTCTCAAGCAAATTCACTATTTGTGTCATATGAAGGTATTGTGCGTTTTTGTTTTTTCATTTCCAAATTTTGTTATCAACAAATAATGTAAATAAATATTGGATGCTATGAACCTATTAGGAGCCTAGGGCCATCTCAGTTAGCTTACAAAAGGAAAGTAAAACATTTTGGAAAGAAGGAGGGACGTGAATTTAAAATAAACTTGAAAAAGTAAAAATATAATATTGAAAATCAATGCTTCAAGCTCACACTTTCCTTTTCTGGTCACACAATGTCTTTTATCAGACCGCTCCCGAAACCTTGCCAAATCGAAAGAAAAGAGTTCATCCTCACTCTCTGGATAATCAAACAAAATTCGTGCGAATGTGGGTTACGGAGAATTGTCACCACTAGTCTTTTTCAATGGATGTAACACTGTATACCTTGGATTGGATAAGAAAAATGTTTCAACTCACTCATAAAGACTCCATCCCCACAACACTTCCATCGAAAAATGTCAAGATGACAACTGCATGTGGGTACGTAAGACAAAAAATAAAAACAAAAATGGGAATACTACTGAAATCTTTCGAATTGATAACAAAGGAAGGAAATGCAGTATCCTTGTCCCTGAGGGCCCCGAAAAAAGTGGATGGAACACTTTTCTCTCTTTGATCACTTTCAAAGTGGATTGGATCCTAAATAGACCCCGCTTAGCTATTCTGCGTGAGCCATGCACAAGGTATGTATCTTCATTTGATTCGGAAACTCCAAAGAAAACCTAAGCAAATCTACTCTTAGAGAATAATTGTGATGAAAAAAGGAAAAAAAACAAGCACTCGTCTGATGACAGTTCAAGCAAGAGAAGCTCAACAACTGAATATAAGTAAAGTGCACAACTTGGAAATCCTTTGGATCTGAAAGTGTCCGTGGCTATCACCAGACGTAATTTTCATGACGATTGGAGTCGAATTATGGCTACACTGAAAAGACAAACTGAGATTGAGTTCTCCTACAAACCATTCCACGCAGACAAAGCTCTCTTGACAATGACTCCTGAACATGCTAACCTACTGTGTAGCAATAGTTATACAAATGGATGAACCACAGTAGGAAAACATTTTGTTAAATTTTATAGATGGAACCCTGATGTCCATGGCTCACAAACTTTGATTCCAAGCTATGGAGGATGGCTACTTTTTAATTAGGGGCATCCCGCTACACTCATGGAACTACAACACTTTTGTCATTACTCTAGAAGCTCTAAATTTCCATCAAAGAGAAAAGTTTATTTCACTTCACCTCATTTTAAACCACGCCACAGCCCAGATCACCATACCAAGAGAGATCTTCGCATTAATAGCTGTACAAATGAACACTTGGAATATCCTTCTGACGTTTAGGGCCCACAAGATAAACCTATGTTGAAGAAATACTGTCGAATCAAAAAGCAGTCGGAATCCACTACAAATACTCAAGAGTCTCCCTCCTTGCCAACTGATGACTCAAGAGACAAAACCTGCAACTTGGTAGTAGATTTAGGATCCCTGTCACCCTTGGATACTTCCCTAAATCCAAGTGATTTGAACAGCATGGAACCTATGGAGTATGCCCCAGATACACCACAAAGCAATAGTCACCATGACAAAAAAGTGCTACTTCTCAGGAGAAGTTTGACACGCTCAAACAAAATAGAAAACAAAGAAGGGATTGTCTTCGATGATGACAAAGAGGCAAAAGAGAAATTCTTCAAGCAAAGATTAATCACCTGGCTAAAAGAAAACGACTTGAAGCTCTCACCATCTCACAATATTTTTCCTAGCTCCTCTTATGTTCCTGCACCTACAATTGTAACTGATATGGATGGGTTCTTGAGAAAAACAGGCTCGGAGTCTTTGGGGAACACGGGTGACACATGAAAATACTTTGTTGGAATATTAGAGGTTTCAAAAATAACTGCAATTTTAATCACTTACTCTTATCTGATGACATCCTGGTGTTATTGAGGACGATGACTACTATCTCAAAAACTTACAAAATGCTTTGCTTATGTTTGAGATGGCATCTGGACTCAAGATAAATTGTACTAAATCTACCATTAGTCCAGTAAATGTCCCCAACGACATAACCAAGTTTGTGGCTGACTCATGGAAACTCACTGTAAAAAGCTTTCTGGTGGATTACTTAGGCGCTCCTCTTAGAAGTAATCTACGCTCCAAAATTTTTTGGGATGAAACTATAGAAAAAATTAATCGGAAGTTAAACGGTTGGAGAAACAACCAAATCTCAAAAGGTGGAAGATTGACTTTGATCAACTCCTCTTTACAAAGCGTTCCAACTTACCTTCTCTCGATATTCAAAGCTCCCTGCTATGTCTATAAGAAGATTGAAAGACTCTGGAGAAATTTTCTATGGAAGGGAAACAACAAAGCTCCCTGTTAACTGGGACTTATGTACTACACTGAAAATCCCTAGAGGATTGAGCATCCCAAAAGTGAAAACAACAAACTTTGCCCTTCTGAGCAAATGGTTAATGGTGCTTTTTCATAAGGAAGACAAACCTTTCTAGAACAGAGTCATTGAAGCAAAATATAAAACAACGCACACCTTGGTGAACTTCCTTCTAAAGGAAAATTTAGCAGTGCTAAGGCGCCTTGGAGATCAATAATTAAAGGAAAGGGCTGATTTGATTCGAGTTTTTCTTGGAACATAAACAACGGAGAAAAACTATCTTTTTGGCACGATATTTTGGCACAGAAATACTCCAATTATCCAGAATGTACCATAGACCATTTGCCATCTCTAATCATCAAAACAACTCTATCAAAGAGATGTGGGACTTAATCACAAATGGATGCAATACCAGGCCAAGAAGGCAGCTCAATGACAGATAATTAAACACTTGGATGAGTATCACAAGAGACCTCCCTCACCTTTCGCTGAATTCTAGTCCCAATACGCCAAAATGGATCTCAAGTAAGGATTGTACGTATATAGTAGCATCTGTGAAACAAACTCTCTATTTGAGGAATCAAACTCCCCCATCATAAACATACAACCGCATCTTCTCAAAATCTTTGGAGATCCTACATACCAAAAAGATACAAATTTTTCTGTAGATTGTCATTCATGAGTGTCTAAGCATTATGGACACCATTCAGAAAAGATCTCCAACTTACTGCCTCAGCCCCAACTGGTGCTCCTCATGCAAAATAGCCAACAAAGACCTAAATCACCTCTTCCTTCACTCTCTTAAAGTACAAAAGCTCTGAAAAAAAGCAAATAAAACAATTGGCTTATCTATCCAGGACACAAACATAAAAGACCACTGCCTATCCCTTTGCAATCTTGGTTACAACAGCACGACAAACATCAAAAGATCCAACATGGCAATTGCAATCATGTGGGTTATATGGCTGGACAGAAACAACCTGATCTTCAACGACAAACAATCAAGCTTGCCAGAAACTTGGGAACACATTTGCAATCTTACAAGAATGTGGTCAAGCAAACACAAATATTTCAAAAGCTACAGTCAATGCACAATCTCTCTAAATTTAAGTGCTTTTATTAACTAACTTGTAACGGTTTTGAAAAGGACTGCACTCTAGCCATTTACCTGTAAACTTCTATGTTTAAATAAATGGGTTATGGAGCTTTCTGTCTCCTTAACCTGCTTGTTTCCTCTATTTTTAATATTGAAAAAAATTTAAAAGCTGAAGTTTGAGATTAACACTCATCATTAAAAATTGAAACCAATCAAGGTAATACTTTTATAATCATTTAGTTAGGGTTTAATCAATCATATATTCTAAAGCCCAAGGAAGGAATAAGTAAAAACTTACACGGGAAAAGAAGCTTCGAGATTGGGAAGTGAGGCTCACAGATTGGGGCTTTCTCGCAACTCCTTACAATAATAATTTAAGTACAGGTTAAATTACATAAAATGATCCTGAGTTTTCTAGATTGTGTAAAACACATATTTTTAAACTCTTAAATGTTTAAAAAATGTGTTTAAACTTTAAAAATTGGTTAGAAAAATACCCTTACCAAAAGTACTCTTGTTGATCCAAAATTTCCAATCAAAATTTTAAGATAAAACCATTGTTTTAAAATTTGGTATATCAAACAGTGTTTGATAGTATGAATTCCATCTCAAAATCAATTAAAAACAAAAAAAGTAGCTCATGTATCTTATAAGAAGTGTGAGACTCTCAACATCTCAACATGCTTCCTCAAGATGGTGTCTCTTTGGGTTCACCTATCTTGGACCGAATACTTGTTTAAGCTTAATGTAGGACTTGCTAGCATGTTTGATTGTATGAGGTTCAAGCTAAGATAGGTGAACCCAAAAGAGTCACTATCTTGAGGGAGCACGTTGAGATGTTTAGAGTCCCACACTGTAAAGTCAAGGAGACTCACACTTCTTATAAGATAGATTAGTTACTCTTCTCCCAATTGGTTTTAAGATGAAACCACATACTATCAAATAAATAATACAATATATACTAATGGATAATACTTTAGGCTAGTAAAAATATTGCAAATGGAGTAAAATTAGGAGAATTTACATAAATAGAAGAAAATGGAGAGTATTTACATCTTATAACAAAAAAAAATAAAAATTGTGGGCATGATTAAAATTTTGGTTATTCATTTTAGGATTGGATTAAAATTTTGCTATGGGTTTTAAATAGTTTGCCAATTCTTCTATTTTTAAAAATTTCCCGTAAAATTATTTATTTTCGATACTTTGCAAACTATCTCAATCTATCCATAATAAATAAACACAAATAATAGTTTATCTTTGATGTTTACAAATATTTTGGACTTAATAATTGTTTAATTTCCAAATTGTCTCTCGATTACACAATACTATATCAGAAATGCTCAACCAAATGTTTCTAATGAAAACGTTAGAAAAGTTTATGATAAGTTGAAAATAACATTTTAAAAGTACCATTAGTAGTCTTGTAAAAAAAATTATTGATACTTCTAAACATTTATATATATATATAAATATAGAAAAAATTTGAGTGTAAACTGAGATCACTAGTAAGAAAATTAATAATATTATAACTATTTTTAAAAGACAAAACTGTTAAAAATATTTATAAATATAGCAAAATTTTATTGTGTCTCAGGGTATATTACTAATATATAATAGTAGTCTACTCATATTTATGATAGATAAATTAAACATTGAAATTTTGTTATATCGATAAATATTTTGCTGCATTATAATATAACTACTTTTTTTTATAAAAGGAAAAAAAAAGTAAAGAATTTTACAAATAAATACCTTCCGATGATTGGCGAGACTCCAGATCTAGGCCACGAAGTTCTAACCTCGTTCGGCGGCTCTTCAAGGTCTTGAGGCACTCGAATGTTTCGACGCGAAAACAGCATGTGAGATCTAATAAAACTAGAAGTTTCAATTCTGTAATTGAATAATGAATTTTCTTCAATTTTGTGCAATGACATAGAATCAATCTTTCTAGATTGGGAACGGAACTCAAATCCGGCGTCTCCTCCAATGTGCGGGAATCGCTAACATCGATTACCTTTAAATTCCGAAATTCCTGTAACCAAATAACAAAACATTATATATATATATGTGTGTGTGTGTGTGTGTGTGTTGAATCTTCACTTCCATCTCTGCCCTTTCTGAATATAGGGATGGGATTATGCGGT
>JBBPDI010000032.1:736002-749238 GCA_037974545.1 Cucumis variabilis | reverse complement strand
ATACGGTTTGGAAAGAAATCCAAATTGATTCTGGTGATCCAATCGTTGCTTGGATTGATTATGATGGTCGGAGTAAAAATTTGAGCGTTACTATTGGTCATTTGGAGCAAAAGCCAGAGATGCCACTCATGTTATGTCATATTGATCTAACTTCTGTTATGAAGAATCAAATGTTCGTGGGGTTCGCTGCATCGACCGGTATCGAAACAAGCGCTCATTACATTTTGGGATGGAGCTTTGCAGTGAATGCAACGGCACGGCAACTGAAGTACTCTCAACTTCCCAACAGACCAAAAGAGCAAAATATTTCTTCTTCCTCCAATAACAATTCCCAGTTGAAAGCTGCTTTAGCAGTGTCATCTATTATAGTTATTATGGCAATTGTTATCTTAACCTTCTTGTTTATAAGAATGAAGAAAGCAGAGAGCTTGGAGGATTGGGAAAAAGATTGCCCTCATAGATTCAACTTCAAAGATATTTACACAGCAACAAATGGATTTAATGACAGCGCCCAAATTGGAATTGGGGGATTCGGGTCAGTATATAAAGGCAAGTTAAGTTCAACAGGAGCTGAGATTGCTGTGAAGAGAGTCAAACGGGACTCAAGCCAAGGAATGAAGGAATTTGCTGCGGAAATCGAAAGCTTAGGACGATTAAGACACAAGAACTTGGTCAATCTTCAAGGATGGTGCAAGAAACAGAACGATCTTCTCATAGTTTACGATTATATTCCAAACGGAAGTCTTCATTCTCTTCTCCACACTTCAAAACAGAGCGTGATATTGAAGTGGGAACAAAGATTCAACATCCTCAAAGGCATTGCTGCAGGATTACTATATCTTCATGAAGATTGGGAGCAAGTAGTGATCCACCGAGATGTAAAGCCGAGCAATGTTCTAATTGACGCCGACATGAATGCACGATTGAGTGATTTCGGATTGTCAAGACAATACGACCACAACGAAATGTCACACACAACTCGAGTCGTAGGGACAATAGGCTACATACCACCAGAGTTGTTTCGCACGGGGAAGGCATCAAAGAGCGCAGATGTATTTGCATATGGAGTTTTGCTTCTGGAAGTGGCGTGTGGAAGAAAGCCTCTAGGATCAAACCAATTCATATTGGCTGATTGGGTGATGGAATGGTATGAAACAGGGGACATTCTTCATGTGGCTGATCCAAAATTGGATTCGATTTATAAGGTAGAAGAGATGGAGATGGTATTACAACTTGGGCTTCTTTGTACTCATTGGAAACAAGAAGCTCGACCCTCAATGAGACAAGTTCTGAGATTCCTTAATGGAGAAGACCCACTTCCAGAATTCGATGCATGGACTAATTCTCAAAGTATCTTTGAATCCAGTTCAAGATTAACAATGACTGATCGTTCTTCATCCATGTCTGTCGGTCCGATCTCCTCGGCCTCCATAAACACAGGAAGATAGTAAGCTTTTGTTTCTTGTTATAATCTTTTTTGTATATTCCACCATTAGTCTCTTTCATTTTTTTTATTGAAATTTTTAGTATCTTTCTATGAAGAAAAGAAATATATGTATACATGAGATTAAATAATATTGAAGTATGACAGATTTAATTTGAAGTTAGTTTTGAATTAAGTACATTGCATCAATATTATATTGTTGAAATGCAATGCAATCAAACTCAAGTTTAATTTCTAAAATTTTGTTTTGATCTAATATAGTTTAACCAAGTACTGTATAAAGTATGTAAATTAATAAGTACTATATGAGTATTCAATGTTATGTGACCCACAACTTTAAAATGTCAAATATATGGCTCCCAAAGCTATCTAACATAAGGGGTACTATTCATTCGACTTGACAACCTAGAAGACCCTACCAATCAAATCTAACCTACAAGGTTTGCATTAGTTTAAATGAGCTTTTTAGGTTTGGGTTATGCTATGATATTACCGTTTTAAGAAATTGGCCATTTTGGGTTCGATTATGCACGTGTAGGTTAGATTGGCCTTCAGTTTTCAATGTTAGTTTCAATGGTAGTGTCGTCTTTCATTAACGCACCATCATTTTACTCTTTTCTCACGAATTACAGTCTCTTAAAACACTAATTGACCTAAAAGCTTAAGTTAATAGATGAAGTGATAAATTTAATATAATATCTAACACTGCCTTCACTTGTAAGCTTGAAATATGAGAAAAAATTCAATAAATAAAAATCATTATTAAACGAAGAAAAACAAAATGTGGCTCTCTGGACCACCTGTTTTAATATATCATTTTAACTTAAGCTAGCAGGTTAAGATAAACTTAATATATAGGTACAATTGCAAATATAACAATTAGATTCAAAATATTATCGTATACATATATAAAACAATTAACATTTTAAAAAAACACATAAATATAACAAAATCTGTCAAAGTTTATAGATAATATATAAGCTTATCACAAGAGACTATCACCAGCAGAAAAAGTCATAGACTTTTCTATATTTACAATATTTAAAAATCGTTGGTATACAGTTGATTATTATTCTTAAAATTACTACTCGTTTTACTTACCTTACTCTTTTTTTTTTTTAAAATGATTGTCAAAGGTAAAAAATAACAATGTTGTATGGAGGGAAATATGATGTTTAATTTGAAACCACAAAGGGACACAAGTGAAGGATGAGGAAAGAAAAAGGCACTTATGAGTTCATTCAAATGTTAATTTGTACATTTTGGTCAAACTTTATGGAAATTTGTACTTTTTTTTTCTAATATTAAAGTAAACAAAATAATAATTTGAGTGTAAAATTTATAAGGTTAAAATGTTACAAAAAATTTGTTCACATTTCTTTTCTATTAAGTTTAGAGTAAAAGAAAAAAAAGAAAAAATAGGATAAGATGTGGAAGTGACATCACTTTTGAAGAAAGAATCTCACACAACCACACATTTGAATGCAATATATCAAATGCATTGAAGGCTGTGTAGATCACATCAAAAAATCAAACCCTCAAAATTTCTCCAATGTTCCTTTCTTCTTCTTCTTCTTCTTCTTCTTCTTCTTCAATTGGTAAATGGAAATTTGATGTGTTCTTGAGCTTTCGAGGCGAAGATACACGTGGTGGCTTCACGGACCATCTCTACAAAGCCTTAACACAAAAGGGAATTTCAACATTTAGAGATGAAAATGAGATCGAAGAAGGTGAAGACATTTCTTCAAATCTGTTGGCTTCCATTGAAGCCTCGAGATTTGCCATCGTTGTGGTTTCGAAAAATTATGCATCTTCAAGATGGTGCCTCGAGGAATTGGCTAAGATTTTTGAATGTGAAGAGAAGCTTGGGATGGATGTTTTACCAGTTTTTTATAAAGTGGATCCTTCTCATGTGAGAAACCAAAGAGGAAGTTTTGAAGAAGCTTTTGTTAAACATGAAATGAGATTTGGAAGAGATGATATTAAGGTTCAAAATTGGAGGAGGTTTCTCACCAAGCTTGCTAACCTCAAAGCTTGGCTTTCTCAATCTTGGTAATTAACTTAACTATTACTCATTTATTTTTACTTTTCAGATCTCGTAAATAGAGAATAATATTCTGATATATTTTTTATATATTGTGGTTCATTTTGCTATACAAAATAACTCTGAAATAGGGTCGATAGTCATAAAAGTTATTGAAATTTCGGAGAGAAATTTAGGCAAAAAATTTGGTCCATTTTTTTTTTCTTTTTCTTCTCGTTTTATTTGTCTTCTAGATTTCTTTGACAATTAATATATGCATTTTAGATTTAATGCTGAAAGTTTGATTGAAATTTACATAATACGAGTTCTGTATATGTTCAATATTGATTAATGTATTACTTTTGTCAAGGCTTTTCAAAACTAAAGAAAATGATTAAATTTCATAGGTCAAATACATAAGTTTTATATACATTTTGGGTTTTTCTTTTCCTTAATGTTTTTCATTTATAGACCAAGTATATTTATCAAATACACAAAATTTTCCCTTTTGATCTCTTCCATATAGTTTAATTATTTGTTGTTCAAATTGAAATAATGTACTATTGGCCTGATTTTGAGACCTAGAATGGAATCAAGTTTTACTTTTTTAAAGCTTTTTTAAGTGTTTTGACAACCCTTTAGCTTAGCTTGAGTCTATTAGTTTGTAAAAAGTTATCGAGATGAATGATTGTTCTTGTTGGGTCTCAACTTTCGACATTTACTATTACACATCTCGATTCTTACAGTTAACACTCGTCACTATAAATCATTGCTTTCGATAATAATGAAAAGAAAGAGATTTTGAGGGGCAAGGAAACAGAAAAAAGGAACGAGTGCTAGTGAGAGAAAAAAAAAACCGGAGCAAAAACGATTGGCAAAAGAATAGAGACAAGAAGAGCCTAAAAACCTAAATCCTAAGATGCAAGATAAGCAAGAGCAAGGATTGAAGGAAAAGCGAGAGCGTGTGGGATGGCCACTCGTATGCATAATAATCATGTTTCGGTTATTTCATTGTTGATGATCACACCAAGCAGAAAGTCAAAAACTTCGATATTGCATCCATCTTTTGTACAATCCAACTAGCACCTAATGGGAATGTTTTACATTCCACTTTTGTTTTCTATTTAGTATGTGTTAAAATTATTTTTTATGTGTAAAAGATAGATCAGAAGCATGAGACCTAGGCTGGACCTAACCATGGCTAAAAAATTGAATTAAACACGTAATTTCCTATAAACTTATGAGGTAAGCTTTCTCTAGTCACAATTGCACATCCACACATCAGAAGGGTATAATGGGAATTAGGTTATGTAGAAAGTACTAAGTTGAAACATTTTAAATATTAGGGACAAAAGTTGATAAATATCTTAAAAGCAATAACTATGTAAGACTTTTCTTGGTACCCAAAAAGCAATATATATATATATACTTAGACTCAGTCAACAAACCAATCATATAAAAGTAAGCTGTCCTCAATCTCATATTGAATTAATTAATTATAACTATCAATTTTTCTTGATTGTGATTGAACTGGAAAAAAAATATGAAAGTTGTATTGTAATTGTAAATATAATATTTTAAAAAAACATTATTCATTAATAAATAATTAGCATCTGTGATAATAATAAAGCCAACATGTGTTCTATTTATGTGATAGTGTTATATATGTTAACATAAATGAATAGTGCATTTCCAAAAAATAGCAATAAATTTTATGATAATAAGAACTCTATCACTACATTTTTTAATTACAAATATAGCAAATTTAAAAATAGATAATCATCTAATAGTCCTTTAATAGTTCTTTGATATATCTAATTACTTGTTATATATATTTATCCTACTAGCAACATGCAAAAAAGCTAGATGTGTTAATGCCTATTTTTTTCTAAATTTTTTTGACATCTGATGCAATTTTCCATCATTTATAAATTATGTGTATTAATTGGTCATTAATAATTAAGGTTGTGTGTTTGACCATGGATTTGAATTTAGGGAGTTTGACTTTTGAAATCAAATCAATGTGTGGGATGAGGTTTATTTTTCATAGATGTCAAGAGGGTTTGAAGAAAAATTCACATGCAAACAAGAGTTTAGCTCACATTGAGTATTGAGTGTATATAGAGGAAACCAAAAGGTTCATGTTTCAATCTCTCTACGGTTAATCTGTACTTTAAAAAATTGGAAAAAAAAAAAATTCACTTCATTTACTTCCTGCCAAAAGAATAAACGATGATCTCTCAAGTTGTCCCAAGAGAACCAAGTCATAAGTTAAGGTTTAGGATTTAGGGTTTAGACCAAGTTGGTCATGGGTTGTCATTTATGCTTTTGTCAATTGTTCTGGGTTGTTGATCATCTAATTGGTTTGTTGTTTGGATCATTCTACTTTCTTCGTTGATGGTTATATGCTTTCCTTGGATCTTTTCCATGGGTTGTCAAATATGCATTGTTCATTCGTGTTGGTCGTCGTGGATCATTTGTACTGCAACTGCCTGTGTCAGTTGTGGTTTCGATAATCAAAATTCTCTATGATCATGGATTTCTCTGTGGGTTTTTTAGTATTACAAACATAAAGAAGAAGAGGAAGTGTCAAAGGGTTATGAGAGGAAGAAGAAATTAAAAAAGGAAAAAAAAACGAAACTTGAAAGAACTGTTTTATGGTTTTTTTCAAATATAGCAAATTAAAATAATTAACAAAAAAAATACAAATATAATCGAATATCTAAGAGACCATGCTAATAGACTTTGATAGACTACATCATCACTAATAGATATTTATAAGTATTTTAACGATTTTGATATTTTAAACAATTTTCCTTGTTTCATTTGTTCATATTAATTTAAAAGAAATATTGTAGTATTTTTAAAAGAATTTCTCTAGGAATTAAAGTATTCTTCTTTCTAACAAAGAGAAAATAAATATTGAGAAATTGAGAAACATATATATAATTGAAGTTGTTATCAAATGGATGCGTAAATAAACTACCCCAAGTTTATATATAATCACTTATATTTACATGTGTTCTAATTTTTATTGTATTTTACATCAATTATAAATGGTAAATTTGAAATGATATTTCTGAAAGATTTATCTATCTTCATTAATTGTTTTCTTGCAATTAGGTCACATGAATCAAATATCATTGAAGAAATCACCACAACAATATGGAAAAGATTGAAACCTAATTTGACAGTCATTAAGGAAGACCAACTGGTTGGAATCAATTCTAAACTAAACAAACTTTCTTCACTTTTGATCCCAAACTCAGATGATGATGATGATGATGTGATCTTTGTGGGAATACATGGAATGGGTGGCATTGGTAAGACCACAATAGCTAGGGTCTGTTATGAGCGAATTCGTGACAAATTTGAAGTTCATTGCTTCCTCTCCAACGTTCGAGAGAATTATTTCAGAACCTCTGGTGACCTTCCATATTTACAAGCCAAACTCCTTTCAAGCATGTTTTCATTTAAAAACAACCACATAATGGATGTTGAAGAAGGTATCGCTATGATCAATAAAGCCATTTTTCGAAAAAAGACACTTCTCGTCCTTGACGACGTGGATTCTTCGGATCAAATCATGGGATTGATTCCAAACAAAAACTCTTTTGGCAATGGAAGTAGAATCATCATCACAACACGAAATGCAGATTTACTTTTGAACGAATTCGGGGTGAAAAGAATTTTTGAAATGGATGAACTTAAATATGAGGAAGCTCTTCAATTCCTTAGTTTGAGTGCTTTTATGAAAACATGTCCGAAAGAAGGTTACTTGGAACACTCCAAGAAGATTGTAAAGGTTGTGGGAGGCCACCCTCTTGCACTCAAATTGTTAGGGTCGTCTCTAAGAAACAAAAATTTGAGTGTGTGGAATGAGGTGATAGAAGAGGTTGGAGGAGGTGGGAATATTCATGAAAAAATTTTCAAGTGTCTTAAAGTGAGTTATGATGGGTTGGATGAATGGGAGAGAGAGATATTTCTTGATGTTGCTTGCTTCTTCAATGGGAAGAGAAGAGAAGTTATAGAAGAGATATTAAATGGATGTGGTTTCTATGCCAAAACAAGGATTGAACTTCTTATTCAAAAGTCTCTCTTAACTCTTTCTTATGACAATAAACTACATATGCATGATTTATTGCAAGAAATGGGTCGAAAGATTGTTCGTGATAAGCATGTTCGAGATCGATTAATGTGCCACAAGGATATAAAAAGTGTGGTAAGATATATATTAATGTTGACCCTATTTGGTTGGAATGACTTTCTACATTCTTAAAAAAACTGCAAAAGAATAGTATCTTAACATGTTTAGATGGTAACCATTTGATTTTATGTTAGTTTATTTTTTGAAAAAACTAATGGTTTCAGGTGACAGAGGCATTGGTCCAAAGCATATTTTTCAAATCAAGTTCAAAGAACATGGTTGAATTTCCAATTTTGTTTTCAAGAATGCACCAACTTAGGCTGCTTAATTTTCGCAATGTGAGACTGAAAAACAAGTTGGAATATTGCATTCCAAGTGAGTTAAGGTATTTGAAGTGGAAAGGATATCCGTTGGAGTTTCTGCCAATCGATAGCTCTGAAGAATGTAAGCTTATTGAGCTTCACATGTGCCATAGCAATCTCAAACAATTTTGGCAACAAGAAAAGGTAACAATCTCATACCCATATATCTAATGTTTTGGAAGAAGTTATTATGATATCTTTTAGTTTGAAACAATTTTTACTTTTAACAGAATTTGGTGGAGCTGAAGTATATCAAACTCAATAGTTCTCAAAAGTTGTCCAAAACTCCAAACTTTGCAAACATTCCAAATCTCAAAAGATTAGAGCTTGAAGATTGCACAAGTTTAGTCAACATTCATCCATCAATTTTCACTGCAGAAAAACTCATTTTCTTGAGTTTGAAAGATTGCATCAATCTCACCAATCTTCCGTCCCACATTAACATCAAGGTTCTTGAAGTCTTGATTCTCTCTGGTTGTTCAAAGGTAAAAAAAGTCCCTGAATTTTCAGGTAACACAAATAGATTACTCCAACTCCATTTGGATGGTACCTCCATATCAAACCTACCTTCATCAATTGCAAGCTTGAGTCATCTAACAATATTGAGTTTAGCCAACTGCAAAAAGTTAATCAACATTTCGAACGCGATTGAGATGACATCTCTCCAAAGCTTAGATATTTCTGGATGTTCGAAGCTCGGAAGTAGAAAAAGAAAGGCGGACGATGTCGATTTGGGGGAGCTTGACGTGAGAGGAACCACAAGAAGAAGAAGAAACGACGACTGTAACAATATTTTCAAAAAGATCTTCCTTTGGTTATGCAAAACTCCAGCAAGTGGCGTTTATGGGATCCCATCATTAGCTGGTTTGTACTCTCTTACAAAACTAAACTTGAGGGATTGCAACCTTGAAGAAATCCCACAAGGGATTGAGTGTTTGGTGTCATTGGTAGAGCTCGATTTGAGTGGCAATAGTTTCTCTCATCTTCCAACAAGCATATCAAGACTTCATAACTTGAAAAAGTTGAGGATAAACCAATGCAAAAAGCTTGTACATTTCCCAAAGTTACCTCCAAGGATCTTGTTTTTGATGTCAAAGGATTGCATTTCATTGAAAGATTTTATAGATATTTCAAAAGTTGATAATTTATACATAATGAAAGAAGTGAACCTTTTGAACTGCTACCAGTTGGCTAACAACAAAGGCTTCCATAGATTGATCATTTCTTGGATGCAGAAGATGTTTTTTCGAAAAGGAACATTCAACATCATGATTCCGGGGAGTGAGATTCCCGATTGGTTTACAACAAGGAAAATGGGATCTTCGGTATGCATCGAGTGGGATCCAGATGCCCCAAACACCAACATGATTCGATTTGCGCTCTGCGTCGTTATTGGTCTGAGTGACAAAAGCGACGTTTTCGATGTTTCGTCCTTCGCCATTATTGCATCAGTGACTGGAAAAGACCGTAACGACACGAATTTGAAGAATGGAGATGATCTTCTGGTTGGTGGATTTCCTGTTTCAGGGATGAAGAAGTTTGACCATATATGGATGTTTGTTTTGCCACGAACTGGGACTCTGATAAAAAAGATTAGCAACTATAAAGAGATTAAGTTTAGATTCTTACTTCAAGCAGCTAATTATAGACAATCAATTACCCCAAATGTCAAAGTGAAGAAGTGTGGAGTTGGTTTGATAAATTTGGAAGACGAGAAGGAAGCCATGAAACGGTATGCTTCTCACATTATCTTGAGAAACAAGAACTTATTGTTGAATTATTGATGTAGCTTATTAGTATAAAATTTTCAGTTGATTATATTGGTGATTAAACCTGGTATCAAAGTATAAGGTTCTGTATTGAAACTAAGTTAATTTCAACAATCATGAGCGATGTAATTAGAAATTGCATTCCCTTTACACTATTGCATTATTCTTAGGTAGAAATGGAAATTATTTGACTGGGAATTGGCAATAAATTTTCGGTGATCAAATTGGTGCTACTACGCCTATGTGCATTCTTCATCTTTAGCAGTACCGTGAGCGGAAAATGTTTTGAGCACTGCATGGGAAGGGAAGCTGCCCGGAAAATGTTTTGAGCGCAGCTCCTAGCAGCGCTGTTTTGCCATGTTCTCAGTGGAAAAATCGTAATTTTTAGCTGTTCCTTCTCCATTGATGCATTTGAGCTCCGTTTTAACTCCATTTCGATTATGACATCCAACTCTACCTTTTAGTTGTTGGAAACCTATAAAATCACTAAATAATCATAAAAAACATAGAAACCATTACCTGATACATATTATATTATTTGGATCAGTTCGTCAGGCTTATGTTAACGAAGAGGTTAAAGTGTTTTTGTTAAACCTTAGGCTATTATAAATACCCTTTGTATCTCTCTCTTTTGACTTACGTGAGATAATAATACATTCTCTTTCTGATATCTCATGAAATATCTCAGAAACGATAGCACATATTGTTCGTTGCTATCAGCCATACTCGCGTGTAGAGTGATCTCAATATGCAAAACACAGAGCAATACATAACATGCATGGAGTAGTCTCTAAACGTATAGCAGAACATATCGCTATCATAGGTGCAAAGAAAGTAAGATAACAGTGAGATAGCAAGATGACTCTATCATATAGTCACATCGTGACTCATTTTCCTATTAAGGTTGGATAAACTTCAAATATGTGATTTTCATTGTTGCAAATGTCTCCCAAAAATTATAAGGGTATAATACTACAAAAAGAGGTTTACAATGTCTCTAAAAAAAATGTAATCACCACTTTTCATGACTTTATTTTATTCATGTAATCCACCAATCCACCATCAAGGTAAGTGTATAGATGACTTTTTTTTGAAAAGGATACGACTTTGAACAGTAGTACACTCAAGCATCCTTGACTTTTGAAGACAATATTATAATGGTGGTTTCATGACACTTTATTTCAATAAACAACACTTAACACTCATTAATATCTAGCTATAATAATATTTTTTTTCTTTTGTATATAATATACATTTTCAATAAATGTCTCAAAAGTTGATTTTTTTGTCAATTAAACATTTACTTAGACATTGAAAATCTATCATAGTATATATCCAAATGTCATAGAACGACATCTCAACGATATTTGTAAAATGTTACAAACCTGTTTTTAATGATGAATACCTATTTGTTTCATACCTTTTATTACACCTATGGTTCCTTCAATTATGACACCAAACATATACACAAACATAAATTTAAACTTTGATATGTAATAATTTAATTTCTATCATTTATACAATGAAGCTATAGACAACGAAAACTGGTAATCAAACTTCAGTTAAGTTATTTACAGATGGAGTAATTACAACTAAAATGATAGCATACATTACTAGCAAAAGAAACATAAATAACTTGCTGGGTGGGTTTTCTTGCTTCAGGGAACTTGTGCAAATACAAAAGTAAACAAAACATGCATTCACCTGATGTAAACACAAGAAATAAATATAATGTCAACGTGCATTAATTACAATAACAAACTTGCTCTTAATATTCACATTCTTTATAAACCCTCAATCAGTCATTTTGGAGATATCTCATAAACATTGAACTGAACAACTACCACCGGTCCAACCGAGAATGAATGGCTAAAGAGAAACCAAACATAATGATGTATAAGAGAGAAGAGGGATATTCTCCAAGAAGCATCCAAGATCGTGTACTCTTAATAATTGAAACCCAAAAAAAGGTCATGACAAATCAATTAACATCGGACAAAAGTAATGACAATTCAAAATGAACAGTTGAAGAGTCCACCTAAAAGAAGAATTGAACCATATTGTAATTGATGATGATATAATTGAACATTGATACTCTGAAACAAATGAATACAGATAAAAAAATTTAGTCAACAAATAGTAATAAGTGCATGAACACATTGACTGATAAAATTTGGTTTAGCGAACAGTGAATTTGGTATATATCCATTAATTCTATAACCGACAAATCTAGAATTAAAGTATATTGGTTAACTAATAGACTACACATTTATAATGTATATTAGTTAGATAATACACCAAATATAAAACGAAAAATTATTTTAAATGAAAAACAACTAAAAATATTTACTAATATAACAAAATATCACGCTCTTTCAGCAATAGATAGAAAAAGTTTGCTATATTATAAACAAGGTGAAAAAGAGGAAGAAAATCATTGGAATGTCTTGTGTATTCATTATTCAACGCCCCTGCAACTTCTTTAAGTTTTAGTATTCTGCATATGTATTCATTTTTTGTTATTTACGATTATAACTCTAGAATTCAGAGAAGTGCAATGTAGCACCGTTGGTAAACCACATATATCTATTTGTTAGTCCTTACATACATTTTTTGTATTTCGTGATTGTTGATTTTGTAACAAAAATAACGAGTCACTCTCAGATCAGAAACTTTTTCCAAATTTTTTTTAACAAGATAATAGAAGAAGGGATTATTTCTTTTTTTAAAAAAAGATATGATATGGATCAGTAGGTGCACCAACACATCTCCACTAGGTGGACACCTCCGTAGCATGCACCATGATCATTCTCCCTTCTTTTTTTTAATTTTTATTTTTTTATAAAAAAGATACAATTGGACCAATAGGTGCACCTGGACATCTCTACTAGGTGGATACTCCTTTAGCACCATCATCATTCCCGCTTCATTAAAAGATAAAAAGATAATATAGGAAACAAGGGCTAGAGGAAAGCCCAAAAGAGACTCAAAGTTAGTTATACAAAAGCATTTATATTAAGAGCTATAGAGTTGGTTGAGTAGTTTGAGAATAAAGGAGATCTGCTTGTCCAAAACCCCATGAGAGCTTTAACACCTTCCCAAACCTCCGTGAGCCATTTTTCCTGACCCTTACAAATTCTGCTATTTCTTTCAATCTAATTAAATAGACCATAAGGTGGGAGCCACCATGTTGAAGATGATAGTTTTTCTTTTATCTTTTTTATAGAGGAGACATATTTTTGCATAGTGAAGCAGTAACTTGGTTATTATTTTTTCAACTAGATAAGGCTTCACTACAACAAAGAGAGCTTTCCCCGACGCCGTCAAACGTCGCCATATATGTAAAATACATCGCAATAGGTTTTTGCGACGTCGGAGGGTACGTCGCAATAAACGTCGCGGAAACCTCGTCACGGAAACTTTCCGCGACGCCTCCCAAAATTACATCGCATAAAGTTTCCGCCGCGCACGATGAAGTGCGTCGCGGAAGG
>JBBPDI010000032.1:703759-714180 GCA_037974545.1 Cucumis variabilis | reverse complement strand
AATATTTGAAAGAACTTGCCTTCTTTTAGTTTCATTCTTCTTATTCATGTGCATATTATCATGGTATCAACTTTTTTCCTAAAATAATCATCTCCAATCAAATTTCTTGTACGTTGTACAACTATGTCTTTGAGTTCTAAATTACTTTTCTTGTACGACTGCTCTGCTCGTTCGAATGGGAAATTGAAACACTTGATATTCAAGCGCGGGACGGAATGGGGAAATTGCTTAAACTGACTTGAGAACAAATTTCTTTTGTTTGGGGTGAAACGATCTTTTATTAATCCTTGGATTGCAAACACATCAAATGTTCCAAAAATTTACTCAAAAGTTGTGGCCTTTCAAGCTAACACTAAAAAGACTTAGTTGGTATGCATATACAATTTTTACATTACAAATTTCATTTAATGTACATTGAATTCCTCAATGATGTAGTTATTCTTGAAGAATAATTTCTAATTGTGGACGATGAACAAAGCATAAAATAGCCAATTGTCCATTTCTGTGTTGAATGGCCAAACAATTCTTCTAATATGTAGATTTTCAATATCAGTAATTTCTAATTGTGGACAAAGTCATAAAATAGCCAATTGACTATTTGTTGATTTTTCGTTTGAATGGTCAAATAAGTTCTCTTCTAACACATAAATTTAAAATAATTAGTCCCTCAACTTTCAATTTTATTCAATTTAGCCCTTGGTCTCCAACGTAAACAAAATTTACTAAAATTTGATGTTGATTTTTACTATTTTATTGTGTGAAAAATTATTGATTCTTAATTAGTTTGCCAATTTAGTAGGTAAGAAATATTGTTAAATTTTTAAAATTATTTCTACAATAGACTAAATCATTATAAATTTTAAGTCTTCAGATCGTTGCATAGTAAAATGTTTAGAACTAAATTATTACAAAATTCAAAGTCTATGGACTTGTTATAAACCAAAATTTAGAGACCAAATAGTTACTTGTACGAATATTTAGAGTAAAAAGTAAATTTTAAATCTAAATAAAATCATCCACATTCATCAATTAGCTCGAAGTGACGAGCTTTCAAGCTAACCCTAAAAAGTTAAGTTAGTACACAAATTTAACATTACCAAATTTAATATACCTCACAAAATATTACATAGAATCACATAGTGAGATTAGAAATAAGTAACACTAACCATAAAATACAAAACGTGCACGTAATAATCATAATAACAATAGAGACCAAGTCTATGTTCATCAAATACCAAAATGGTAAGAAAAATTAAAAAACAAAAACAATTTGTTTAGTGGGTTTTGGATCCTCTGATTGTGACACAAAGAATGGTTATTTAATTAAGATAATGTTACGAAGAAAGACAAATATAAAGTTCGTAACCAATATCAAAATTTTAAATAAATGTTGAATTAAAATTGAAATAGTAATTTGTTTGGGAAACATATGTATAAAGAGATGTATGAAAGAAATTATTTTGTATCATTACAAGTGTTTCTTTGGCCTTTTAACAAAATTGTCTATATACATATATTTTGGTCTCATATGAACTTTTGTGAATTAAAAAAAAAAGGGTGTCGATATTCTTGATTAAAAAAACGTGACACTATTAAAGTTTTTTTACAATGATGTAATATAAATATTAGATCAATCAAACATATATAATAATTCAATTAGTTTAAATATATATATGTTCAACCAAAAAGTTAAAGATTCAAATCACTTCAACTACAATTAGGTGTTATGAACTTTAGAAATAAATCCGATTGAATTTTAATATATATATATATATATATATATATATATATATATATAAATTCTTCAAAGGTTGGATGACTAATAATGGATCAAAAGAAAGAGTCTTTAACCAATGAAGAAGAACCAATCCATGAGGTTGTTTTTATTGTTTAGGGATAACAATTTTATCTCCAACCTTTGTAATGTATGGTTTAGTTTAGGTCTAAATAAGTGTTTCCATATCTTATTATTGGAAATCACTTTCCTTTTGTAAAATTCTAAGTGGAATAATTTGGAAGTGTTTCACGTTAAAAGATTTTGAGTTGGTTAGAAAGGGTTTTATTAGAGGTGAACATAATAGATTGAGAAGGGAGTTGATCGACCAAAACCAATTAAATAGAAATCAGATAAGAGGGAAAATTTGCTTAATCTGTTTGGAAAAAGTTTATTAATGATAATTTTCTTTTATTACTAAGAACGAATTGTTTTTATTTCGACTAACAAACATTTTACATGTTCGACAAACTACTTTAATTTTATGTTATAAAAGATAAATACATAAAATTTTATTTAACATTAAAACAATTGATAAACCATTCAAGAAATCACCTGATGATAAATGAAGTAAATTAAACAAAATCATTATCATAAACAACTGAATAGTTGCATTATAATATATAAATAGAATTTAGTACAATTGACATCAATATGTTTGAAGAACAACGAACATATAATGATTAAACATCAAAATCCTTTCGAATTTGCTTTAACTATAATAAATGATTCTTTCACAACACAACACATACTTTTTTTTCAAAATTTTGCTTTACAATTTATCATATCAACAAAGAACTTTTTTCTTCATTTTTGATGGAGATGTTGACATTGGTATCAAAATCATCAACATTTGTCATTGATTCAAGATATGTTGGTTCCCTTAACGTCTTGTTTTTAGTCACAAAAAAGGTCACTCATCAATTATTCATATATTATCCAAAGCTCTCGTTTTAATTTCTAGGTTTACTTTTTATTATTATAAAACCATATATAATTTCTTCCAACCTTACGTTTCTATAGTATGTTTTGGAGTGATTTTGAACGTATTATAAATAACTTTTGTCATGTTTAAAGGTACTTTTTTCTAATTACTAAAATTTCGTTATTATTTTATTTAACCTTTTCAAAAATCGCAAAACTAATTTTAACCCAATTAGATCATTTTCAAACAAAACATTAACAGTACACATATATGTTAAAATTAGAACATTTGACAAAATATTTATACTTTATAGAAAAATTAAATGTGATAAATTTTATCTGTTACAGTTTTTATCTATAATTATTTGCAACATGTAATTCCTTTATTTTTCACAAGCCATGCCCTAACAAACATCTTTAAATTATCATAACAATAATAAATAATTTTCTTAAAATAAAAACAAATAAATAAATAAAGTTTATGGTCATGTCCACGTGTCATTTCCATGATAATTAATAGTTAAATCCAAACTCTTTCATTTTGATGAAAGTGAAATAAAAGTATTATATGATCAAGGTAAAATTCCAAATATGACCTTATTTATCATAATGAATATGAATGTATATTCTAAGTTCCATCCTTTGAAATAATTTTATCCATACCTTATTCACATTTGGTTGATTATTTTTTTTTCTTTTCTTTTTTTTGTTTGTTTTTTAAAGAAAAAAGAAATGATGGATGGTTTAACTTGAAAATATGTAGCTTGAAATTATCTTTCAAAACAAATATCTTGATTGTTTAACTTCGCTAGTACAAAATTCGTATTATCGCCTTCAAGATTAATCTTGAGATTTTATTTATTCTCACACTTTATAATTTATTTGTAAACACTTTGTGTTTTGAATTATCTGTTGTAGCTAACTGGCCGATAGTTTATTTAATTAACAATGATACATGTATTATATCTAAGGATTATGATTTTAAATATTTCGAATCTTGTTGCTACAACAATCTCAATAAGTAATCTAGCAATTATTTTAAAAGGTTTTAAATAATTCAATTTTAGTTATTTACTATCACTTAGGAAAACTCAGGTAGAAAAATCATTTGTTCGGTCAAAATCACTTTTAAATAAAATTTGAACACTTACAAAAAAAAAATCAGTTTAGGTGTCACATAAAAATTATATTAATAATCATTCGAAAATTACTCAACCAATTTTTCTTTTTTTATTACAAATATGAAGATTCGAACTACATAAAAACACACTCATATGAGGGTTGATTTGACTAACTAAATACTTAATGGTGCTGGCAGCATGGATGTATTAATTGACACTATTAATCTTACATTCTATTTTTTAAAAAAAAAAATTCTTGGAAGAATCTTAATATAATTCTTGAATATTATTTTATTTACTATCATAAATTTATTAAATCTAAATCTTATTTTATAGTTCAACATTTTATTATTATTTTAATTTCTTATATTTTTCTTAAAAGAATCTTTAACTCTTATGATTCTTACTCGGTTGTTTAACTTTTTTTTTATTTTAACAATGTTATATTTCGATATTCTTAATTAGATTTTCACGTCTAAATCATATTATTTAATTAAGTTTTATTTTAAAATAATTTTAAAAAGCCTATTTTTTTAATTTAAACTTTCATATAAACTTATTGACGTCTTAGGAAACATTAAAAATTATATAACACCTACATTTTGTTTGCAAAGTACTAAAAGAATTGTTTATATATACAAGTTGTTGGATATAATGCCTAAATTTGACTATAGGTTAAGTCATATCCTTCCTATATGGGTTGTGATAAATGAAAGGGAAAAGTATCTAAAACTCTATATATTTATAGTTTATTAAAAATATGAAAATATTAAAGAAACTCTTTTATAAATTATACTAAAGGTCGGGTGGACAACGATAATAGACTTCGATCTATGTGATCTATTTGTCTCGTGGTACGAATAGTATTCTTTTGGTATCTTTTAAATGATCAAATTTATTAGAAATATATAATAAAATCATATTTTATGTCTTCGAATTTGTGTATGATAAACGGATAAATAAATAAATAATATATATATATAATAAATACTTAATTATTTTTAGGAGTCTTTCAAGCAAAGAAAGTACTTGTTAAGTTTTGAGGTAATCGTTGAATGAATTTATACAGTATTGAGAAAGTACTATACCTCTTTTGTTTATAAGCTAAAAATTTATGTTTGTAAATATTAATAAACTAATTCACACTTATGTTAGTGGACTCAACTCTATTTTTAACCACATGCATGCTAACATGACAAATAATAAATAAAGACAATGATGATAAGAATTTCATATTATAATATTATCGGATTTTTTACGTTAAATATATATTTAGAATGTAAAGAATTAACAAAATTTAAAATTGATGTTTATTTAGTCATGAAATCCACAAATTTATTGGATCAAACAAGAACGAGATCACTTAAGAACTTCACCCACCGTACCCATTATAGTAATGTATTAGAAACAAAATCAATAGCTTATAATTTATACCTAAAGGTGGATATTAAAATTATATTACTTGAAATTTTAAAATGAAAATTATTATAATCTGTATTACTATGAGCGGGTTTTTTTTTTTCATTAACTCTTCACAAAATCGGTAAAAAAAAAAATAGTTCAATTAACAAATATTATGTATTAATCCACACTAGAGTAGGGTAAGTAAATAAATAATAATAATTTCTGACTAAATTAATTAATATTAAAAGAATCTTTAACTAAATTAAAATTCACTAAAAATTCTTCTCTTTCACTTTCACAAGCTTTTATCTATTATTTAGACTTTGAGTAATGCTTTTTAAAATATGGTTTCTTTTGTGGTTCCTCAATTATTGAAATTAGTTTTTATTTAAATAAAATAAAACCTAGTATCACTCTTTATATGTAATGAATAAATCTCAAATACGAACGTTTAGAACATAAAATTATTTTACTATTACGTATAATTCAAGTAACATAAAACTTGTATCGTTAATAAAAAAAATATATCTCCAAAAAAAATTTATCGAATCAAACATTAGTATCAGGTAAACTTGAGTATTACATCATTAATTAATGTCATGTTGAAATTGTTTATGATAAAAAATAGTTTTCAAAAAATGCATTTTCTTTCATTTTTCTTAATTATAGAAATTGATTGAAAGACACTTCTTGTGTATGTTTGATTGGATCTATATACTCAATATACTTTTACAAATACATATTATATTATTATAGGAAAGAACAACTACAAAACATAATAAATTAAATAAATTTAAAATTTTGTTTAAAATACTATGACTGACTACGACTAGATAAAGGTCATTGATATAATCGTTGTTGGCTATGAGATAATGGTGTTGAGTTAGATTTCAAACAATATAAATTAACTTTATGAAAATTATTTTTTAAAATTTTAACTATTTGAAAATTCAATTTCAAAGAGCATTTAAGATCGACTTAAATATATATTTTTTAATTTTTGGTTCAATCGTTATAAAAGTGCATGCATGCACGATGCAACTATCAAGCTTTTAAGTTGATTAATGGCATTTTATCAACTAAACCATATTCAAATTTGATTTTTTTCTAGATACATAATTCAATGGGTAAACATGCACAATCAATAAATATAATATATATATATATACACACACCACAGCATTGTAATTATTAGAGGTTAAAGATTAGAATCTCGTTAATAAAATGTAAATTATAAAAGTAATCTCGTTAATAAAATGCAAATTATAAAAGTTAGAATTGAAGCTTCTAATAACTATGTGCATGTCATCATTCATAACCTATATATTTTGATATATCTATGTCCAAATGTTAACATTTTAATTGACAACACAATAATATATGAGGTGGAGATTCTCATGTTGAACATTTCAAGTCCACATTCAAAAATGAATTATGCTCAAATTTAACTTTTTCCACAAATTAAATCTCTCTCTTGTTGTTATAAATATTGTTCCTAATTCTCTCATATTCATCAAAATAAAATAAGAAGAAAATTAAAGCAATGCATGGTGATCAAAGCAAAATGATGAGGTGGTTGATATGGCCACTACTTTTCTTCCTCATAAGTACTCTTTCCTCTTCATCTTCTCCGGCACCGGCAGCTTTCGTCGGAGTTCAAGACGGCCATTTTCAGCTAAATGGTTCTCCATTTTTGTTCAATGGCTTTAACTCTTATTGGATGATGTCCGTCGCTACTGATCCAAACCAACGCAACAAAGTAACCCAAGTCTTTCGTGATGCCGCCACTGCCGGCCTCACCGTCTGTCGGACCTGGGCCTTCAACGACGGTGGCTTCCAAGCCCTCCAAATCTCTCCCGGCGTTTATGATGAATCAGTTTTTCAGGTTAACTTTTTACTAATTTTCTTTCCTTCTTTACTCTCTCTCTTTCTTCCCTTTTTTTTTCTAAAGACAAATATGTAATTCCATTGCTTAAAAAGGTAATACTTCGACGCAGTTCGATGTACGATCTTCAATTACAAACGAAAGAAAAAAAAACTTTTAAAAATAGTAGATTTTACAAAATATTTACAACCTACAGCAAATTCTATTGTATCACTGATAATTATTCATATGTTATAGTGATAGAAGATTATCAGTAATAGAATCCAACATTTTGATATAGCTCGTAAATATTTTAATTTATTTTGCTATTTTTAAAAATGCTCCAAAAAAAACTATACTATCAAAATTTTTATAAACTAACCAATTTATTTGTTATAAAATTGAATTTTATGGCTAATATAATAATCCTAAATAATTATTTTTAACTCCATGTTTTCATTGAATTTTGAAATGTTTGTAAAATACATCATGAATCTAATTAGATATAAATCAAGAATTCAAAGACTTATGGAATACATAGGATTAAAATTAGTTTAAATATAATGCATATTTTTTTTGACACCTTTTAAAGTAAAAGATTTGACATAGAAGCAATTAATTGATACAAAAATATATTTAGGGACTAAATATACAATTTAATATCAATTTTTTATATCTAAAATTTTATATTATTGTTTCTAAATACTATATTATATTTTAGAATTATATAATTTTATTCTTCCTTTTGAATAAGGAAACTCTCTGAATAGACGACAAGTACACACAAAAAAATCAAAAGAATAATATATCTTATGAAAAGTCTTTTCCAAACTCTTAATTAATTCTTGTAACAAATAAATAACCCTTTTTATATATAAACCTCTAAATAATATTTTAATTAAGTCAAAAAATGGTCCAAACATGACTTCTTTCTCTCATTGTCATCATCATCATAATAACAACAATAATTTCTTATTATTATCTTGTTATTGTTAGGGTTTTGAACCATATTTCTTAATCAACAAGTTTATTGACTCGATCACTATCCATGTCTTGTTTTGTATACAATTCAACAAGCCACTTGTTAAACAACTTATAGAAACACAAGACAACCAATAAGAAATATCACCCAATCGCTGGCCCTTCGAGAATGCCCTCAGCGTTGAGTAACATGTATTAGGGTGTATGTGCGACTCGTTTAAACCAATATGGACTGGGACAAAAGAAAGTACAAAAAAATTTTCCATATCAATAGTGATAAGTACCCATGAAAAGGATAGAATGAATAGAAAAACTCTATTCACTACTAAAAATAAATAAACAAAGATTTATTATAACCTTTAATCGTATCAATCAAGACTCTTTAACATTTATAAACGGATGCATCATATTTTATTTACTTAGTAATTTAAATCGTTTATCTTATTAATCTAATATGTGAATAATTCTAATAATTTAGTTGTTAGTTTTATTATTATTACTATTTTGGTGTGCTTTTCAAATTAATTAAACAATTTCTTTTTTCCTCTAAAGATAAAGATTTTGAGAATTAGGCGTACAAACGTGTACAATTCTTTGCATACCCTTTTGTTTCTTTTAAACTCTTTTTAAATCCTCAAAATATAAAAAAAAGGTTTCCAAAGACTTTTGGAAACCATTTTCATCTTTTGTTTCTTTTCTCTTTTTCCTTTTAATGAAACTTATTGTCAAATGATATCTAATATGAATGTGAAGATTTGTTAAATAACTTAAATTTTTAAGTCAATTCGGTATTATATTTAATATGGTATCAAAACGAATGATCTAGATGTCGAGATTTGTCAATTAATTTGTAATTTGAAACTTTTATATTTATAGATATACATACGCTTAATTATTATCTATTTTCTAATAGTATTTATAAAAACTAAGTTGAATTAAATAAAAGTAAAAGTTTTTTTCAAAACTAATGTCGTCTCTTTGAGAATTTCACTTTAAGATTAAGGTGACACCAAAATAGAAAAAATGCAAAGAAAAAAAAAACATAAATATTAAATACAAAAAATAAACAAAGAAATAATTGTTACCAAACGAATCTAAATTCTAGAATTTAAAATGTTTATAAACATATTGTTAAATGAATTCCACGTTGAAATATAAGAAAAGTTGATCAAATCATATAGATTATTTACAAGGTTTACGAGGATCAAATTTACAATATTTGGATGCATTTTAATTTAGAATATCGGTTGAGTACTACAGGCTCTTGATTTTGTGATATTCGAAGCAAGAAAGTATGGAATTAGAATGGTATTGAGTTTGGTGAATAATTTCAAAGACTACGGTGGAAGAGCAGCGTATGTCCAATGGGCCGAAGCAGCCGGCGCTCAAGTTCATGATGAAGATGACTTCTACACTAATCAACTTATCAGAACATACTACAAAAATCATGTCCAAGTGATCAAATCTATACTCATATATCTAAAACTAGCTACAATATATTATTTTGGACTTGAAAACTAAACTAAAAATCAAATAGAACTCAATAATATTACTTCTTTTTTTGTTTTTGTAGAAAGTATTGAGAAGGAAGAACACAATGAATGGTTTGAGATATATGGAAGATGCAACCGTTATGGGATGGGAACTTATGAACGAACCACGTTGTCAAGTTGATTCCTATGGCAACACTATCAATGTAACATTTCATTATTTAACTTCTCCCCTTTTCTTTTTCTTTTCCTTGATTAATCACTTTTATTTTTTAGTGCCTAATCCTATTTTTATAACCTAAATTTTCATTTAAAAAGAAATTGAGAAAAATCTAATCTGATTTACGTAGATGTAGTTGATGTAGTTGACGTTGATCAAATAAAAGATTCAATCAATCGAGAACGTTTAGAATGATAATGTTTTGTTCAAATGGACACATCATTGATTATTGACTTATATTAGTGTACATAGTATTTGTTAGTACAAGTTGCAGTATATACCAATATACTTGAACTAAAAACAATTGAACATATAGAGAGAGAGCACAATGATAAAATAACGGTATATATAATACAAAAATTGATAAAAGACTAAAAAGTACATGTTCAACTACCATTTTAAAAGGTTCTTCCTCGTTTATCAAAATTACTGATAGCTTTCAATGTAAGAAATGTATTAGTAGTTTATATCATTGATAACGACTATCAGTGATTGTTACTATCCGACCATAGAAATGTGCTCTTATTTTTAAAAAAATTATACACTTATATGTAAGGGTTGTTTCCTAATGAAAATAGAGATGGGTAGAGGAGATGGGATCATATGTGAAATCAATTGACAAACAACATTTGGTGGGGATTGG
>JBBPDI010000032.1:656701-680737 GCA_037974545.1 Cucumis variabilis | reverse complement strand
CTTGCATGTAGTTTGCTTGTAAACAAGTTTTATGCAAAAGTGAAATGACTCTTGGATTTGAAATTAAAAAAAAAAAAACTAATTTTGTAATTGAGAATTACAAAGATAAAAACCAAGAACTCTTTTTCATTTTTTGGTATCTCTCATCATTAAAATCAAAAACAAAAAAAGGGGAAAATCAAAAGGTTAGGTTCTTCCTAATACTCAATTCCAAATCCGGAGAATAGCGGGTCAACGCTAGTGGTAGTACTGTCTTCAATTTCGTGAAGAGATCGTGAAAAGCACGTGAGGACACTATAAGAATAGAAAAGCATCAAAGGTGAGGTTTTTCTTTTAACTTTATCTTTGTTGTTTTAAGTTTTTATGTATGTTATTCACTAAACTTGTTTAGTTATAATTAGAGTAAAATTTTTTATCTTAATTTCGCTGCGCATGTTTATCGTTTCCATCAGGGATATCTTGTGTCTAAGCACAATTCCCTCTCTAACCATGAAGTGACACTTCTCCTAGTTCAAAATGAGTCGTGTCTGTTCACATTTCTCTAACATTTCTTTTAAGTTGTCTAGACATTCCTGAAAAGAACTCCAAATACTGAGAAATCATCCATAAATATTTCCAATAACCTCTCCAAGAAGTCTGAGAAGATAGCCATCATGAACCTTTGAAATGTCCCCAGTGCATTGCCTAACCCAAAGGATATTCAACGAAATGCAAATGTACCATAAGGACACGTGAATGTGGTTTTTGTTGATCCTCCTACTTAATTGTGATCTAGTTGTACCTAGAGTAACCATCCAAAAAGTAATAATACTCTCTTTCTGCAAGCCTATCCAACATTTGGTTAATAAAAGACATGAGGAAGTGATCTTTCTTTGTTGCCGCATTCAACTTGCGATAGTCCATACATATCTTCCACCCCGTGACTGTTTGAGTTGGGATTAACTCATTTTGCTCATTTCTAACAATAATCATTCCTCATTTCTTGGGGACACTTTGGACTGGGCTAAGCCATTCACTATCTACGATTGGATATACAACTCCCGCGTCAAGCCATTTGATAATTTCTTTTTTAACAACTTCTTTTATCGCTAGTTTCAATCGTCTCTAAAACTAAACGATGCCTATATGATCCTCTTCCAACGTAATCTTATGCATGCAATAGGATGAGTATATGCCTTGAATATCCGTCAGAATCCACCTTATTGCCTTCTTATGACGTTTCAATGTATGCAATAATGCCTTCTTTTCCGCATCCTTTAAATGGGCGGAGATAATAATGGGGAAAGTTTCATTCTCCCCCAAATATGCATCCTTCAGTTGGATGGATAAAGGCTTGAGCTCTGGTTCTGGTGGTTCTGCAATTGACAACTTCGTCTTCTTGTCACTTTTGGTTTTTCGATCAAAAGGCTCAAACTTCTTTTTGCCAAATACGGTGTTAACTTCTTTTAATGTATAATCTAGTTCAACTTCTTCAAGGAATTATTCAACTCTAAACAATTTAAGGTAAGGTTCTTCCTCACAATGGTCCCATCCAAGGGATTCTATTGTGCTGCAGTTTTCCACAGTTGCGAGAAATTTCATTAGATTGTAAACATTGAATTTGATATCCTCAACATGAAAACACATTGTTAATTCCCCCAAGCGGACTTCTATGAGGGCGCAACCAGTTGATAGTAATGGTCGTCCCATAATATAAGTACCTCTCGATCAGCTTCGGAATCTAAAACATCGAAGTCTGTAGTGAATAAAAATTTGTCCACTTTTACCAAAATATCTTCAATTCTTCCTTCTGGCTTGGAGATGGATTTGTCTGTGAATTAGAGCCTTATGAGAGTTGGTTGCACCTCACCTATCCCTAATTTCTTGAAGATAGAAAGAGGCATCAAGTTGATGCTTGCCCTCAGATCGCATAGAGCATGACCCAAGTCTATTCCACCTATCAAACATGGAACGATAGTGAAGCTTACAGAATCTGTCATATTCTCTAGTACTCTGTTCTTGGAGTCATCACTTGTTTTAAGGTCATTATCCCTCCTCTTCTTTGCCAAAATGTCTTTTAGAAACTTGACATAGATTCCAATGCATCAACAAATGGGATATTGATATGCAAATGCTTCAAAATGTCCAAAAATTTGAGAAATTATTGTTCATCACCTTTCTTCTTTAGATGACCAGGAAATAGAGATGGTGGTAAAGGATCAGAGGGCATCGCTTGGGTGGACGTCTCATTGCGTTGTTTTTCTCACCTAGAGTGCTCCACTTCCTTGTTTAGTACGGTTTTATTCTGTAAGGAAGAATCATCATTAATTAAAGAGAAGTTTAAGGATTTAGAAGTGTTCCTTGAGTTACCAATTTTGGCAGTAGAGGTAGAGGTAGAAATTTTACGTTCGGACTCTAGTTTGCAGATGGTCAAATTCCTTCCAGTTTTGAGTGTCATTGCTTGACATTTTTCTTTTCTCGATACCTCTACTTGATTTGGCATTTTAGTATTACTAGGAAGGGACCCCTTTGGTCTTCTAGAGATATCACTTGTGAGTTATCCCAATTGCAACTCTAGGTTCTTAATGGATGGGGCTTGATTCTATAGAAGAGCATCATTCCTCTACATGTATTCATGAAATAGGGTCTCAATTGATGATGATGAAGAAGGGGTATGCAAGGAAGCTAGGCGGCCAAGGCAAGGCTATGCAAATTAGTCATGGAGGTTAGCTATGCTATTAAGACAAGCAACGTGGCATGATTAGGGCATTCAGTTTAAGGTTAATCTAGGTGTCCTAATCTCATTAACATGCATTTTTCGGACAAGGAGGATGTGGGAGAGTTGATGAGGTGTAATCACAAGCTTAAAAGATGAGTCTAATCAAGATTAAGTGGCAACTTAATTTCATGCAAGGACTTCCATAAATAGGCAACTTCAACAATGAGTTTCTCACAATTTACTCGTGCAAAATTACTTATATTAGTCTTAAAAGTTAAAAAATTAAGTCTAGTTTGTGAGAAAGAGCTGCTGTTCAATTTGAATACAAGAAGGTTTGTGATTAGATCAAGATTAGGCAAGGAGGTCATTTTCTGGAAGAATCTAAGCAAGGTGCAGTTTTGGAGGGCTATAGGACTCATTACTTAGATTTTTCCTTTGCAAATTTGAGGTAAGAAATTTAAGATAATTTAGATCAACTTTGTAGAAGGAAGTTTTGTCAGAAAAATTATGAATTTTAGGTCAAGATTTTTCAAAGTTGGGTCATGATTCTGGAATTTAAAACGATGTTCTGGGTAGTTGTTGAGAGGCTTGCATGTGTAGGCGAGATGAGCATGCATTTTTGGTTTAGAAGTTATTTTGTTCAGGTTGCACACACATGACAAGACCATGGCACAATCTTATAGCAAGTCACGTGCTTAGGTTGCACGTATAACCTTGCGTTAAGAGGTTAGCGTATCGCACACAGTGTGCGGGAAGCACAACTCTGGCAAGGCATGCGATAAGCGCGCTGGTAGGCAGAAGGACGTGTGTGGCAACCCCCTTTGTGAGGTTAGCACGTGGCGTGCAGCCCACCTTAGCAAGGTTAGCACGCGGCCTCATGTCATGCGCGCGCGACCAACCCCATCCATCATGTCATTGGGCTCCGATGGGCTGTTTTGAGATGTTATGTTATTTTTGGGAAATTTAGGAAAAAATTTAGATATTTTTATTTTCAAAGGACTAGTTAAGGATTAAATATATTTTTTTTTCAGATTAAGGAAGCTTGAGAGGAATCTCATAACCAAGGCTCTATTCAAGTGACAGTGAGTAACACATCGATTTCTAAATGTTATTGTTAAACATGATTTCAAGCTTTACAAACAACAACTTGTAAAATGATTTATGAACATGATTTCAAGTTATGTTTTATGTTCAATGCTTATGAACTATTTTTCAAGTTATCCCATGTTTGAATGAATTCAAGATTAAGTTCAAGGAAATATTTTAATATTTTCAAATGTTTTTATCCATGCTCGAATATTCCATGAGACCTATTGTATACACGTGGTTAACTTCATACTGATGGTAGAATTGACGAACTTATAGTTTACGGACATTAGGAAAGGTATATTTTTATGCCTTAAAGGAGGAGGGTTGGCTACCTAACGACTGTTTCGTCTTTGGACGAAGGGATAAATACTGCCCGTGGCTATGGACGACTGTCTTAAAAAAGATATGCAAATGTTTCAAGTTTCATGTTATGATTGTTTATTGATAAATGTATTTTAGCTTCGGTTTTGTACTAAAATGTTTATGAAAATTTATTTTATAAAATCGTTGCTCACTATGTTTTTTGACTTGCCATTTAAAAAATGTTTTTCCTCTATCTCAGTACAGATTGTGGAATTCTGTATGCAGAATTTACTACTGCTAGGCCAACTTAGTTTTCGATATGCAAGGACATTGTTTTGTTTAAAAGTAGTATTGTGATTGTTCAAATATTTATATTTTCATGTTTTGTTCATTTTTCATGATACGTTTTGAAAAGATTTCATATGGGTTGCACTATGAATTTAAAGTATAATTTAAATATTTAATTTATTGAAAGACTTTCGCTATTTAAAAGTTTTGCAAGTATTCATGTCATGTGTCAGTTGAAGTTGTTCCAAAGGCGAATGACTTCGGCTGGCGTCACGCCACGTCTTGGGTTGAGCAAGCAGGTGCCTGGGACGGGATGTGACACTTATATAGATTACTTTAGGCGAGAAGCTTGTATTCTTCTGCACAAGTTAACGTCGATCACGGTCTTATCAAGTCACATAAAATCCAACTATCCTTCTTGTGTTCTAGTGAATCTTTATCACGTGATGATGTGGTGTTCGCCTAGAGATATTAATCGCCAGGCAACCTTCTTGTTGTAAAGCTTTTGTCTATACTCCTCTTATGATTCACTAGACTTCTTCTTTCTTTATAATTCTGTGATAAAACACTAAAAATCATGGTGAAACAGACATGGAGACTTATGTAAGTTATATTCTCTTGTGTTAAAAATTTACGATGAAAGCTACGCGTTTTGAGACATCCCGCGTTTTGGCTCCATTGTTTTACTTAAAAGACCATAATAACTTGTATTTCTACAAGTTATCAGATTTATTAGGTAAACTTGACAAAATCTTAAATAGTCATCAATGAAATTGATGCAATATTCATACACTCTGTCACACCCCGCCCCCATAGACATACTAACTAGTCTTACGAGACGTGGTGTGACTTGAGTATCTTGATGTGTTAAACACCAAAATACTCAGTCTTGAGGTCCTTATGCTTTGCTTAATCGTCTTACTTCTTTTCCATAACTTAAACTACGATCATACTTTAAGCGATAAAGCAACTTAACGCAAGAGAAGTAAACCAAACCAAAACTTTTAATAACTTTAAAAACTAAGGTGTTCTACCACACTTGATACAAATTACAAAAGTACAACTCTTCAACTTAGAAAGTAACACACCTGGCAGCTCTTCTTGCCTGACAAGCTCTTCACTTCTTCTCTACTTGGCCTTAACTCCTGATTCCTGGAAGATGAAATTTTAAAACGTAAGTCTACGAGACTCAGTGAGATTTTAAGAATTTTTTTTTTTTGCAAAATACCATTTTTGTAAACATCATTTTACCAAACATATCAAATCACATAAATTAGTCTTATCATAATATGTCGCATAAATGCTTCATCTTGCATAAACACACATTAGTTACCAAATATTCTTTTCACCATGGACCCAGAATCATTCTCCATGCTAAGTCTCGTCACTTTCATGTTTAGATTATTGTACTAATAGTATCCAAAAATATACAGATTCGTATTTGTTGCTCAGACTGAGACATAATGCACACCTTCGATACATTGTCTCCTCTCAATTTAGCATGTATTCCTTGTACACCCCATGGTGGGTTTGACTCTTTATGTGCACATAAAAATTAGCTCATTAAAAGTAACTAATAATTTGAACACAATTTCATAACAATTCATGCTTTCAAACCCATAATACATACTATAAAACATATAAGCTTTTTGTATGAATCTCTTTTTAGGAATCATCTGAATAGAAATCATTAACTCAAATCAAATAAGAACTTATAAGGAAAACTTTTAACATAAACCTTTTAAAGAAAATAGTCATACTACTTAGCTACTTAAACTTCTAAGGCTTCTCTTCTTTTTCTTCTTGTGTACTCTTCTCGGGTAGCACTTTGATAGCACTTCAACACTTAAACTTTTCTCTTCAAATTCCTAGAATAACCATGACTAATAATTTGGCCGAAGACCCTTATTTATACTAATCCTCAAACAAGCCTAGTCACCTTTAAGCTCTTGATAAGTCACCACTTCCAGCTTCTTAGTGGTGCACGTGTAATCTTGAGATTTTACTTAACCATGCTTAACATAAACTCTGCGTGTGGCCCATTAAAACACTTGGGAAATTTCTAAGAAGTTTTCTTGTTTCTTCTCGCCAAGTTCCATTTCATAGAAAACTCTAATCGCCTAACCTTTCAAAAGTCTTCTTACATAACCTTTCTCGTAGAGTAATCCACCTCTTCTCGTGCAGACAACTCAAAACGCCTATTTTAGGACACTTAGTCAATTTTTTACTTCTTCCCATAACTACAGGTCTTAACTACTTGTCTTAACTACTTGCTTTATCTACAAATCTTAACTACAGGTCTTACACCCTCCCCAAGCTTTGACATTAATTGGTCAACATAGATCTGAATGCACGATCTCTAAAGGTAATTTTGCTCTGAGACCTTTGCGAGTAAAAGATCTTTTGGTTATTTTCCCTTCAAGAAAGTATTCAAAGGGAGGTAAAGAATTATCTTCTAACTGACTTAGAAGTTTGTTCTTAACCAATCTCCCAATCCTAAAGAGATATATGTGACCAAGTCTTAAATGTTATAAATAGGCATTAGAAGAAACCTTTTGTCTTTTATATTGAGTTTCATTAGTTCTTCGATAGATTTTGCTCTAGATGGTCTTAACTTATATGAGTTGTTTTCAAGTATAGTAGAACAAATTTGAATAGCTTGACTAAAAATGAAAGCTTCATTGACTTCAAGAATATTCTATACTTTTTTTCTAAAATACAAGAGTTAGATATCAAGTTCCTTTTCATTTGAGGAACACACAAAACCTTTTTAAGTATGATATATCTATCATGAAAAAATCAACCTCACCAATCACAACTGTAAGGGTATTCTCGCCATGTGGAAGCTTTTTCTAAGAACTAGTTTCCTGAAATGAGAAGCAAACATGATTAGTGGCTCCCCAATCTAGTATCCAAGTTGAAATATCATATTTCACTAAGCATGTTTCACCAACTAGTAAATCATATTTACTTTGTGTTTCTTTCTCAGCTTTCGTTTCAATAAGATACTTTGAACAGTTCCTCAACTAATGTCTGATTTGGTTGCATTAGTAGCATTTACCGTTTGCAACTTTCTTTTCTTTACTCCGATTAGGAGTCTTTATTTGAGGACATTCCTTTGTTAAGATAATTTTTGGATCATCTACTAGTATTGAATTATGTGTTGAATAGTTGTCTTTTTTAAGATTTTCATAAGCTAACAGATTTTCTATTGAGCTATTCATGCTAAAAAATAAAATACATTCTATTTAGTGAAGAACTATAAACCTTTAAGAACCAATTTAGTTTAATAAATATTAATAATGTTTCCATTATTATTATGTTTTGCAACAAGACTTCAAAGGTTTACAATAACCTTTATCTTTGGGTAGTCAATTACTCATCTTTTGAACAAAGATAATCTTAACCAAATGCAAAACTTCTGAATATCTCATATTCCTATAGCACTTAGTTATCGCTACTTTTGTCGAGAATATACTAACTCCTTAGAAATTCTTGTAAGTGTATCTCGCCATTTTAGGATCTTAGAGATAAGAATCATTATGCTCCTGAAAGTGAAAAGTAAAATTGGAAACTGATCTAAGAGACTCTATCCATATTGGGAGTTTGTGGTGTTCTGAATCCTATAATACAACCCTCTGATTGGTAAGGTCGCTCTAGGACAGACATGCAGGTCCATTATAGGAATCTCTCGGTGCGACCTAATGAAAAAATCATGGGATATGTTGTCAACACCAGAAGAAATCTCGCATTTAATGTCGGTTGATAATCGCGTTCTAATGGAGCAAAGAATAAATTATGGTAAAGGCGCACATTAAAGGCCTTTAATGTCGGTTGGCAACCAACATCTTTGAGAGTGTTATTAAAGGCTTTAATGTCGCTTTGGCTTTAATGTCGTTTTTAAATCAACCTTTAATATCGTTTTTAAGCTGACATCTTTGATAGTATTATTGAAGGCGTCTGTTGGCCTTTGATGTTGGTTTAAAAATGACATTAAAGAAGCCTTTGATGTCGGTTATAAACCATTAAAGATGCCTTTAATGTCGCTTTTAAACCGACATTAAAGGCCTCTTTAATGTCTTTTAAAATGGCATCAAATTTTAAAATACATTTAAAAGTGAACAATTTGTTATCATTAAAATTGTACAAGTGAACAATTACTTGACACAAATCTATAAGATGAATATTCTTGTCGAAGCTATAATATTTCTCTTTTACATGTGTATATACAAAATGAAATCTTAATATTGTGTTTATATATACATTCGATAGTAGTACATGAAACAAGATCCTAATATAAGACTTAAATAAAAGTCCTAAACGTCTTCACAGTCTTCAACCTTCAACAATCACTTAGCTTTCAACTCGATCACTAATTAGCTTTCTACAACAACAAAGAAAGCTATCGTTTAGCTAGCTACTCCAATAGCAAAGAAAGCGAGAAGTTTAACTATTGAGTTGACTAGCTTACTGCCATTTACAAGAATGGGAATAGTAAAAAAAATTCAAGGACGAAAAGAAAATGCTACGAGCCTATAACCACAAGAAGTTATGTGAGAAATATCAATAAATATATATGTCCTCAAACTCAAAGGTACTACAAAATGACATAAGGATATGAATCACAAGCCCCTTGCCCTACATTTAAGCAATAAAGATAAAACTACTTTCTTATTCAATATGTTGATATCTAAATACATTAATAAAAAAGAAACCCAAATATATAAGAAATAAAATTACCTGAAGCTCTTTAGCAACAACCACCACTTCATCGAAGTTTGCATTAGTTTCCTATGAAAATAATACAAACAGTAGAAGCTTACTTTGCTAAATTAATGTGGTCACAATATTTATTCTCAGAGACAATTAATATACTGATCTTTGAATCCAAAACAATACAGTGAATAAAGAAACAAAACCTTCATTTTCTTCCCAAGAATTTCCTCAGCTTAGTTATAAAGTAATAAATCTCAGCCTGGTTATAAAGTAATAAATGACTAAATGAAAAATTAATTCATTGAAAAACAACATAAATAACATAGAGCTATTGATGTTAATAAGGAGAGAAGATAAATGCACTACAATATATGTTGGTAGACCCATATGTGAATGATTCAACTTAGGTAGATATGTTTACTCAAAGTTATACTAAACATTTTAATTTCTTTTTCTTTACTTTTTTTCTCCCTCTCAAGGAAGAATTTTGTGAGCTTCTCAGAACTTGGCTGTTTCTTTGAATTCTTCACTACGCATATAGCAACCATTTCTTTGAACGATTGAAATCACATTTTTTAAAACTTTTTAGTACAAAAGGAAGATATAAATGAGAAAAGAGAGGAAAATATACAAAAAGCTCTTGAAATAACAAAATGTAAAGAAAACTATACAAATTGGAGGATATTTAAAGCTTCTTACGAGTTTAAATACCTTAGAAAATCTCTATCTCTTTCATAGTCAAGACCAAGCGAAGCATTTTGTAGTGTCATTAGCAAAACCTGTACAACAAAAAGACCGAGTAACATACAAAAGTTTAATTTGGTCAACTACAACAGTCAGACTAATTTCCCAAGGTTTCCTTGTTCACAGAGAAAATGAAAATGCCAAAGAACAAGTGACAAAAGAAAGTTAAACTTAAACAACTACCCTTGTGAGGACTTGAGCTATTCTTGAAGTTCTTTGTCAAGCCTTCAAGTAACAGTATGAACCAACCAAAAAACATAAGGTAAATTTTATATTATTGAAACATAATTTATGGAGAATAAAGTTAAGTAATAAAACCATGTTTTCATGGTCAACGACAATTTTGTTAGTGCATAAATACACCGTAGGCAACACATCCTTAGAAAAAAAATAATGTATCACTAAGATATTGTGTACAACCTAACCAATAAGCAACATAACAAAAGACATTTAAATTAAAAAATAAAATAAAAGGACACAATCAATAGAATCCAAACCTTCTAAACATATTGCAAAGCATAGATGTAGCTTTTATCTTTCCTTTTTCCTCTTCAAGCAGATCAAAAGTACATACAAGGTGTATATATGAGGCAGGCTGCCATGCAAGATTTTCATGCACAATGTATTAAAAAATAAATATGCAAACATATCTAAGAAAAATGTGGTGGCTTGCTAAAACTGTAAATTGAACTAATACAAACCATGTTTGACTGGGTCATAATCTTCAAGTGGAAGGGATACAAAAGTTTCATTTATCTTCTTAGACAAATTAGTCTCAAGTCCAATATTTTCTAGCATGTTTTTCTTCTAAGTAGATAAGCATTCATCCGAATTGCAGGTAGAACCAACTTATTGCATAGAAGACAAACCCATACCTCTACGGGATTCTTCCGTTTTGACGATGAAACATCCCCTTGCGAGGATTTGAACTGTTCTTGAAGTTCTTCTACTTTTGTATTTGATTTTGTTACCTCCTATTGTATCTTCTCCAAAGGCAGCTTGCTTATCTGCAAGCTTAATCTTTGCATATGAAAAGTTGGTCATGAATAGATTTTTCCAGTTTGTTCTTCTACTTTTGTATTTGATGTTGTTACCTCTCTTTCTAGGGTGTCGTCAACTACGAGGCTCGCAATTAGAAAGCCTCTTTATCCCAGCTGGCCATGGCGGCCACCGATTTAAATCTAGAGCTAAGAAAATTGTCCCCATCATTTACGATTCTAGAAGAGGAGACGAGAGATGGAGTCTAAGGAAGAGAAGATGCGAAATGAGGGGATGGAGGTGGCTACATCCTAGTGGGTTAACAAAGCAACAAAACCTTAAACTAAAAGAGAAATATTAATTTTACAAAAATAAATAAAATAAAATAAAAATTAAAATGAGCTTTGAATGTTTAACGTCGGTTGTAAACCACTAAACTTGTTATTTAACCACGAATGCTACTGAAATATCTAACTCTAATGAGTTTAATTTATACATAAAAGAACCAAAAACATCCAACGATTGAGTTGCTTCCCTTATAAAAGACTGAAATTTCATATAAATTGCAAGTTTTGTACAAAAAGAGGAAACCTCCTTTTCAGATTTCAAATCCCTGACAAAGGCATCATCCAAAGGAAGGTATTAAATCTTGATGCAACCTACATGTTTGAGGATCTGAGACCGTATAATAGCAATAATAACTATTGCTTAATTGATACTAATCAATCTTCTTTGTTATTTTGGAGTAGGGGTAATTTCTCTCTCCATTTGTATGAAGTTTGTATCTTTCAACACTTCAGTTCTCAAATGAAGCACTAGAAAAAACTCTAAATAATCCCAAGAAACTTAATAAAAAAATTTAAACTACCAGAAAAAGAGAAAAGAAAGTTGAAATAAATTAAAATTGATACCTCCAGAGATATAACACAGTGAATGAGATGTGCATTGCTATGAAAAAAGTTTAAAGACTCTGCTAGTTGAAGTAAACCATGTTTTATTTCCAGTAGTCCCATTTTCTGTAAAATGTCAATGAAGAACAAGCTGATGAGAACAGAGAAGCTTTTATGAAAACTACGACAAGCATCACATGCTTAGAGATCCAAACACACACACAAAAAAAATGATAAGTATACATATGAGAAGTATATGTCAGAATTCATTTTCTGAATTAACAAATGAAAAGGTCTATAAACAGAACTCTTTCCCAACAAATTTATCAGAAATACTAAAAACACTTCCACAAAACATTTACATTTACAAGAAACAATCCTACAGCCAGGCTAATAGTTATGGATGTAGTGAATGATTAGTCACCCAAAAAGATCTTTACCATAACCACTAATCTTGGGCTATGGCCAATGATGCTTCTCTTGCATTGGAGAATGTCAAGAACCACTAATCCAACATATCCATTTCTTCTCTAAATATTACCAAATCTTGGTAGCAACTAATGGGAAGAAGTAATACCATCTCTACTTTCCATTGGAGACATGAATATGGGAAAAAATAATTTCTATAGAACATCAACTTCATAAAAACAAACCTAAAGACTTCTGGAAAAAGACCCTATAAAAGTTAGGCAAAAGTTCAAATGTCACTTATCTTATGAGCTCTTCTTAGTGTACCCTTTTAAGATCCTCTATACTCTTAAAAGTATCAATGTGAGCAACTTTGTCATAAGCTTTATTTGATTAGGATCATCTATATTTCAATAGAAAGTTGGTCTCTGTCTCTCATAAAAAGGAAGGTACACATATACAATTGATGGAACAGCACGAGCTTCTATCATTTCACAACTTCTTCAAAGTAAGAGCATGAAAATTGGAAACTCGTGAATAAATCGGCTAAACACCAAGTTGAGTGATCATCATATACACAAAAATTAAAGAAAATTCCTATTATATTTTGGCATTTACTAAAATATCACAAATTTCAGACTGAAATTCAATTGAGTAGCATAAGAGGCTCCTCAAACTCAATCGGATTTTGCATTTACTATACTAATTCCAAATTGGAAAACACCAAGGGAAAAGAAGAAATAAAGAAAATTCAGCGAATTATGGCTGTACATACCAAATCATTAAGCTCCTTAGAAACCTTAGCAACATTCTCTACATTCACGATAACATTTTCCACAAATAACCTGATCACAAAAACTTAGTCCAAATAATCAAGCCACAAAAAGGAGTCTTGGCCACAATCTCCTCTTCGTCACGGCAGCTAGCACGACTGGAACCTACTTCTTTACGACTACAAATAGCTTGGTGACTGGAACCCACTTCTCCTCTTTGTCACAGTGGCCAACACGATGACGTCCACAACCACGATCGCCACCATGGCCTCTACCATCGAAGCCTTTCCTAAAGCTGTCGTGGTCTCCTCCTTATTCAGCCATGAATACAGTTATTTAAGAAGTTGTAGTGAAAATGTGAATGACGGGAGGTTTGAGAGTGTATGAGGTTGAGAAAATTGTAAAAAAGGTATCTATATGACGGTGGTGGCGAGGGTTGGCCACGATGGGTACGGGTTGGGCATGAGAGGGACGCAACGGTGGTGGCAGTAGCCGCGACTGTTTGGAGGAGAGAAGGAAGAGTAGTGTGAGATTGAAAAGAGAAGGAAAAAACACGTGAAAGGGCAAGCTGGGTTTGAGAAAGAGTAAAAGTAAGAGATAAAATTCTTGATTTTTCTTACAAAATTTAAAAAATAAAAAAAAGATCTTTAACGTTGTTTTCAAATGTTGGACGTTTAATGTCGGTTTTAAACCAACATTAATGATCTCTCATTAATGTTGGTTTAAAACCAACATTAAACATTCACCTTTTGAAAAACGACATTAAAGCCCATTTTTTATTTTTTCTACCTGATATTAAAGCCTAATTTCTTCTAGTGCACATATCCCTCACTCGCTTACTATGAACTACTTGTGAGGCTTTGATCCAAAAGGGGGTTCTATTAAAGAAGAATCCCATCGAGAAAGGTAATTTTGACTAAGTGAAAGAGAGAGGCATACTGCGGGGAAGGATGGGTTGGAGAAGAGAGAATGCAAAAAGAAACGTGTAAGCCTAAGTGTCATCGTGTTGAAGTAAGTGACGCGATGAGAATTAGCTAGCGAGAAAGAAGGACATGTTAATGATAAGAATTAGGCGATGAGTGTAGTGACGATAAGGTAAATGTTTGGTTGAAAAGATGGAGGTCTGAATAGGCAATTGGACAAATCACTGAGGTAAAGATAACGTTTCATGAGTTTCCAAGAAAGGGTGACATGTGTAAAGCATGGAAATGACCTATGGACGTGAAAGGTCACTATAAATAAGATCAAAGGCTGAAAGACAAAGGGGCATAAGAAGATACCATTTTGATAATTCATCGAAAGGGAGATTCAAGAGTTGAACGACAAAGAGGAAGCTAGAAGCAGAAAAGGAAAGAATGGAGTCTCAAGTGTTTGTGAGTGATCCTTATAAATAAATATTGTTTTTGAATGATCGTCTTAAACGAATGATTGTTTGTGAGTCATTCTCACACATAAAACTGTATTTTGGTGAATGATTTTCATATGAAAAATGAATATTTCTGTTAATGATTTTCATGAAGGATTTAAGTGCTATATTATATTTCTTACATTCATAAGAAGTTTCTCCTGAGTACTTGTGTTGTTATACCCTTTCATAATTTGATGATTTGAATGGTATTTGTTATTATAACATTTCATGTTGTCAAGTTAATGTTTGTAATGATACTGATCGTGTATTGTGTGGTGATAAGATCTATCACGAGATGTTGGTAAATATCCTAGGTAACTTGCAAGACGTTGGTTGAGATATGTTCGATGTCTAGGCCAGGGTCCCAAGCTGATGAGGTGAGATATGACTTACGAGATGTGGGTGGATATCCTAGGTAACTTGCAAGATGTTTGTTGAGATGTGTCTTTGGTCTAGGCGAGGGAAAAATCTCAGGCTGATGAGACGAGATATGACTTACAAGATATGGGTAGATATCCCAAGTAACTCGTAAGACACTGGTTGAGATGTGTCTTAAGTCTAGGCAAGGGAAGAATCCTAAACTGATGAAGTGAGAAATGATTTTCAAGACCCTGGTGGAAATCCCAAGAGTAAACCCAAGATTTTTTCTTTGGTTTATTTGCTATTGTCATATATTATCGGAAGTTGAGTTTAAATTGTTGAAGAAAAATGGCAAAACTTTTGGTTCAACTTGTGTTCATCAAATTGGATTTGTTTTTTAAAAAAAGAAAAAACATAGAAAGAAAGAAAATAAAAATGAATTTTGTTTGTATAGTATATATTTAAGAATAAAAAAAAGAAAAAGAGAAGAAAAAAATTATTTAAGAAAGAGGAAGAGAGCTAAGAAAAATCAAAAGACTTTTCAATACTTTTGTTTTTCAAGAGTCTTCTTCAATGCCCAAACCCTATTTTCATCCATTTTCACCAAACTTTCAGAGATATCATGAGGTAGAATTTGAGGAAGAAGAATAAGGGAACAAGCTGTGAATTAAGGTGAAGGAGATGAAGAAAAACAGGAAAGATTAGATAGGCATGGTAGAAGCTTGATGTTCACAGACAGCCTCTGGTTTTTGAGTTGGTTTAAACTACTCAGAAGGTAGTAAAAGGTAAAGTTTGTTTTGTTTGAACATGTATTTAATTTCTAACAATTTTTATCAGGAAAGCTTGAGCAAATTCTGATTTTAGATTAATGATTTTTGAAGAAGCAATTAGATCACAGTTTGGTGTGCGAATTCGTAAAGTCTCAGGTGTTTTGAGAGAGTGAGTTAGAAGATCTATTAGGTATGATTGAAAAGCTTATTAAAGTTCCTACAACTTTCATAAAGACATTATAAGCAAAAAATGACTGAAATCAAGATTAATTTAAGGAACAAGTCAGAGGTTAACAGAAGACATGAATTTGGACTACCTATGTTTCGAGCAATTTTTGTAGTAATTTGTTCGTAATCTCGTTTTCTTTTCTTCAAGTAAGTTGTAGTGGATTTCATAATGAAGAGTTTGATATAAAGTACATTAATGATGGTCATGTATTGAGAACGTTATGATTGTTTGAAGTTGAGTTGTTGAATTTGGAAAATTATGAAATAATCTTTTATGTCTAAATTTAGAATTGATGGAGCCATCTTTTGTGCGTCATCTTAAGTTTAGTACAAAAATACAAGACTATATAGAGTTCTGATGCTCGGTTTTGGTTCGTTTGACAGGCCAAGAAAAAATAGTTTGAGTCTACACACCAAGGAACTAGCTTAAGGTTGTGAGACAAACATATTTCAAAGTAGATTTCTAAACTGTGTTATTTATGATTATGTTTCTATACTTGAATATGATTTTATGGTTAATACATGGTTTCAAGCATAAGTTTCAAGCTTAGGTTTTAAAATGAAATTTATATATGAGCACATTGTTATTGGTTTTCTGTAAGGTAGTTGAAACAATATCATTTTAAGCAAGTATTGTTCATAGATTTTTCAGCTGTCCACGAACAAGCTGAGTAAGCTTCAGTTTTACAAAATATAATGATAAGCAAACATGCTTTAATGTTTTCATATGACTTTCTATGATGTCTATTAACTACATGTCTTAGATGTTGAGCTTGAGGTTATATGGTACCATGTGCACACAGGTTAGATTTCGTTGTTGACGTTGAGTGTACTTTGTAACTATGATGTTTTCATGAGTGCTGTACGAACACCAGTACGACAAAGACGATGGAAGTGTTGGATGAGTCCCACTACGTCGTAGAGCTAGTAACCATTGGTTGTATTGGGTGTGTTTTACACAACGTAGATTTGTCATGTTAGTTAAAATGTTTTATATATTTGATATGTCTCACTAGATTTCAATGACAAACTTGCTGAGTATTTGAGGAAGTTGTTATTATTACATGTTTATATTTAAGGTATTAATTAAACAAATTTATATGTGAAGTTTTTCATTTGCTATGATTTCTAGATTTACAGTTTTAATTTTAGTCACTTATTAGGCTTTATGGCTTACCCTTTCAATATGTTTTTTCCACTTTCTAGGTAGAGATCGAGCTCTCGGTGCCTCATAGGTTGCCTTAGTCTACTGAAAACTCTTAGATCATTAGCTTGTACGTGGTCAGAGTTGTACAATAGAGTCTGTTTTTGTTATGTTGTATATATCTTTTAAGATTTAGATAAGTTACAGTTTGTGTAAGCTTTGGTGTTGTGGTTGTGTAAACCTTTGTTGGACATCTTTTTAGTTATGATGTATCCATCAAGTTATTTGCTAAATCAATGATTTCAAGACTGAATTTCATGCATGTCTACGGATTGTCTAGGTTCCGATGTGTTGTTTTGTATGTAGGCATTTCATATGTAAAGATTAGCATGTTTAAAGGTGCAAGATTTCAGCAGAGTCAACAAGTATCGTTAGAGGAGAGCGATGTCAGTCGACTTTACGCCATCTTCTGGACTAAGTTAGCAGGTAGTTCGAGAGGGGGTGTGACAACTTGGTATCAGAGTAGTTAGCTCTATGGGAAATGAGACAGAGTAGTTATCTCTAAGGAGAAACTAAGAAGTAAAAGTTAGATGTCAAGTTAGTTCATGTAGAATTTGCAGAGTATTGTTTAAGTAGGAATAAGAGTAAGTCCAATCAAGAATAGACTGTAGGTAAAGTTTAGTATCATGCGTTTAAGTGAAGTATCAATAACACGTATATAGGAGTCATGCCACCATGTACTAGGAAACGATATAGGCAGAATCAAGATGGGATGCAGGATCCTATCGAGGGTCAATTTAAAAGCGGATTCAGTACCTCAAGAGTTCAGACATGTGTCAGAAATGAGCAGTTTGCTAGATGTGTATTGCAGATAAGTAGGCCCGAGAGAGTAGGGCCTAGTGATCAAGACAAGATGTATGGAATAGAACGACTAAAGAAATTAGAATCCACAGTGTTTGAGGTTCCACAAATTTGACTGACGTCGAGGTTTGGCTAAATATGGTTAAGAAGCTTTTTAATGTGATGAGCTGTCGTGAGGAACAAAAATTTAGATTGGCCACGTTCTTGTTGCATAAATAGGCAGAGGGATGCTGAAATTCCATATTAGCCAAGCATAGTGATGCACGTACTTTAGACTGACAGACTTTTAGAGGCATACTCGAAGACAAGTATTATCCCAACACATACTACGAAGCAAAGAGGGATGAGTTTCTGGGGTTGAAGCAAGGGTCACTTTTAGTAGTCGAGTACGAGTGGAAGTATACTGAGCTTTCCCGATATGCTGATATGATTGTAGCATCTGAGAGTGACATACGTTAAAGGTTTGAAAGATGGTGGCATGTTGAGATACGTATCCAATTACAGTTATTGCTAAGTGGAAATATTTTTTTAAGTTAGTGGAGACTGCCCTATGTGTGGAGCAGAGAACAACAGTGGAGAAGTCAGTAGTGGAGATTAGTCGTGGGGCTTCAACAACTAGCAGTTTCTAAGGTCGTGAGCAACAGAGGTTCACCCGTGGGGTAAATGTTTTAGGCCATCAAGACTTTAAGAATCGGTTTAGTGGTCAAGCATTAAGGTAGATGTTTTTTGGGTATTGCCTATAAGAGACAAAGCCAGAGAGCACCAGACAGTCTGCTAGATCAGTAGTCTAACTGTACAAAGGTTAGGAGTTCGTTGTTAGTGTAATAAGACAAACCCTATATGTGAGTTGTATCAGGAATCATCAGAGTCAATGTCTTGTTGTGTTGGTGTGTGTTACCAACATGGACAATCAGAACATTTCAAGAGGGGTTGTCCACAGTTGAGAGCAATAGTTTAGAGGGACCAGAGAGTTGAGTCCCAAACAATTGAACAACCAAGAGTTTCAACAGCTGCAGGAGAGGGCACCAATGATGCAAGGCAAGGGGAAGTGATATGAGTCAAGAAATTTGAATTGAATCAAATAAAGAAGTTGAAGAGACACAATGTTCGAAAGTTGAAGAGTTACTTTCCAAAAGTCATAAAATTAAAAGGACACGTATCTATTCATAAAACCTCACATTAAATGTTGTGACCTTTCATTTTATATTTTAATTAGTATAAATAGGGTTGTAATTTCCACATTTAATTATTGAAATCTGAAGATTCTAGAATGTAGAATTTTGTTCTTTTGTGTTCTTGTGATAGATTGCACGAATATTTGAAGTGTTCAAGTGAGGATTGATCTATCTTGCTTGTGGAATGCTGTGTAAATCGAGGATTGATGGGAGTTTCAAAACTTTGTCTGATCCTTGGTTTGTTAGATCATCTAAGAAACTTGAATCTAGCCTATCTTAGGGGTTGGAATCAAAATGGTTTTGTGACTGCTGGGATTAGGTTCTTTGAGTCTTGTTGTTTGAAATGGTTCTTAGATTCAATGCCCATGGATTTCTTATCATTTGGTATCAGATCTTTTAGCTCTAGATCAGGTATATCTTTCCATTATTGCAATATGTTCTTCTCTTATTTTTCTTAATTTCCATTTTTTAGTTATATCATCACATTTTGTCCACTATATAAAATCTAAAAAAATGTGTCACTTTCATTCCTAGTTTTACAATTTCCTCCTTTTCATTGTGTTTAGATCTTGGTCTGATGTATAAATTTTTTTTCTTCAAGGTCTTCTAATTCAATTTTCCTCAATGTTCAATGTCGTCATTTTGAAAATCTGTAAAAGGAAAAATGTCATCATTTGAGAGATTTCATGTTGAACTTTATTGTTTGTGAATTCAAGAGCAAAGAAGATGACTACCAAAAGCTACATTTGAAAGAGATCCTTTAAATTTGAGGACAAATGTTCTTGAAGAAGAGGAGAATGATATGAATCAAGAAATCAAAATCGAATCAAATAAAGAAGTTGAAGAGATGCAATGCTTGAAAATTGAAGAGTTACTTGGGCATCCCATAAGTCATAAAATTAAAAGGAATTATGTACTTATGTGTTTCATTTATTACCGTAGTTTAAAAGGCATAAAATTAAATGTTGTGACATTTCATTTCATATTTTAATTAGTATAAATAAGTTTGTAATTTCCACATTTAAAAAAGGAGAATTTGGGATGAATGAAATCTAAAAATTCTAGAATGTAGAATTTTGTTCTTGTGATAGAATGCATGAACAATTGGAGCATTGAAGTAAGGATTGATCTACCTTGCTTGTGGAGTGCTTTGAAGATCGAGGGTTGAGGAGAGTTTCTAACTTTTTCTGATTCTTGGTTTCTTAGATCATCTAAGCAATATTTATCTAGCCTATCTCAGGGGTTAAAATCAAATTGGTTTTGTGTGGTTGTGTTCTTTTGGATCTTGTTGTGTAACATGATTCTTAGATCCAACGCCCAGAGGTTTCTTATCAGGGAGTTGTGGGAATACCTAGGCATCAGGATAAGGTCTATGCTATGACCCAACAGGAAGTGGAGGATGCACAAGACGTGATTATTGGTACAATTTTTTTGTATTGTTCGACACGTTTTTTATTAGATGCAGGTGCTATGCATTTCTTTGTTTCTAGTATATTTCTAACTAAGCTGAGTAGGATGCTAGAGCCTTTATTTGAGGGGTTTGCTATATACACTCAAGTTGGTGATGTTTTACTTGTCAATAAAGTGTTGTGTAATTGTGAGGTTTTAGTAGAAGGTATGAGTATGTTATTGGATCTTCTTCCACAATAATTGTAGATGCTGGATGTAATTTTAGGAATGGAGACACTTTGGAGGAATCACTATTGGTTTTTGAAAAATCCTAAGCAAAATTCCATGAATGACTTATATATGAAATTCCATGACTATAAAATTACTCTACAAGGCGAGGGAGATGAGAATTATGGTTTCAATGTTGCTGAATTTCGTCCTTTTGGTACTGGTGATGAATTTCTTGGTTGGAGGAGGAATCCTTTTTGAAGAGGGGGAAAATGATAAGAATCATGATATTCCATACGGACCAATTACAAGATCGAAAGCATCAAAGATTAAAATATCATTCATTCTTCATGTACAAGAATGGATAAGGTTGGATCATCCTCAATTCCATGTGCCACATATTAATACAAGAGACGAAGAACCATTTGGAGTATTTAATGTCAATGTTTTTTCAGTTGAAGTGGATTACGAGGTAGACGTTAAGCTTCCATGACGCAAACAATTTGAAGATCTCATAATTTAAACAATATCAATTTTTTATCGTATTTCCATTTGTTTTAATTTGACAAGTTAGAATAACTACCATTAATAGCTTAGCATTAAAGATGGTGGTTGGAAATTAGTGGTTGAAAAATAGAAAGCTTAGTTAAAGTTTTATTTTGACTTTTAGGTATTTTCTTTAATTAGTATAGAATCTCTATAAGGCTATATAATGTCTTTATCCTTTCATTTGAAAGAAGAAGACTTTTGAAGAATGCAATTTGAAATCTCATTATGAGACTTTTTTTCTTAATTGGCAAATTCTTGTGATAAAATGCATGCGAGCAATTCAATCTAACCTTGATAAAGTTTGATTGTGGAGTGACTCAATTTAGAACAAGATTTTCAAATCTTGCTTCTAAATCTTTGATCTAAGAGGTAATCTAATCCTAACTTTCTCTTGGTTGATCTGAATTAGTATAAGGAGGTGTTAGTTTCTTATTTCAAATGTTCTTGTTATGTTAATAGATTGGATCTTTGGATTGAGGATTAGGATTGGCTTATCAATGGATCTCCTAAACATGATTTTCCATCAATACCTAGATTAGTCTGTGATAGTGTTTATTGATGATATAATAGTTTATACAATTGACAGGAAAACCTATGAGCAACATCTGAGAATTGTTCTATAGACACTAAGTGATAGACATTTGTATGCTAAGTTCAACAAATATAAGTTTTGACTGAAGAAGGTAGTTTTCTAAGGGCATGATGTTTCAACAGACGGAGTTAGTGTTGATCCTCAAAAAGTGGAAGATGTTGTTGACTAGGAGAGACTAGCTAGTGCGACAGAGGTACATAGTTTTTAGGCCTGACAGAATACTACATACGTTTTGTTGATGATTTCTCTTGATTAGCATTAGCCTTGACAGCTTTAACAAGGAAAATTGCTATGTTTAAGTGGTCAAATATATGCGAATAGAGTTTCTAGGAGCTGAAGAAGAGATTAGTTACAACTTATTCTGACATTTCTTATAACTAGGAAGGAGTACGTGATTTATTGTGACACCTCGAGGCAAGGATTAGGTTGTGTGCTTATGCAAGAAGGAAAGGCAATAGCCTATGCTTCAAGGAAGTTGAAGAAGCATGAGTTTAATTACCCTACTCATGATCTTGAACTAGTAGCAATTATTTTAGCATTGAAAATCTGGAAACATTATTTGTTTGGTGAGATGTGCCACATTTTTACAGATCATAAGAATATGAAGTATATCTTTGATGAGAAAGAACGGAATTTGAGACAAAGGCGATAGCTAGAACTGATTTTAAACTATGATTGTATCATAGAATACCATCCATGTAAGGCTAACATAGTAGCAAATGCATTAAGTAGGAAGTCGAGACTTCTGAAGAGTACCTTGTGTGGTATTCGAAAAGCCTTGCTAAGTGAGTTAAGAGGCTTCAAGGCAGTTGTGATTGCAGAAAGTTCAGGGAGTCTTTTAGCTCAATTTAAAGTCGATCTTCTCTAGTAGCAAAGATTGTAAGACGACAACAGGAGGATAGTAACTTACAGAAGATGCTTGAAAAGTCAAAGCAAAGCCCAAACACAAAATTTAAGTTGAGAGTAGACAAAGCCATAGTGAAGCAAGGAAGATTGTGTTCCGAGTAAGCTTAAAAATGCTGTATGTAAATCCTGATTCTCGAGTGTTTAGAAAATTTTCAGTATTCTTTAAATTTCAAAATTTCTAAGGAGCTTAAGGATGTATCTTAGTGGAAACGTGTAGGAAAAAGAATTTACCAAATCTTAAGTACTTATTGCCGAATTAAAGACAAGTATAGTGATTGTGGGCTAAAATGAAATTTTACTTCAACACTTACTTAAAAAGGGAATTTGAACGATATTTTTCAAAAATCATAGAAAGTATGTAGTTGTAGAAATTACTTGGTTGGAGTGCCATGGAAAGTTAAGAAGGTCAAGAAAAGGGATAAAAGATAGGAAGAATGGGCAAGGCATGGAAGGAATTGAAGAAAGTTAAAGAAAGAGGATAGGGCAAAGACAAGAAGTGATGGGCAAGGCATGATATGAAAGGATGTTTTGTTTTTATTAAGTAGGAGATAGACAATGCAAATAACCTAAGACAAACCTAGGGTAGACTAAGTAAGGGTGTCAAGTCCAGGGCATGCCAACAAAAGTAGGTGATAGATGTCAATTTCAAGCAATGCAATCTTTCTATAAATAGGTTAACTTTGAAAAAGAAGTGTATCCAATTTACTCGTGTTATTTCCTTCATCCTAACTGCTAAACCTAAAAAATTGCGTCAAGTTTATAAGCTTGGGCTATCGGACAGATTGGAGCAAAGGAGGTTCGAGTTTGAGTTGAGAAAGGGAGAAGGGTCAGTTTTTGGAGTAATATGAACAAGGTGTACTTTTAGAGGCCTACATAATACATCATTTGAAATTTGGAGCAGAAATAGTAAGGTAAGATACTTAAGACATTTATAAGAAACTTTGAGAAGGAAGTGTTATCTTAGGGGTAAAATGATAAATTGACCCAGCTGGTGTTACAAACACTCGTGAAGGACTAACTTACTGTTATTGATCTATATCCGTGGACACAGAAATATATCTATAGTGAGAAAAGTTCAACTGTGAGTCTTTAGTGGAGTGTACACACAGTTAACGAATATTGATTAATGTGATTAATGAGTTTAGCCAATTAATCTCAGATCGTTGTAGCTTCTGATCTATAGGTCCATTAGGTCCCCTTCCTAGCTCATAAAGGGTAATGAGATTTATATATATTGGTTGTAATTTTAAATGTTCAAAATTACTTTGGGAATTAGTTTAATGTATAGTAATATATTGTAATATAAAGTTAGTGAAACTTTATTATATAAATTTAATTTTGAATATGATTCAAAATGAATTTATGAGAGATAAAATATTTGAATGAGTTCAAATATTAATTTAATGTGAATTTGATTCATATTAAAATTATTAGTTATGAGAGAAACTTATATTTGAATATAATTCAAATTTAATTTAAGTTAAATACAAGATATTTAATTTAGCTATTAATTAATTGGAGAATTAATTAATAGTTTAG
>JBBPDI010000032.1:572352-588828 GCA_037974545.1 Cucumis variabilis | reverse complement strand
CCAAATCAATATTTTAGGGCTTAGGATCCCATATGGGCTATTGTCAGTCCAATGAGCCTAATTGGGCCTTTTCTTTTTCTACATTTTGGAAGAGAAATTAGATGTTAAACTCATCGTCATTCAACATATTTCTAAATATCAATAATGAACTAGAAGCTACACCTTCAAATCTTTTATTCCACTTATTGGTGAAAAAAACAAATAACCTAAAGATACTTTCATGTTGAACTGCATATATTTCTATCACAATTTTTGGAATAAGGTTGTAAAAGTTGCATTAGAAAGAAGGGTTATTAGAGATGAAAACACAGTGGCTATTGCTGAGGAATAAGCCACCATGGATAGAAATGGACTGTGTTTTAGAATTGAAATTTGGGTGGGTCCAACTTCATTTCCTAATATCCATCCCAATTCACTCGATTCAAAAGGAGATTTGATATCTTATTAACCAAACTATAGAATGATTCAAATCTTATTAACCAAACTATAGAACGATTCATTCATGGTAAGTAGGGGTATAAGGACAATTAAGACTAACCAACCAATTGGGTTGAGTTAGTTTAAATTTTGGGTTCAACTTTTTTCTATAACTATTATTTTGATTGAGTTAAGTATCGAATTGGGGTTTCAAAAGTTTAATTCAATTATATATATACATATATATATGTATATATATATAATTATATTAAGTTTTAAGCTTAGTTTTTAGTTTTAAACAAATTAGAATGGATATTTGACTCCATTAAGCTTTAGGGTTGAATATTTGACTCTCATTACGTGATTCTAGATGTTTAAGAACTTCCTTAGAATTTAGGGATATAGGTGTTACAATTTTTCTAAATTTAACAAAAATTAAGAATGAAAAATAACTACATAACTCGATAACCCCAACCCAACTCAATCTATATATCTTAGAGTTGGGTTGAGAATCTTTTTTCGATCATTCGAAAAGTCAACTCAACCAACCCAAAAGTTTAATATGGTCCCAAAATATCTCTCGACTCAACCAAGGGTTAAGTTTTAATTTTTTTTTGAAAATAAAATAGTAATAATGATAATAACAGAGAAGTTGATTGGTAAGGCTAGTTTTATTAATTAATATGTAATACAAATTTGTTTAGGAAAAAAAATATTTTGATTCGTATCGATCTTATTTTTCATCAAATGGCATAAATATGGTGATTGTAATCAAATTCTTTAAAACACATCTTAATATTAACATTTTATTAAGTTTTATTTTCAAAAATCGTCCAATAAATTATTACCTTTGCATTGAATGAATTTCACGAGGAATAAGTATGGAGAAAGAATACCTGTTCGGGTTAGTGGCTTGCAAGTGGATTTGGATCTATTGATGCCAAAATTTGGACTAAACTAGAGAGTGATCATTCTCGGCTCCATGTCGAAGTTTATCAAGATGGTGATCATTCTCGGCACCTGAGCAAATATGTTCGTAAAAATTCACAACTTAATTATTTGAGCTATGAATTTTGAAAATCAAGCCTACAGATCCCCCTTCCATTATTAGCTTTGACTCTACATAGAAAGGTAGAAAGGGAGTGGAAGTGTGGAATTCAATATAGACGATTACAAGTTGATTAAAATGTTTGAGTTAAAGGAAGTTTGAGGGAGAACAAATTGTATCCAATAAAACACATGCATGTTATACAAGTAATTCCCTACACAGTTGGAGAAGAAGCTCAATGTTCCCATTTGCTTATGAAGTCCCACATTTGGAAATGGCACCAAAACAATATATATATATATACATATCATTATAAAATGGTAGGAGAAGAAAGGTTAGCCACCACTTATGGGAGGGATAATTGCCAACTCATCTCCATCTTTAACAATTGTTGAATCGTTTGTATAATCCTCATTCAGAGCCAGAACCACACATCCAAGGATTTCCTCTAGCCTTGGAAATTTGCCTACAATCTTGTCCAGACAATCCTTTGTAGTACTACCTAAAGGGATCTCCAATAAAACATCATTCGTACCTGTCAGATCTCGAGCTCTAGCAAAAAACAATGTCTTGATTTGAACCAGTTGCTCTACTTTATTCTCACCATACCTGTCTGCACCAGATCCAAATCCATCTTCCTGTTCTTTCATGGCTTCCATGTCTACAAAAAAGATATGATCAAAAGAGGTTACTATTTTCTCAAATGGCAGAATGGGATGAGGGAGTTGCATTAAATCGTGTGAGTTGATTGGTTGTTGATCAATGCCTACAACTTGTTAGGAGGTCAAGGCCTACTTCTGCTGGGACATATTTCGAACTTCTGTTAGGACATAATCCTCAGCCTACTCATTTTTGGTTCCACTCGTGGAAAGCTTTTTAAAAAAGCTGCTCTTCCTAAAAGAAAGTACTTTCTCTAAAAATAGGAGAGTGTTGAGAAGTGTGGAGGAACTCATTTTGTTATAAGGTCGTTTATATTCTAAGTGGTGTAAGATAGGAATGCTGTTAGATACTTGAGGGAGTCCACTAGTAATTAGTTAGTGAGTTTTTTTTTAATGGAATCTGGTTATAAATATTTAGAGAAAATGAGACTGAGGTCAGAGGTAATGTTATGGAGAATGATTTAGCGCTTGAGAGAGACCTCAAGAGAGGGACAGTCCAAGTACCTAATACTAGGTTTATCGTGTACTCTGTGTGCCTCAGACACTAATATCACTTAAAATCCCTCAGAATCTATTGCTTGCCCGAATTGTCCATGATTTTAGGTCGGTCCACTGCTTGAGACTTGGATATAATAGATTACAGAAATCCAGGATAGGTTTGCGAAACATTTGGTGGTAGTATGACCCGATGTGATAGAGAAGGTATATGGCTTAGTAATAGAAAAACGCATACAAGCTTCAATGTGGCAAATAAGCACACTTCAAATGTCAGCAATTTCCAGGTCTAACCAATGATTCAAAAACCAACAAAGAAAGTATACTTACTTTAAATTGATTAATCGCTGAACTTCAGAAAATCATAATAAGTAATTAGTAATTATCAGAAAATAGAGATTTCAGTCATAATCGTAAACGACCAACTCCATAAAAAGTGTTCTTTTTCCAGAATGTAAACTGAGAGATTTGGATTGACCAGGCAGTCATATCCTATGACTATCGATTAATCTTCACCGTCACCAATTCATTTCCACATCCCATGTGTGAAAACTGGAACAAAATCGTTCAACAACCAAATAAAAAGAAAAGCAAAACATGTGAAATTAGGTTCCAGGAACGAGCTCGACGCCTATATTTTAGTGTTTTCTCAGTCAGAATATCGATCAGAATTAAAGCCAGGAACGCTTGAACCAAACATCAAGAGTCAAATCCCGAAATTTAGAAAATTAAAGCCGAAAAAAAAATTACCCTTAATTTTGCAGAGCTGAACAAGAAGAAAGGCGCATAAGAAAGTAGCGTTGGTCCAAAATCCCTCGTCGGTGAGGAAGATGGAAGTTAGGATTCAGATGAGATGAGGGTGAGAAAGAAATGATCTGATGCGATTATGCTAATACTTATGGGCCTTTGTCAGTCCAATGGGCCTAAATGGGCTTTTTGTTAACGATCGATAGAGAGAAATTAGATGCGTTATAAATATTCGAACTCGAACATAATTCTAACTACCATGAAGCATTCATGCCTAAGATTACAAATGAAGAAAATCATCAAGAGGAATGAAAGAAAGCAGTTTAATTTCTAGGGTTCAAAATTGATCCTACCAATAACAGTAAAACCCAATAATCGAAGAAATGTACGCACAATTTCAAGGCTCAGGATTGGGGTCGAGCGTAGACAATCGAACTGTGGCAGGACTTTTAAGTTGATCCAACTGTTTGTTACCTCGACGAAGAAGGTACTCGATGTAGATGAAATTTTTCCGATCAATTTGCTTGGCGTTGCGGCGAAACTCGGCGGAGACAATTGATTCCATTTGCTGTCGATCTTCAACCGATTTGGTACGAGCTGCTCGGAGAAATGCTCTGTAGAGACTGAGCACTTGCTTTTGCAACCCTGAGAGCTTCGCCATTGTAGCTTCCTCCCCAATACCAATCCCTACCTATCATAATCTTCTTGAAATCATTTAGGTCAAATTAGAATGGAAACGGTGAAGAAACGAATCAAGAACTTGGGGTGGGTGTAGTTGGTCCAAATGCTCTCGTCGGTGAGGATAATCGAAGCTAGGGTTCAGATGACATGAGATGAGAATGAGAGAAAGAAAGGATGTGATGCGATCATGCGAAGATGTAGCCTTCGCGGTCTTGGGATATTTATATCAGAGAAAAGGAAATGCTAATGCTAAAGCTAATCTCCATATCCCCCAAATAAATGTTTAGGGCTTAGATGCTATATGGGCTTTTATGGGCCTAATTGGGCTTTTCGTTCACAATGGAGGGAGAGAAATTAGATGTTAAAACATAATTCAAATAATATGAAGTGAAGTTTTGTTTACATTTATTGATGTATTGAATGTCAATTACTAACTTGTATTTTCATGGAAGATATATCTAAATATTATTTGCACATTTAATGCTTACAAAATTTAAAGTTCAAAATTGAAAAACTATTTTTATGCTTTGAAATATAGTGTATGCGAGTTTAAATTTGCATTTATCTTTCTAGATTTTTCTACGACTCTTTTATATTATATTTGTATAGATTCTAAATCTTTTACATTTTTTATAGTCCAATTTCTAAATCTAAATTTCTGTTGTGTTTATTCTAAAGGTTGATGGTATCAATTGCATTAACGACATATCATAGTATGTCATCATGTGGCACTCCATTCAAATGTTTGTTATTAATATGCAATTGAATGTAGTGATAGTACTCATTATGGTGAGCAATGATAACTTTAATCAACTTTTCACGTCTAAAAAATAGACATTTGAAAGGAAAACAAAAATCCAAACATCTTCTATCAAAATGTATTTTATAACAATTTCTATCAAAAGATTTTAAATAAAAATGATTCCTCTTTCTCTAATCAATCCAAACATAGTCTATGTACGTCGTACGACAACCTTTTCAAACATGACCAGAGACTCTAATTGAAATGGTGAGAGAGCAAAATTACGCGTGAGTAGAACGATTTGTGTGTTGGAAGAATCGTCTTCCCAAACTACAGTCAAAGATTCAAGTATCCACGTAATTAATAACACTGTTTTTCTAGTTTGTCTTCTTGAATAGAATGAGTTATTATGAGTTGAAGATAGGCAGCAAACTACATGTATAACTGATCATAATATTAACCAAACCAAAAGTTGGAAACGTCCTAATAATATTAAGACTAGACAGCAAAAGTCAGATAGATAAAACTGAATATATTGAAATGTTAAAATAAAATAGATACAACATGATACATTTAGCCAAATACTAAATATTTAATACATATTTTCGCAACAAGCAAGACAATGCTTGGTGCAATTTATTTTCATGAAAAAAAAATCAAATGGAGAGTGATTTGATGAATTAGGCTGACCTCTTGCAAATGAAATCATAAGCAACTTCCACAAGGCTCCTGTGTGCAACATCATCGTTGGAAGGCAACTTCAAGAGAGATGCAACTTTTAAGAAAGCAGCATGTTGAGTGGCAAAAGCAGATTCTTCCATTTCAGAAAACGCTTTGGTTGGAATTTTGGTAGGTTTAGAGTCAGACATCAATGCCCACTGCATTGCCCAAATCGCCAATGGCCTCATGTACCCTATTGATCTAAATCTGTCATCAACATCCCAAGCTTCTGGGGTTTGAAATGAATACCTGCCAAAACCACACGTCTCTTTAAAATTTTACTTCCAGATGATCTCAATTGTCCCTATAGTATGAAATTTGATTCTATAGGGTTGTCTCTAGTGCTAATAACATTAACAAAGTAAGATGTTTATTGGCTGGTTTGGTATGATGTAGAAGACAAATTTCAGTAGAAAGTGGATACAACTAGAGGACATATAGCGACGTAATTGGAGTGTATGTAGAGCTTAGTTGGGTTGAATTATGAGGAAGTCTATGTTTGAAGAGCCAACTTGTAAAATGGAGTTTCATGATAGATATGAACACCATTGAAGTTGAGTTATTTAAAATCTACATTCGAAGTCAATGAACCAAACATCTAAGGATTATATATATTGCACCATATCAAATCAATGAAATAGACCAATAAGCCAATGTTATGCTACCATTTAAATAGAGATAATAATAGAAGAGATTAAAAAACATAATTAGATTTTTATAAATTTTAAGACTAAAACCTAGTTATTGATTTTTAGTTTTTGCATTTTTTAAATTTAAATTATAGACAATACTTCCACTTCTTTCTTCGATTTCTTTTCAAGTTTCTATCAATGTTCACAACAACTAAAAAAATAACCAAGAATTCTAATATTTCGCAAGAAAAGTGAAACTATAGAGAAAAAAAATTGAGAGAAAACAACCATAAAATTCAAATCAAGAAACATGTAGAAAAGTCATTTGAATCCATAGTTAGTTACAAAACATGTAAAGAGTCATCTTTTACCAATCAACACAGAAGTTAGATCTTTTCAAAAGAGAATTTCAAAACAAGCATAAAATTTAAATACACTTACTCCCCATCGTTAAAACCCAGAGGGATTCAAGAATAAATGGAAGAGAGTGTACGTACCCGAGGCCATCTTGGGCCCAAGCCGCTTGATAAATGCCCATTGCAGTCCGGAACCCTGTTTCCACCATTCCTTCTTGAATCATAGTGGCAGCAACAGAGTATGTAACTCCAGCCCAAATCTCCTTTGGCTGCAATATAGATTTATCAACGCTTCCATCTGGAAACATCCCGTTCACTGCCCCTCGCGTTCCTCCCTTCACCTTCATCACATTGAAATTGTATATCTTCTCAAGTGCACCCCTTATCTTCTCTTCATCAGCAATGGGACAAAGCCCACATGCTCTAGCATACCTGTGTTTTATGAATGTGAAACATAGTCAAATTGAAATGCTAACAGAGACCATTTTGGTCATCTTCTTGTCCAACCCCCTGCTATGATAGTTAATAGATATCATGTTGAACTGCTACTCGAACACAAACTTTTAGGTTTATAGGTATGGGTAAAATATAGTATAAATACTATTTTAGTTACTAGACTTTCAACTTTAGTTTAATTTAGTCCTACATTCAAGAGGTACATTTTTTTCACTATACTCGCAACTTTGGTTTGTTTTGATCCTTTTAATTTTAAAATGTCCATTTTAATCCTATACTTAAGGAGTGACTATTTTGATTTCTTGAAAAATGAGATAAAATGAAAATGAAGGGTACCTTATTAAAAGTATTAAAGATTCAAATGAACCGAGGTTAAAAATAATAGACCAAAATGAACTAAAGTTAAAAATACGTGAAAAAAAACCAATCATTTTGAAAGTAAATAAACCAAAAGTGTACAACTTCATTGAAATCCAAAGTATAAGATTGTGTTCATTTTCTTAACAGAGACTAGACCGCACCAAAGTCGTGCAAATTTGAACCTGGCCTCATGAGATGAGATAAAGAAATGTAAATGCAAGAGGAGATCAATCGAGTGTTCTTCACTCACCATTGTCCAGCTAGTTGATCAGCTTGAATAGATGAACTCCAAGGACCCTTACTATTGTCATAGTTGAAGTAGGACCCATTCCATAACGTCTCATAAACACTTCTGGCCTTCTGATACTTGATCCAGAAGTAACGAGCAGCGGCTTCATCATCAACCTCAAAAGCCAGTGCTGAAGCCGCCTGAAGAGCAGCCACCCACAAGCCACCGCAATACGCACTAACACCCTTCACAGTCCAAGTATCATAAGTCTGATCAGGGAACCCCTCATTCTCAATCATCCCATCTTTATCCTTATCAAATTGCTCCATAAAAGCCAAGGCCACATACACCGAAGGCCAAACAGATTTTGCAAAATTCTTGTCCCCTGTAGCAACCACATCTCTGTAAACCTGAAGAACGAATTTGGAACCCAAGTCTTTCCATCTAGTGACATTCAAAAGGTTGTAAGCATTGACTTCAAGCCAAGGATCATTGAACCCAATATCATGAGGGATAGCTCCAAGAACTTTTCGAGGAACCCAATTTCCGTCGCACATGGTCTTGGCCTTTCTGGGATCGTGCATGAGTACAGCCGCGGCGAAATCCCTTTGAATGCTGAGCTCAAGTTTTGGGAAAATCATGATGAGAGCAAAAGAGGAGTAGAAATGGACATCGTAAGTATTCCACATTAAGTATTGGCTTCCTTCGACAAGAAGTAAGTTGCCGACGTTTTCTTCACCGGGATGAAGAAGTCTGGTTCCCAGTGCGGCGTTTGAGGGTCCGGCGCCACCGTGAGTTTGATCCAATATCTGTGACATTCTCTCGAGTATGTCGACGGCCACATCCTTGCGGTGTTCACCGTTGCGCACTCCCCCATCGAGCTCTGACTTTGATCTTTCGAGGAAGTATTTTTTATGACTTATGTTCGATAGGTTTTGTAGGGGAGGTAAGCCGTCTGATATCAGCAAATTTGAATATCAAATACGATGTACCCAAAATTTGATATCTTACAAATATGCTTCATAAAATACTATTTTGGCTAAATTATAAAAAATGTCTTTAATCTATTTCATATAAAAAATGTGTTTAATCCATTTCATATAAAAAATGTCATTTCAAAGTTTTAAATGTTTAAAACCCGGATATAAAAAATACTATTTAACAAAATTATCGACTTTTAAAAAAAAAATTAAAATCTTTTCTATTATTTGAATAGAAATCCTTAATATCATTTTCCCTCCTTATTTCCACTTTTTCACCCCTTCTTCAATACTTTTTATCCCCCTTTTTTAAGTTAACAACTATTAATCAATTTTACATTTGTTTATCTAAAATAAATAAATAAAATTACAAACTTTAATTGAGGTAAACTATAATAAGAAGAAAGATAATAAATGAAGCATTAAATGATTTTAAGGCTTAAACGTTATAACAAAATTATACATGAGTAGTTAAAGTGTGCTGTTAATAGCTAAATAGTTTTTTATTTGACTATATATCATTTTGGTATGAATAAAAATTTAATTTTAAAATTTGGTAGTAGCTTATGTTTTTAATTTAAAATTTTAGTTTTGATTTTGGTTGATGAGAAAATTGGCGTAAGTTAAGAATTGAAAATTTAAGAAAACTATGATAATATATATACGAGAAAAATATATATATGTATGATATGTTGTAAAATTGGTTATTTTCAAACTTTAAAAAAATCAAACAAATTGATCGCCATATTAATGGTGAAGCGTTTTTAAACGTCTTTTTAAATTATAGAGTTATTTTTATCTCGAGGAATTAATGATTTCTATTCAAATGTACTCATTTTTTTTAAGGAGAACATTTTTTAAACTTTTGAAAGATTATTGATATTTTTTAAATAAAATCTTAACAGTTTCCCTCAAAACCAACAACTATATTTTTTAACATTTTTTTTAAAAGTTTAAGGACTTTTTTGAAACTTATGAAACTTTAAATGTATTTTTACACAAAAGTGTAAAATTTTCGCTTTTTTTTAAAAAAAAAATGAGTATGTTATTATTAAAGGTTTCATAACAAAATAAAATAATATTATTATTATATTAAAAAAAAAGAGTCATCATAAATAGCAAAAATTCGAAAATATTTATAAAATATAGCAAAGTTTTAGATTGTGTTAACGATAGACACCGATAGACTTCTATCAATATCAATGATCGACACGGATGAAAATCTATAGTGTCTATGAATTTTGCATCTTCTTTAAATATTTATTTCATTTTGTTACTTTTGAAAATATCCCTAAAAAAAGAGATTTTAAATATAAAAAAATAGGTGACCCTGTTTAAAAGTTATAACAATATTAAAGTTTATCACTAATAGACAGTAATAGAAACCTATTAGTTACTCTCCATTATGGAAACCAATACATGTCTATCATTGATAAAGGTTTATAAAAGTCCATCAATATTTATCATTTTTTTTTGTTATTTGTATAAATGGTTTGTCAATTTCTATCCGTGAAAATTTCTATATAAAAAACGTTTTTCAAGCCACAATTGAGAAAACATGCTCCACGATAGTGTTATTTCTTATGTTCAATGTCTAGTTCTTGTAATTTTGTGGCTCAATAGCTTGCTCACGCTGTTTTTTATGATCATTATTATTTTGTGCCCTACCTTCCTCTTTTGTTCAATAAGTGTACGAGGCTCCTATTGAGCATCTTGCTTCCCATACTACTTGTCCTATATTCTCCATAAATTTGAGTTGATGTTTAGATGTATCTATGAAGTTTGTTTTCCTTAAAAAACCCATATATTTTAGTTTTCAAATTGTATTATACGTTAAGGTCTTATTCGTTTGATTTCTTTGTCTTTTTCTTTTTTCATAAATAAACCTATAAAATCTTACTGACATTCATTGATATTTATTTCTTATTTGTGGCTTGTTGTATCGTAAAATAATGATGATGTGAGTTGCATACTACCTTATTTAAGTATGGTTGAATATCAAACGAGATTACCTGTCCAAATTGTTCCACCAGAATTTAGGAAATATAGCTCATTGAATAGAGTTATCGGGTACCTACAATAATATTGACTTAAATTAAATATCCATCATAGCAAGCACAACACAACTAACACATATTTATTGTTCAAACTTCCACACCGAATTGTATTTAAAAATAGCCATTTCATTTTCAATTTCTAGTTTCTAAAATTAGCTTCACATGACGTTGTTGATACAATGGATTTATTTGGTTCCGTTATCAAACTTTTTAGGAGTGTGTTTCTTGAAACTAAGGTAAATTTTGAAATTAAAAAAGAAAAAGTAGTTTTTCATTTTTTTTTTCTTTCTTTCTTAAATTTGGCTCAAAATTCAAGTATATAGTAAAAAAAAAAACGATAAAAAGCATTATAAAAAAATAAACATAATTTTTAAAAATTACTCACCATTCCGGTAGCCTTTTGTCTTCCATGATTGGCCTTTGCCATGCTTCTATCTCAGCCTCCCATTTTCCATGTTCTATTTTTAAGTTTAATTCACCAATTATAAAACTTGCATTAATGACTTACCATTTTCCCAAGCACCTAATTTGAACTGCCATATGAAAGGAATGAATGACTTACCCAATATAGCATCACGTGCAATAATTTTAGCTGCATCTCCGAGAGTTCCGTAGAATTTACTATACTGTCTACCATTATAAATAGCTTACTATTATTATTAGAAGAAGAAAAAAGATTAAAGAAGGTTTTCAAATACAACAAAATGGAGCAATATATATATATATATATATATAAACATAAGGGTATTCATAAAATTAACCGAACTGAATTGAAACTGAATCGAAACCGATTGCATGTAGTTTGGTGCGGTTTGTGTTATGTTGAAACCGTTTCTTATGCGGTTAGTTCGGTTTAATATTTTAAATCGATTCTAAAATCTAATCAAACCGCTTCATTTAAAAAAATTTAAAGAAATGATCATAAAAGTTTTGTTTTTAAAACTCAGTTAAATATGTTGACTCGATATCCACTAAGATCTAAAATAGAAAGAGAAATTTTATAGAACTTGTTGTTTTGGTGGCCCGAGATTTTTCAGAAATTAAAACAAAAAGAAAAATTTTATCGAACTTGATGCTTTGGTAATATGAGATTCTCTGGGATTTAAACTGAATCAAAACCGAACTGTATATGCGGTTTGGTTTTATTTCTATTTGACACAAACGTGCGGTTCAATTCGATTTCGTATGAGATTTTTTTTGTATTTTGCGGTTCGGTACGGTTTTAGTTTGAAACCGAACCATGAACACCCCTATATAAACATAACAAAACATTGCTTAGATTTTGAAAATACATTTTGAAATTAGTTAACAAATGAAGAAAGCAATATTATGATAGAACCTGGATACATTGATATATAGAGTTTAACGGAAATAAAAGATAAACTTAAGTGTTCGAGGTACATTTCGACCCTCTCAATCTTAATTAAGATAACTCTCAAGCGTTAATTTTCTCCCACAAAAATATTACTCATCTTCTCAATTTCCCCTCTCATCTGTGCTTATAACAAAGTTCCCAATACAGTCCTTAATTAATTTTTATTATACCCTTAATACATATTAATTCCTAATGTCAGTCAGTCCTATCGTGTTGCTAGTAGTGTTTATAAGCCTACTTGTTAAAAACCAAATGGTTAATTACATGATCAAGCATAACTTAACGGTGATGTGTATTATTTAAGGGTTTGTTTATTTATTTTTCTTTGGCTAGGGGGAGTAGGGTAGTAGATTAGTCATTAACAAGACTAAAAGTGAAGGAGCTGACCTGTGGTATGTCTTCCCATCAAATCTGACTTCCGGGCAGTCCCAAGCCAATGAGAAAGTTACCGTACGGGCAGATGTGGGAGGAATGGTCAAGGTTGCTGCTACAGCTGCTCCAATGCTAGAGCCTGGTTTTGAGTCCTCATTTGCCCCAACGCTCCCAAGCTTGTCAAATGATCCATGCTGGAAAATATGTTTCATATATATAATTACAAAATACTAATATAAAAATTTTATTACTCTAAAATAAAAGTGGGATCACACACATATTTAGTATAGGTTCGGACAGGACTCGAGTCCCTCAATCTTTATAACTTTAAAATACCAATATAAAAAAGTATCAAAATAATAAAACCGTTTTCTAGCTATCTATAAATACAAGTTTAAGCTTCACTTTTTACATTTTTTAGATTATTTTTATTAAACTATCAAGCCTCCATGAACAAAACTTCTCACATGTTTATGTTCAAGCTCTCTTCAACTTTATCTTAAACATAAATACCATTATTTTACGTAGTCTTACAGTAAATTTGTCTTCTAATCCTTTTAGACTCATAGACTAAGATTAAAGTCCACTTGCATTTCTTTTTTTTGAATTACCTTTCTCAACAAAAAATTTTAATGACAGGACGACAGTTGTTGTAGCAGGTGACTAACATGGTTTTGTCTTGTACTCAAAATTGTTTTAGTTTTTTTTCTTAATTTTAATTTTGTTTTAAAGAATTATGATTGAGTGGCTCTTTTGTGCAATTATATATTCACCACCGACAGTCCACTGACTTTTGATTGTTTTGGGAAAAAGATGATTTGATTTACAAAGAAGGAACAGTTCAACGGAAAAAAAAAAAAGAAGTAAACTTAAAGTACACATTTTACATGTAACAAATTTTGTTGCCGAAAGGAAAATACTGTTTTGGAAATAATAATTGCTCAAATAAGCTTTCCCTTTATTTTATTTTATTTCTTTTAAACTGAGTATTATGAGAAATTAGGCATGAAGAAGATAAGGTGAGACTTTGTTTTAAAGAAAAAATGAGAGCACAAAAGGTGGGTAATGGAGGGATCTACTAACATTTTTAATTTCTTGCCACATATCTTTTGCTGAAATGCCCTCGGAATCACCGGATATTACAAAGCAAGGACAGAGTGAGACGTGCACATCATCCGTCTTTTCTGCTGCAATAGCATACGTTACAGGTGGACGCCCATTCGCGGTTCTGTTGAACATATTACAAATATTTGCTTTTTTATAATAATAAAATAAAAACACACACATATATATTTATTTATTTATTTTAATATTCGGAAAAGTTTTTTTCTCTTTTAAGCACTTATCATATTTTGATATCTTTTTTAGCAAAGTGGCGAAATGGTCCTGTCAACAACCCACTCAAAATGTCCTATTAAATGTTTGGTTTCAATTTTGCTTTTTATATTTTAAAGCTTCCAATTCAACTTTAGAAAAAAATAATAGATTTATTTAAAATATTTATAAAATTTTAGAGTATCAAAAATAAATATTGATAAACGTTATAAACTTTTACATGTCTTTATCAATATCACTAATATATATGAATAGAAATATATATATGTTTGTTTATCTAAAATTTATTATAATTTATAAAAATTTTGATTTATTTTGTTAAGAATAATTATTAGTTTACTAGAGAATTTATCTAATATGACTAGGAGAGATTGTTCAGACGGAAAAGGCAAAACTGAAACCAATCATAATAGGGATAGTTTTTCTTTTCGAGGGCATGTCAGGGTAATTTAATTGGTATGGTTTAGCTATTTTTATTTTTAAATCACCATTAAAATGTGAAAAATGTTTAAAATATATGTATGTGTATGTGTATATATATTACCAAATAATAAATTGTGGAACTACAATATACTTATTTAAAATATTAACATAATTGAATGACAGATATTGGTTTATTCAATCAAAGAGTACTAACTTGTGGTGTAAAAGGACTCCTTGAGCTCCATCTTCTGCCCTGTTTACAAGTTCATCTTTCACATCTTAGTGAGAATAAATGTAATGTATAACAAATTTCTCCCTATCCCAAATTCTTGTCAATAGGCGTTTGACCTACCCTGCATAAGTTGGTATGGACGTTTGCACGTCTCTATTTTATATTTTCTTTTCAACACATTTCTCAGAAAAGTGTATCTATCAACTTTCCATCCCCAACACATAATTCCCAAATTCGACACATGTGTCTGTAGATTTTGTAACTCAACTTAGTCTCGAAACTAACTCCTAAAACAACGTATCCTTACCCCATCTTTGAGTTAAAGTGATGGCCAGTAAATCCAGATTTTCCACCCACTGAGTTCTGAAGATGTAAAGAAAAGAGAGTTCCAAAACTCAGCAAGAAAATGCCTTGCCATTGTATCAAAAGGAACTATAGGAAATTGGATAAAAAGGAATTGGTAGCACTTACAGCCCAAGTAAACAGTAAAGTGACTTGTGCAGAAGTTTGACCTTCGTTAGATAGCTGTCATATAAACCAAAAGCAACAATAATCAAAAGCCATTATCATAACACATTCCCCAAACGTTCATACATCAAATTGGTCAAATGATCATCTAACTAGTTTAATTTTTTATTTCAGTACTGGCCATACGTTGAATGTAAAAACTGAGACTGGGAAACTGCTCTCCTTGTAATTGTGAGGGATAATTGGCGAAATTTGACGACAAACAATCTTAAGATCTGGGTCCGGTTCACCTAGTTTCAAAAATTAATAACAGTAATCTAGTGAAAAAGAATGTTAATAAACACATAGAAAGTCAATCAACCATAAAAAAGAATAACAGAGATTTAGGATTTGAGTCAAATGATTATAAACAATACCATTGTATATAGTCCAAGACCTGGGAAACAAAGCATGATATGTACTATTTTCTCCACTCAAATTCCAATCCCATGATTCAATGCCAGTCTGCTTTCCATCTCTGGGAAATGCTCAAAATATAGAGTAAGAGAATAAATTATACAGCAAGATTCATTTCAAATCTCAAAACGACAAGGTAGCTTGAAATACATAGAATCCCTTACGTTTTCACTAGTCATTTTAAAGAAAATTTTAAAATTCTCTTCTTACCCTATTTTGTTCTACTTTTTCACTTTCGAATTATAAGTTTGTGAAATCCTTATTTATTATATTATGTACTAAAGTTAATTTCTAAAATCATATTTGCCAGCAACTATTTTAAAAGAAACCAAAATTTCAAACAGAACCTTACTTGGATTTCTGTGGTTTAGCCGAGCATAATACTGATGAGAATTTGTTTCCATTTGGGCGTGAAACAAATACCTAAAACGGAACAAATACAGCAAATTATAATTTTAGTCATTTGCATCTATTTGATCCATCAAATTTAAGATTAGTTACCAATTTAATCTCTATTATTTTCTAAATTCGTGAAACTAATACAGAGAAAGGGAAAAGAAAATCACAAATAACAAAGTTTCAATACTAAACTGGTAATTTAAACTTGAAATGAAAACAGAGAAGAGTATAGAGATTGACTAACAGAGAATTGATTGGCTAAAACTGGTTCATCTTCACATGGTCCATAGAACATTTGAAAGCGTTGAAACTCTCCTCTATAACTACGCCCAATGCTTCCTGCACTAAAATTAATGCTCACAATTTCAAAATGTCAGAACAAGAAGCAAATATCAGACGGCGGCAACAGCGGAGGAGGAGGAGGAGGAGGAGGACACCTACCCTATTCCACCTAATGAAACGCCATGGTAGCATGTGATTGGTTGATCAGAAAAGAATTCATAAATCGGAATCTGAGGAAAGAGAGAGAGAGAATATACGGTAGGACAGTGAGGAAATGAACAAAAATGAAACAGAGAAACAGAATCAATTCAGAAGAAATTAGCACTAATGCCAGTCATTATTACTCTTCCTTTAGCGATTTCTTCCTTGCCATTCCGCCATAATCTGTAGCCCATCATGCCCTAAGAAATTGAACAAAGAAGTGAGGACGGAAATCAGATCACATAAAGAAGAAGAAACAGATTTCATGACATCGAGTCGAAGCACAATATCCTAAGGAGTTAAAAAGTTAATGTAGATGACCATATGCCAAGCATCAGTGAGAGTGAAAGAGAA
>JBBPDI010000032.1:530339-543624 GCA_037974545.1 Cucumis variabilis | reverse complement strand
TTGAATGGAGTGTAAAAGGAGGTTCGTTGAGGAATGTTGAATCTGCCCGCGTATCAATTCCCTCTACACTTACATACAATGATTCAAAGAAATGGTAGGTTACTTGTAATTGTTAATATTGTTCATTGAGTAGTATGCGAAAAACTTGTTCATATTTACCTTTGATGAGATATTTTTCACATTTGATTCTAAGACTATCAGTGAATGCAAAATCGTGAAATCCGAATTCAGTTGAATGAATTTGTAGGAGTGATCAATCAAATGCAAGATTACATGATTTGAGTTTAATTTCAAAAAGCAAAATTTTCTAATTCATTTGAAAACGGAGCAACACTATTAATTGGCAAACCGTTTCTTTTTTCCTGTGTTTGAATGCAGGAATAGTAGATGGAGTTCTTTTTTAAGTTGGTATGGAGAATGGGTTACTAAAAATTTGTGGCTCAAAATGTTAGGTATGCTTGCCATATAAATTTGAAGTTTGAGTTATTGTACTTTAGTTTGACTCTGTTAATCAATTAAATGATGCATAATTTGCAGCAGATTGAATGGAGTGTAAAAGGAGGTTCGTTGAGGAATGTTGAATCTGCCCGCATATCAATTCCCTCTACACTTACAATGATTCAAAGAAATGGTAGGTTACTTGTAATTGTTAGCTTATTCTGTTAGATTATGTTGCTTTAACCATTCTGTTTTTGTTTATTTGTTTGAGAATATTTTCAAAGTTCTGTTTGCTTTTTGTCTCTCATTGTTGTTCATTATGGTTGGTCCACATTGTAGAGAATGCTTGTCTGTTACCATTTGATTTCAAACATCCCATAGAAAGAAACATCTCTCTAGATATATTATTAATGTTCTTTTAAATAGTCCTGTGATTAAAGTAATGATATCATTACAATCACGTAATAGAGAATCAAAGTGTTTTTTTCCCTTAAAATATTGACGGGGTTCTTATATTTAATCACTTTGCTTTTTTTAGCAACTTGGGTTTTTTAGAATGATCTTTTTGGTTCTAAGCTTGCTCTTTCTAACATTCCTATAGGTCATAACCCTGAACTATGTGAGAGATATACAAGCCAGAACTATTTTTATTTACTTGTCAAGCTTTCACTGGAAATTGTTGATGCTGTGGTTTCAAATTATCCATATTTCTATTGGTTTGACATTATTATTTGTATTTCTACTGCTAATGTAGAATATTTCACTAGTAACTATATTATCAAAATTTCAGATGGAAATGAAGAGAATAAAGTTGGGGCCATTCAACAAGGAAGCCTACACCCAGTTGTTACATTCTAACACTTCATCACTAAAGAAATTATCGACATCATGAACCACCATATGTGTGGCCTAGTTCTCACTAGAAATACATTCTTGGGGACTGGTTTTCTCGTAATAAGGTTAGCTTACCATGTTTTATGTTTATTACATATTTGTTTTTTTTTGTTATGTGTTTTTTATCATGTCTTTATTTTGAAAATAAATAATTAAATTGCAATGGAATAAAGATATTCATGAAATATTTAGACCATTACAATTAATCTTTTTTGTTTTTTGCTTTGTTTTTTTATAATGAAAATCTTAACTTTCATTTGAGATCAAATGAAATAATACCAACGTAAACACAAGAAAAAGGCAGAAAGGGGCTCCAAATAAGCAATAGAGGACCTAAATGGTAATTAAAAAACTTTTCATTGATATAATGAAATGAGAGTAATGCTGAAAATTACTAGGAAATGAAAATAATAAGAAAAAGAAAGATACCAATAAGTAAGTGACCACGACCCAATGCAAAACAAAGATGAACCATGAAAGATAAAAGCTCCCAGTACATACTATAATAAACTAGCCAATTGGATTAAGTTTAATAGTGCATGCGGAGATTTACCTTGGACAATAAAAGAATTTTGCATCAGTGTGTGACATTGGACTTCAAGTTTTTCATTAAAGAAATCTTATCACTCTTTAGATAAAAGATTAGCAAAGTGAATTAAGTGCTTAAATATTACATTAAGTGATATGTCATAGACATGGGATAAGGGAAGATAACATTGGATTAAAGCTTGAGTTTGGAATACTAGTTCTTTATTAAATAAATCTTTTCATTCTTTGGATAAATGATTAGCCAATTGGACTGAGTATTGAGATAGTCCACTAATTGATTTTCCATGGACATGTATGTGGGAATATAACAATCAACCACACAACTGAACTAGGAAACGGACACAGATTTTGGATTAGAGAGTAGAATAGACATGTAGGATGTAGGATGTCTACGTATGTAATGAGACATAGACATCAAAAGTAAAAAAAAGACTTTTTTAACATGTAGGATGTCTACGTATGTAACGAGAAAGTAAGATAAGTTATGATACACAAATTTTGGATTAAAGAGTGATATTGGACTACAAGTTTTTTTTTTTTATTAAAGAGGTCTTTTCATTCCTTGAAAAAAAGATTAGCCAGCTGGGTTAGGTGTTAATATAAGGCATGAAGTGATTTGTTTTGGTCATGAATTTGGGAAAAGAAGATGGTTTATGGAATTAGAATTTATAAAGGGTCATGGAGACAGTAAATGGAAGAAAGATAAGTTAGGAATGAGAATTTTGGATTGAAGTATGACGTTGAACTTCAAGTTTTCGATTGAAAAACTCTTTTCAGTCTTTACATAAAGGATTAGGAGAGTGGATTAAGTTTGATTAAGTGATGGGTCATGGATATGGAAAGATAACAATAGACTGGGTAAGTTAAGGAAAAAGGCACATGGAGGACTATTGGGTTGAGTACACATAAAAAGAAAAAAAGGACTATCTTAACATGTAGGTTTATAGCTATATATGTTGTGAGGAAAAAAGATGAGTTAGGATACCATAATTTTGGATTAAAGACTAAGATTAGCGAATTGGATTTATCGTGTACACGGATATGCAAAAAAAAAAAAGTTTGGCTATACATTAGAAATTGGAAAAAGAGACATTCGAGTACTGTTGATTGCACAAAACCAAGAGAAGTTGGGATATGAGAGTTTTGGATTTAAGTGTGACATTGAATTTCAAATATTGGATTAAAGAACTCTTGCCATCCTTTGGAGAAAGGACTATCAAATTGGATTAAGTGTTGAGATATTGGCCTAAGTGATTTATCATGGACATGGACATGGGAGGATAACAATACACCACACCACTGAACAAGGAAAATGACACGTGGAAGACTATTTAGTAGAACATGGTTGACTATGTATGTAACCAGAAAGGATGCTAAGTTAGGATTCTCAAAGTTTGTGTAAAGAGTGAAATTGGACTAAAAAGTTCTTTATTACAAAAAAAATTTCATTCCTTAAAAAAAAAGATTACCCAATTGGGATTAGTGTTAATAAAATGCACGAAGTGATCACTAGCCTTGGTCATGCATGGATATGAAGAAAAAAAGTTTGGCTATACAAAGACACATGGAGGATTATAAACGACACAAAGATAAAAGTTAGGATGTGAGAGTTTTGAATAAAAGTATGGCATTGGCCTTCACGTTTTGGATTAAAGAACTCTTGCCATTGTTTGGAAAAAAAGATTATCAAATTAGATTAAACGTGGAAATAGTGAAATAAGAGTGAGGTTAGCCAATTTGATTAGGTTTTTATTTAAGGGATGAAGTGATTTGCCATCGACATGAATATAGGTAAAAAGAAGTTTGACTATACAAATGAAATTGGAAAAAGACACATGAAGGACTATAAAAGGCATAAAAGAAAAGTTGAGATTTGAGAGTTTTGAATTTAAGTGTGACATTGGAATTCAAGTTTATAATTAAACAACTATGACCATTGTTTGGAGAAAGGATTATCAAATTTGGTTTAGTGTTAATATAATGCACGAAGTGACTAGCTAGCCTTGGTCATGCATGAATATGAAGAAAAAAAAGTTTGGCTATACAAAGACACATGGAGGATTATAAACGACACAAAAATAAAAGTTAGGATGTGAGAGTTTTGGATAAAAGTATAGCATTGGACTCACGTTTTGGATTAAAGAACTCTTTCCATTCTTTGGAAAAAAGATTATCAAATTAGATTAAGCGTGGAAATAGTGAAATAAGAGTGAGGTTAGCCAATTTGATCAAGTTTTTATTTAAGGGATGAAGTGATTTGCCGTTGACATGATCATAGGCAAAAGGAAGTTTGGCTATACAAATGAAATTGGAAAAAGAAACATGGATGACTATAAAAGGCATAAAAAGAAACCTTAGGATTTGAGAGTTTTAGATTTAAGTGTGGCATTGGAATTCAAATTTATAATTAAATAACTATGGCCATTGTTTGGAGAAAGGATTATCAAATTTGGTTTAGTGTTAATATAATGCACACGAAGTGCCTAGCCTTGGTCATGCATGGATATGAAAAAAAAAGTTAGAATGTGAGAGTTTTGGATAAAAGTATGGCATTGGACTCACGTTTTGGATTAAAGAACTCTTTCCATTCTTTGGAAAAAAGATTATCAAATTAGATTAAATATGGAAATAGTGAAATAAGACTGTGGTTAGCCAATTTGATTAAGTTTTTATTTAAGGGATGAATTGATTTGTCGTCGACATGGACATAGGCAAAAGGAAGCTTGACTATACAAATGAAATTGGAAAAAGACACCTGGAGGACTATAAAAGGCATAAAAAATTAAAAGTTAGGATTTTAGAGTTTTAGATTTAAGTGTGGCATTGGAATAAAATTGGAAAAAGACACATGAAGGGATATGAAGGGATTATAGAGGGCTAAAAAAGAAAAGTTAGGATATGAGTACTTTGGATTGAAGTGTAGCATTGGACTTCTAGTTTACAATTAAATAATTGTTGCCATTATTTGGAGAATGGATTATCAAATTGAATTAAGTGTTTAGATAGTGCACTAAGAGTGATATTAGCCAATTGGATTAAGTTTTTATTTAAGAGATGCAATGATTTGTCGTTGTCATGAACATAGGCAAGGAAGTTCGACTATATAAATGGAATTGGAAAATGTCACATGGAAGACTATATACCTCACAAAATGAAAAGTTAGGACATGAGAGTTTGGGATTGAAGTGTGACATTATTGGCAAGTTTAGGATTAAGGAATTCTTGGCATTGTTTTGTGAAAGGTTTATCAAACTTGATCAAGTGTTGAGATAACATTAAGAGTGAGTATATCCCTTTGGATTAAGTTTTTATTTAAAGGATTAGGTGATTTTTCGTGGAGGTGGATATCAAAAAAATAGTTTGGCTATACAAATGAAATTGGAAAAAGACACATGGAGAACAGTAGAAGGTACAAAAGGAAAAGAAATGTTAATATATGAAAGTTTTGGGTTGGAGTGCATTGGATTTCAAGTTTACGATTAAACGACTCTTGCCTTTTTTTGAAGAAATGATTATTAAATTGGCCTTTTTTTTAAGAAATGATTATTAAATTGGATTAAGTGTTGGGATAGTGCACTGAGAGTGGTATTAGCCAATTGGATTAAGTTTTTATAGGATAAAGTTTGGCTATACAAATTAAATTGGAAAAGATACATGGAGGATTATAGACGATACAAAAAGAAAAGTTAGGATATTCGAGTTTTGGATTGAAGTGTGGCATTGGACTTCAAGTTTAAGATTAAATAATTCTTGCAATTTTTTTGGAGAAATGATTATTAAATTGTATTAAATGTTGTGACAATAGAGTGATATTAGCCAATTAGATTAAGTTCTTGTTTAAGGGACGACGTGATTTGACGTGAACATTGGTATTGAAAAAAAGTTTAGCTATACAAATGATATTGGATAAAAACTCAAAGAGGAGTATGTAAACGACGAAAAGGAAAAGTAAGGATATGGGAGTTTCAAGTTGAAGTGTGAGATTGCGTTTCAAGTTTAGGATTAAATGACTTTTGCCATTCTTTGGAGAAAGGATTATCAAATATGAAGAAGTGTTGAGATTGTGCACAAAGAGTGAGATTAGCCAATTCAATTAAGTTTTAATCTAAAGATTGAATTGATTTGTCGTAAACATGAATATAGACAAAAAGAAGTTTGACTGAAATTTGAAAAATACATATAGAGGATTATAGAAGACATAAAAAGTAAAGTTAAGATATGAGAGTTTTGGACTGAAGTGTGCCATTAGACGTGAAGTATAAGATTAAATAACTCTTTCTACTGTTTAGAGAAAAAATTATCAAATTGGATTGAATTTTTATTTAAAGGATGAGTCAATTTTTCATGGACGTAGACATAGGTAAAAAAAAGTTTGCCTATACAATTGAAATTGGAAAAAGACACGTGGAGGACTACAAGCAGGCTAAAACGAAAAGTTAGGATATGAGAGTTTTGAATTGAAGTTTGGCATAAGACTTCAAGTTTAAGATTAAATAACCCTTGGTACTATTTGGAGAAATGATTATCAAATTGGATCAAGTATTGGGGTAGTGCACTAAGAATGAGATTAACCAATTGAATTAGGGATGAAATGGTTTGTCTTGGACATGGATATAGGAAAAAAAGTTAGGCTATACAAATGAAATTGGAAGAAGACACATGAAGGACTAAAGATGACCTAAAAACAAAAGTTAGGATATAATAGTTTTGGATTGAAGTGCAACATTGTACTTCAAATTTATTATGATGAAATAAGTGCTTAAGATATAAAAATAAGATTAGCAATTTGGATCAAGTTTTTATTTAAGAAATGAGGTGATTTTCTAGGGACATGGATAGTGAAAAATGTTTTGCTAGACACATGAGGGATTATAAAGACAAAAAAAGAAAAAAAAATCTCGGATATGAGGGATTTAGATTGAAGTGTGGTGTTGGACTTGAAGTTTTGGATTAAATAACTCTTGTCATTGTTTGGAGAAAGGATTATCAAATTCGATTAAGTGTTTAGATAGTGCACTTAGAGTGATATTAGACATTTGGATTAAGTTTTTATTTAAGGGATAGAGGTAATTTTCTGTGGACATGGATATAGGCAAAAAGAAATTTGTCTATACAGATGAAATTGGAAAAAAGACACAGAGAATAAAATGCAAGTTAGCATATGAGAGTTTTGGATTGAAACGTTTCATTGGACTTCAAGTTTATGATTAAATAACTCTCTATTTTATGGAGAATGGATTATCAAATTTGATTAACATTGAGATAGTACACTAAAATTGAGATTAGCTAATTGGATTAAGTTTTTATTTAAGGGATGAGGTGATTTTTCGTGAAGACATGAATATAGCATAAAAGTTTGTTTATATAATGAAATTGGAAAAAGACACCTGGATGGCTATAAACTTGTCGAAAAGAAAATTTAGGATATGAGAGTTTTGAATAGAAGTGTGACATTGGACTTCAAGTTTATGGCGAAAGAGCTATTTCCATTTGTTGGAGAAAGAATTAACAAATTGGATCAAATTTTAAAATAGTGCACTAAGAGATAGTGCCAATTACGATTAAGTTTTTACTAAAAGGATGAGTTGATTTGCCGTAGATATGGATATAGGCAAAAATAAGTTTGGTTGCACAAATGAAATTCAAAAAAAGACATAAACGACTCAAAAAAGAATAGTTAAGATATTAGAGTTTTGGATTGAAATGTGACATTGGACTTCTGGTTTTGTATTAAAGAACTCGTCATTGTTTAGAGAAAGAATTATAAAATTGGATCAAGTGTTGAGATAGTGAACTAAAAGTGAGATTAGCCAATTAGTTTAAGTTTTTATTTAAGTGTCAAGTTTGATATAGCATTGATATGGATATAGTGATAATAAAGTTTGACTATCCAAATGAAATTGAAAAAAAAAAAACACATGGACGATTATAGGAGGCAAAAAAAAAAAAAAGTTAGAATAAGAGATTTTTGGATTGAAGTCTGGCATTGGACTTCAAGTTTATGATTAAATAACTCTTGTGTTTAGAAAAGAATTATCAAATTGGATCAAGTGTTAAGATAAGTGCACTAAAAGTGTGATATTCACATATTGGATTATGTTTTTATTCAAGGGATGGGGTAATTTGTTGAGGACAAAATATATAGGAAATTTTTTTATTAAAGGATGAGTTGATTTGCCTTTGACATCCTTTGATATGTATGTATATAGACAAAAAGAAGTTTAGCTATACAAATGTAATTGGAAAAATACACATAGAGGACTATAAACGACATCAAAACGAATGTTAAGATATGAGAGTTTTGGATTGAAGTGTGACATTAAACTTCAAGTTTTGTATTAAAGTAGTCTTGCCATGATTTGGAGAAAGTATTATGAAATTGGATATAGGGTTGAGGTACTTCATCAAGAATGAGATTAGCCAAGTGGATTAAGTTTTTTTTTAAGGGACAAGGTGATTTGTTGTGAACATGAATATATGAAATTGGGAAAGACACATGGAGGACTATAGGCGACATAAAAAGCAAAGTTAAGATTTGAGCATTTTGGATTAAGTGACATTGGACTTCACATTAAGGATTAAATAACTCTTGCTATTGTTTCTAGAAATGATTATCAAATTAGATTAAGTATTGAGACAAGTGCACTAAGAGTGAGATTAGCCAATTCGATTAAGACTTTATTTAAAGGATGAGTTGGTTTGTCTTGGACGTTGACATAGGCAAAAGAAAGTTTGACTATACAAATGAAATTGGAAAAAACCTATGAAGGACTATAAACGGCCTGAAAAGAAAACTTAGGATATGATAGTTTTGGATTGAAGTGTGGCATTGGAATCAAAGTTTTGGATTAAAGAACTTTTGCCATTGTTTTGAGAAAAGTTTATCAAATTTGATCAAGAGTTGGGGTAGTGCACTAAGAGTGATTAGCAAATTAAATTAAGTTTTTATTTAAAGGATAGGGTAGTTTGTCGTGGACATGAACATAAGAAAAAAGTTTGGCTCTATAATTGAAATTAGAAAAAGACACATGAAGGATTATAGGCGATACGAAAAGAAAAATTAGGATATGAGACATTTGGATTGATTTGTGGCATTGGACTTCAAATTTAGAATTAAATAACTCTAGCATTATTTGATGAAAGGATTATCAAATTGGATTAAGTGTCAAGATAATGGCACCAAGAGTGAGATTGGCCAAGTCGATTAAGTCTTTATTTAAAGTATGGGTTGATTTGTCGTGAACATAATAGACATAGACAAAAAGAAGTTTGGCTGTACAAATGAAAGAAGAAAAAGACACATGGAGGGACTATGGAAGGCAAAAAAGAAAAATTAGGATATAAGAGTTTCAAATTGAAGTGTGGCATTAGACTTCTAGTTTACAATTAAATAACTCTTGCTATTGTTTGGAGAAAGGATTGTTAAATTGAATTAAGTATCTAGATAGTGCACTAAGAGTGATATTAGCCAATTGATTAAGTTTTTATTTAAGTGATGCGGTAATTTGCTGTGGAGATGAATATTGGCACAAGGAGGTTTGGCTATTCAGATAAAATTGGAAAATGACAAATGAAAGACTATATAGTGCACAAAATGATAAATTAGGACATGAGAGTTTTGGATTGAAGTGTGACATTGGACTTCAAGTTTAGGATTAAAGAATTCTTGCCATTGTTTTGATTTGCATTTGACATCCTCTAACATGTATATAGAAAAGTAAGGATATGCGTGTTTTGGATTAAAATGTGACATTGGACTTAAGGTTTTGGATTAAAGAATTGTGAAACCCGCGTTCTAGAATAAAAGAGTTGTGAAGTAGATTGTAATTACTAGGTATAGTTATTAGTCGTTTTGAAGGAATGCTGCATGATAGGTATGTGATGCGAGGAAGAAGTGGATGTGCGTTTTAGCTAATCAACATGAGGAAGAAAGATGAATTTTTTAGCTAGGCGAGGAAAGGATGGTGGAAAAGAGGACTCATTAATCTGGATTAGTCAGCAAGATACGTGTTGGAATAAAGTGAAGCATGATTAGAAGAAATATTAAATCTACACGTGTAAGTTACAAAGAAGTCGACAAGTTAAGGTGAGTTTAAGGTTGACTAATCTGGTTTAGGATTAGTATTAATAAGCTTTGTAATTAAGCTCAAAGGAAAAGATGAGATTTTAAAGTTAGGCGATAGGAAGAGATTAGAAAGGAAGATAACATTGGCTTTGTAAGTGACCCTTCCAAAAAAAGAATGAAGATTTCTAAAGCTTTTCTTTCGAAGTCTTGTTACCTATCATGGGCACATAAGAGTAGTTGTCTTGCATCAAGTGGTCCACTTGGTAGAAGGATGGCTGAATGCTTTTAGTGGTCCGTGTTCTAGTATATTGCCAGAGTAACTAGAATTGAACGAGGGTTTGCAAAGATACTGATGGTGAGATGAGTCATCACAGCAGCCTATGCTTCGAGGAAGTTCAATGTCTAGACGAGAGGAATAAGTAAAGGCTAATGTGATTTATGTTACTTAAAAGCGTAATGTGTTGTTATGATGTTTATGAAGTATTGGGCTCTTATCCCATAGCATGATCTCAATAAATAAAGTTAAAGTTGTAAGCTCGACGTTCTAACACATTTAAAGGCGTTAGAGCTGCCTAGGTCACGACCACGCCTGTATTGTGAGAAGGATGCGTTATGCGTGGGGGCGTGACAAGATATGTTGCCATTGTTTAGAGAATGGAATATCAAATTGGATTAAGTTATAAGATTGTGCACTAAGAGAAAAAAGATAGATGGAGGACTATAGATGACGTAAAAAGAAAGTTAGGATATTAGAGTTTTGGATTAAAGTTTGACATTGGACTCTTAGTTTTGGATGAAATATCTTGCCATTTTTTGGAGAAAGGATTATTAAATTTGATCATTTTTTGACATAGTGCATTAAAAGTGAGATTAGCTTACTGGATTAAGTTTTTATTTGAGAGATTAAGTGATTTGCTGTGGACATGGATATAGGAAAAAGCGTTTAGTTATACAGATGACATTGGAGAAAGACGTACGGAGTTCTATAGACGACACAAAATGTAAAGTTAGGATATGAGAGTTTTGGATTGTAATGTGGCATTGGACACCAAGTTTAGAATTGACGAATTGTTGGCCATTGTTTTAAGAAAAGTTTATCAAATTGGATTAAGTGTTTGAGATAGCGCGCTAAGAGTGAGATTATCCAGTTTGGATTGAATTGTGGCATTGAACTCTAAGTTTAGGATTAAAAAAACTCATGCCATTTTGTTAAGAAAGGTTTATTAAATTAGATTAAGTGGTGAGATAGCGCACTAAGAGTAAAATTAATCAATTCAATTAAGTTTTTATTTAAAGGAGGAACTGATTTTCTAAAGACATGGAACTAGGCAAAAAAAAGTTTGCCTATACAGATGAAATTGGGGAAAGACACATGGAGGACTATAGATGGCCTAAAATGAAAAGTTGGAATCTGAGAGTTTTGGATTGAAGTGGCATTGGACTTCAAGTTTATGATTAAATAACTATTCCCATGGTTTGGAGAAGGGATTATCAAACTAGATTAAGGGTTAGGGTAGTGCACTAAGAGTGAGATTAGTCAATTAGATCAAGTTTTTATTTAAGGGATGAGGTGATTTGCCATGAACATGAATATAGGAATTATTTTTAATAATGCAGCCAACTACCTTGGCTTAGTGTTGTAGTTGAAGATGGGATACGGTCTCTGTTCAAGCTGATTCGCTGGAGCAATTGATGCTGAACTTGGGTTTTCACTTAGATGCTAATAGTGTGAGTATGGTCCACTTGAGTAGTGTAAGTGTTACGAGTATATGTTCAACACTCAGGTTTTAGGAATGAAACAAGATTGACGTGGGTAGAGCAATGTTTAGAACCAAATAACTAAAATAAGCTAATTAACAACTAACAAATAATACCAATTGGCTAGAAAAACAAACAATTAACAAATACTCCAAAAATACATAGCACATAAATAGCCAAAAAGTTGGAGCAAACGATTTTCCTTAAAAAAGAAAAATGAACATTCTTTGATACGAGTCTATAAAATAATTGTTGAATCATTTACCCAATACAATTCAATTATTTTTCCTATCTTTCACAACATATTAATCTCTTTAAAACCATCTAGAATGAATAAAGTTTCTTCCATGACGAGTTTTTTCTTTTTAGTATTGTTGTTGGTGGTATTTGTAAAAGAAGCTCAGTTGGCAAATTCAGCGACATGCGACCCTGATGAGATGAGAGTATGTTTATGGGCATACACTATGTCAACAGCACCATCATCATCTTGTTGTGACATGGTGAGGAAGCATAGATCATATTATTGTCAATACAAAAAAAATCAATCATTTCAATCTTATTTACAATCTCCTGCCACAAAAAAAATCATCTCTCAATGTAGAATTACCCTCCCCTCTTGCTAGAATAATCACCGATATCCAATTCATTGGATTCAATATGAAATGAAGATATATAATTAAAAAGTTATAAAAAAAATAAAGTTATACATTCATTTTCTTGGAGCTTCAACATTTTATTTGTATACTAAGTTAAATAACAAAAACTAACTTTAATACATTTTCTTTAGTCATGAAAGTCTTAATCTAAATATTTTTATTTTGGCATAGTTTCAATTTTCATAATTGTTTTGAGTTTATAAATATTAATTATTGTACTTAATATGGGGTGTTCTTTTGGAGTATATTGCGGTTGGGTTGTAATCCCGTTGTTTCTATTTTTCATTATCGTACTAATGTCCTGGTTTGAGACTCAGGTTGATTCTGACGAGTGTGACCAGACACACTCAATGTTTATTTTGAGATTATAAACTTAGAAGTGTGAACCTTTTTCTTTTCAAGATGTGGTTAGTTCATTTTTTAAAGAAGACGCTGTCGAAATTTTTACAGAATTTTATTAAAATGTATTTTACTAGTCTTTTACTTTTGAGAGACGTTTTTAGAACCTAGATCGATAATCTGGTAGGAGAAAATTGCGTAAAAGTTGATAGCCCTTCATAAACCTTGCAGTTCATTCTTGCATGTTAATTAGCCTCTTTCAAACTTCTCTTTTTCTCTAGTTTTTAAAAGGAATTTCTTTCCTAAGAAACCTTAACCATTTAATCTTTTCTTGCTTTGGTGAATCGTTGAAATCCAACTTCACAACACCCCTTGGTCTTCGTGTTGGAAGGTTGCTTTCTGTACCTTTCTTTCTTTATATGTAAATACTGCCTCTTCTAATGTCTGAATAGTATTGTACGTATAAAATTACCCAACAAGCCCACAAAATTAGTTTCATGCTTCATCTTATGAAGCAATTTCGAAATCATTCACATTTACTATCAAATTGACCTACAAAATGGGCAATAATTTGATTATTAATGGA
>JBBPDI010000032.1:486142-496791 GCA_037974545.1 Cucumis variabilis | reverse complement strand
CATATAGAAGTAAACACCAAATATTTCCATCAATACAACAAAAGATAATGTATGGAAAACTCAACTCAAGGGTAGAACTACATTTTTGTTATTGATTATATATATATATATATATATATATATATATATATATATAAAATCACCTCATAACAATAACAAATACAAGTAAGGAGGAAGATATTAATAAGAACTATGTAAATATTGTTTTAAAAATATATAAACCACGTAAAGTTATTTTAATAATCAATGAATAATTAGTATAGGAACAATATTTTTTGAATAATATGTTGATTCTGTTTTGGTTGCTCCTATATTATGTGCTTTACAGCTCTCAAAGCTATCATTAACTCTCATACCATATAATACCCATTTAGAATAATTAAGAACTTGAATAATACCCATTTAATTAAAATAAGGACAAAAGAAAGTCTTAAGAGAAAAAAGATTTATTAAAGTGATTACATTTATAATGATGTTGAAGCTAGAAGAAATATTAATGATGGCTCATTAATATTCAAATTTCCACTTACCGACTGCTAGTAACGCGCTTCTTTTTAGTTTTTACTTTCTTATCAAAATTATATAAACATTCATTTGAGAGTTAGATATATATATCAAAAATGGTGGCTCAAATCTTTTACCTTTTTACTTTAACAAATATATCTTAATTAATCATTTTGGTTTTACAAATTCTTGGGATATTGTTTGTTGGTACAACCTTGATCTCCACTACGAATACATGAAATCAACAAATAAAGGAATATAAAAAATGTAAAAAGAGGAGAATTGACTTATAGATCTACGCGGTTTATTAATAGTGTGTATTAATTACTATGTTCACGTGACAAAGAAAGAGTTACAATGTTATAAATATAGAATTAAGACACCTTTGTTAGGGTTTAGAAAGTTTATATAGAACAATTTTGATGTAAACCCTAGGGTTGTAATAAATATATAAATTACATCAGGATCGTGACAAATATGTAATTAAATAAACTTAGTTAGATTTTAGGAACATTGTCCTGAACCTCTACTAAGATATGAAATGATTTTTTTAAAAATAATTGAGTTACCATTATGATCATTAACTTTCACAGTTAATTATAATATAAAAAGTGATCGTGTCAGATTATTTAACAATTTGATTTACCAAACAACAAAAGCAGTTAAGATTTTCTTAAAATCTCTATTCTTTGATTTTAAATGCAATCACAAACACAGCCTTAACGAACTTTAAAAGACATCAATGAAATAAATGCAATAATTAACAAAAAGTTTATAGAGGTCAAGACACTAGTGCATGTCAATTCAAAAGTAAATATACTAGTTCTATAGATTTTTTCCATGAAACAATGTAGTATAGATTAGTATTTCTTGTAATTAATAAAAACTTGTTCATCAAATTTAGAAATGGGCATAGAAATATCAATTAAGACCTTATCTATCTATCTATATATATGTTTTAATTGATTTAACTATACTCTTCGTTGTTTACACAATAACATAATCGAATTCCTTCTTTCATATTAATATGATAATCAAATTGAAATCTATGATATCTTGGATTGTAAACGTAAAACAATAAAAACAAAAAGGTATATAATAAGAGATCGATATTTTCTTTCTTTAATCAAGAACAGAGAACTAATGGGATTTAGATGTAATCCCATTTGAATTTGAAAGGCCTAATGAGGGGAGTTAAGGTGGTGAGGAAGAGAGAGGAAAACAGCTGCAAAGCAACAACACACACAAAATATAAGAGTAACTTTTGTGTTACAAAGATATCCTAAGTCTGACTTTGTCAAGATAGAGGAATTGACAGACGACATTATTTTACTTTTTGACTTCAAAGTTAAAGCCAATAGAAGATGAACAAATGTCAAGCCATGAAATCCTTAAGATTCTCTACTGGACCCATGTGTGTGTGTGTGTGTGGATGACGGTGGTCAATGTGCTATACCCTTTTAGTTTGCTTTGAATCGGACAAAGATTGGGACAAAAAGTGATGGAGGAAAGAAATATGCTTCTTCTTCTTTCTTTCTTGATATTCTACACATATATATGTAGTTTAGTTTTCAAAGAATCAAAACTATATGGCCCAAACTCCCAAGTCTAAAGTTTTTATCTTTTTTTTTCTTTGTGTGCACCCACCCACATACCATACCCTTGTTTAGTTTTCAAGTTTGAAATCTTAACCTCGAAAGTATAAAAGTGGTAGTTTGGGAGATTTGAATACTCTCGATTTAAGAAAACTGTGTTTGGAGTTTAGGTTTAAGCTGTCTAAATTTAGAAAAACTATGTTTCAAGAGGATAAAGTTTTGATAAAACTTCTTAAAATAAAAACACATTTGACAAATAGTTTTTAAAATGACTTTTATATACAAGTTTTGTTTGGAGTATTGCAAACTGCTTTTATTAATATTTTTCAAGGTTGGTCGTGAGTGACAACCTAAAGTTAGTTTGCAATGGTTTGCCAGCGGAGTTGTTGAATATGGCAATTGGAGGGTTAGCCAGCTACGATCATAGGATTAGTGTTTAAAATTTGACGGACAAACTTTTCAAACTAAATTAGAAAAAAAAAGGAAGGAAGTAGGTAGGAACTTTGGCTTCCAAAACATTTGTCCCAAACAAAAGGTTGGGACTAAGATGTCTAATAACGCATCCAATCTCAACCCTTAAAACAAATACCTTTTTTTCTAGGTTTAGATTTATCACAAAAAAAAAGTTACTTTTTAAAGGTTACAATGTTTGAAAAAATTATTAATAAGCTTTTGACGTACATCTTTTTTAAAGTTACATCAATAAAGATCTAATAAAAAAATCCTTTCATTTGTTAACTTACTAAAATTATTATTTTTCAAATATAGTGGATCCTCCAATAGACTTATTGCAAAAGTAATTTGTATCATTTAATACATTATCATAAAAATGAAATTAAACAAAATTTCAAGTCATGGTTGGGTAACAATTTAAGGTTCTTTACTAATTCCACCTAATGACTTGAATTTCCAACATAAATATATGGAATAAAAAAGAGTTAGTAATCCAAATATGATTTCACAAATTTCTTTATATAGGTAAAAATAGTATAAACTTTTTAGAACATCCAACTATAATAAACAATCAAAGATTATAACATTTGGCTAATTGTACACATCCACACTATCAACTTATTTTAGGGGCTTCCTTCAATGTCTTTTATAAATTAATGTTCCCCATGATTTATGATCTTCTTGGTTCAATTTTTCTGAGTGCATTATGATTTAGTGACTTTGAGCATTATTAGATGTTATGTTTCAACGTACTTTCTTAAATTGAATTTTTTGTATATGTTAGTAATCATTGTGTTCTTGGTTGATTATTTGTTCAATTTGAATATTAATCATACCTTAACCATAATCTACCACAAATTGTACCATAGTTAGTCGTATTTGAAAGATGTTGTTCTTGTGTAAACCCTAAAGTAATTCCAAACTTAAATTAATTTGGAAAAAATATACTAACACTACAAGAAATATGGTTTTTGATGTCGGTTGAAAAAAATAAAAAACGGATGTTTAATGTCAGTTTTTAAAATGCGGATGTTTAATGTCGGTTTTAAACGTACATCAAAGAGGAAGGATTAATGTCGGTTTAAAACCGACATTAAAGCTATTAATTATTTTTTATTTTTGTAAAATTATTTCTTTACAAAAAAATATATATAAGTTAAAGTTTACGGATTTTTTTTTTTCAAGCCAGCAGCCGCTCCCTCCCCTTCCCTCCATCTCTCTACATCTAAACATCTCACATCTCATCTTCCTTTCATCTTCCTTTCATCTTCCTCGAGGCTCCATGCAATCTCCCATCTCTTCGATCACTACCACGGCGTCGACCAGCCGCTCTTCACTCTTCGTATAATTTGCCTCATCCTATCTCTTCGTACGCTTAATCCTAAATTTTAGAATGCATAGGGTATTTTCGAATTTATGTCATCTTCTTCTTCTTTGTTATTGGGGCTGGGAGTCGTGAAACGCTAAACAGAGACGGAGTAGTAGGTGCTTGGCCAACAGTGAGTCTTCAGATTAGGAGATAGATTCAACTTTCGTTTTCTCCAAGAGCCGCCGACCAAAATCCCTTCTCCGGTTACGTTTCTTTGATTGTATAGGTTTTCATAATTTCTTTTGGCGCCAAAGGTGCGATCTCTCTCTCTCTCACTCACTGTGAAAAATAGTAATAGATAATCATGAACAATGGAACAATCATTGAAATACATACAATTTAATGTAAAATTTATGAAGCTTGTATGAATTTCCCTATTTCACATGGAAATTTCTTCAAATTTTTCCGGGAACGATGGAACATTTTGGGCCAAATGATGCCACTTTAACTCCTTACAATACAGTCTTTGAGGTGAGGTTTGTTCGGTTGTTAATTTCGTACATTAATCTCTTTCTTATATTGTGAAATATGAATGAACAGTGATGGTCAGGATTAACATTAATCTACAAGGTGCAAACAAAGTTTATCGCATGTGAGTTTGAGAAAGGAGATTCAGTGCATATATAGTTTATGATAATTATTTCCTTATTGGTCTTTTCTATTCCTTTTAACAACCTTAATTTATTGGGCTGATTAGTAATTATTATGGTTTCTACCAGCTTTATTTTAGTTCATGAGTATCATCGTTGAAAGTTTATTTCTTGAGTTGAGTTTTTGAGTTTACGTGATTATTTATAATTCTCATCTTTTGGTTTTGAATACGAAGAATGATATTTCTTACTTCTTCATAACTACCTATTTTTAATTTTCATCCATTAGTTATTTTCTCTTAATATTTTGTATAAGTTACTTATTTGAGTTCATAAGTTATTATTTTGCTTTCTAGTCGGTAATACATTTTAGCCTATGAATTTGATTATCTTCTTGAGTTTATTTTAACGAGTTAGACTTTACGTTTGTAAGTTTAGTTTATATAATTTCTTTCTTTTTCAATTATATATTCTCATGTGCTTACATATATTTCATATGTTTTTTTAGATGTGCCATATCTCGATAGTCTTTAGTACAAAGTTGTCTCTCGGTTGTTTATGTGTGCCTATATTTCTTCACTGTGTTTGAACGTCCTGGATTGCATGAGTTCTTGATTCAGGCTGCTGTATTTGTTGAACTTATTTTATTTACTGCTAGTTTTGAAGGTGTGCCATTGATTTATCAGTATCTTTTTGCAACATTTCTCTGTGTTATTCTATTGTCATATGCAGTTTCTTATGGACGTACAGGTTATGCTAAACCACTGGTTGACAGAATAGATACAGAGGGAAGATTTAGCCATAAACTTTATCAACCATCAACAGTTAGCACGTAAGTGTTTGATCTTCATATTCGCAGGATAAATATCTTCGGTGTAGTCTATGATTTACTTCTTTTGGTTTTTGAGTCTGAGATTACTCTTTGCCTATAATAGAACTCACTCAAGCAAGCATTTCCATTTGACGACAGATTGTGTTTTAAGGCTTTGTACATGCTTTTGGCTTTTAGTTAACTAGAGTGGATATTTAAAGGTATCCTTTCATTTAAAATTTTTAATTAGTATATTCTTTTACAAGAAACAGATATATTCAATGAACAAAAGATAAACAGCCTAAGGGTAAGGGACAAGAGGGCCCTCCCCAAGAGAAACTAAAGAATAAGGGCCCACCAATTGTTAAAAATCATAGAAAGGCTATAACTACAAAAGTGTTCGGTGTAATTCGTACTCCACTAAGAAGTTGTGTGTTGCAACATAGTCCAAAAAGAATCAATAGAATTATAGTTATATTAAAAAAATCTACTATTCCTTTCTTTCCAAATACACCACAAAAGTGAACGGGTAGCACAACTCCACAAGATGTGACCTTTCAGACTATAACCTCTAATTTTGAGCACTTCCAACATCCAACTGTTAATCTTATTAGGAAGACAAACCTCCACATCAAAGATTCTAAACAGAGTGTACCAAGCTTTCCTAGTGGAAGTGCAATGCAAAAATAAGTGGTCTAGGGTCTCATCGTCTTTGTCACAGAAGCAGCACATCAAGGGGTTGAGCATGGTGTGCTGAATTTTTTTTTGAATTTTCTCATGAGTGTTGAGGCTTCTATAGGCAAGCGACCATAAGAAGAATTTCACCTTTTTCGGGATTTTAGTCTTTCAAATATGATGAATCAAGGAGCAGCAATGGAGGGGGATCTATTGGTTAATTTAAGAAAGGTAGACTTAGTAGTAAAGCTGTCATTAGCATTAAGAGTCCATTTAAGACTCACAATCATCTGAAGGTGCCTAAGAATGAAGAGTTTCAGAATGGTGGCTACGTTGTCAAGCTCATTATCAAGCAAATTTCTTCTAAGACCTAAATTCCAAGAACGACTAACATTACATCAACAATCAGCCACAAAAGCATCCTTGTTCAGCGACAAAGAGAACAAACCAGGGAAAGTTTCTGCTAAAGGTTACATGCCACACCAACTGTCCTTCCAAAATCTGATTTTTGTTCCCTCACCCAACAAAAAAGCCAAGAAATTAAGGAAAGTTTCCTTATGTTCGAAGCTTTAGTAGACCACCCATTCTCCTCTAAGCCGTAAATAGCCACAATTAAGCACCTCCACAAAGCATTGTCTTGCTTACTAAATCTCTAGAGCCATTTAGTGAAAAGAGCATTGTTCTTATGCCTAAAAGAGTCAATCCCAAGGCCTCCTAATCGAGCGAGAAGTACAATCCCATTTGACAAGGTGAGCAGCCAGGTTCATAGGCCCCACAACATTTTTAATTAGTATAAATAGGGATGTAGTTTCAACATTTTGGAGGGAGAATACCATTATTAAAAAGCTTGTGCTTATTTAACCCTTTTGGTGTTATCTTTTCAAATCTTGCTTTAGATTTGATGTTAAAAATCATTTTATTGGATTAGTTTTCATCAAGCTAACCCCAGAGTGAGTTGTCTTAGGATCTAAGAGTGACCATCATATATTCTAGGTTTGATCTAAGTTAGCTTTCTTTGTAAGTTTTGAAAAGGATCCTAGAAGAACCTCTAGCTTTGCATCGAACAAACCTAGTGGGCGCTTATCACTTGGTATTCTCCATCTCACTCAAGAATAAAACACAGACATTATATCTTCTTTGTTTGTGAATTTTCCTAGTAAAAAGTATTGGCATATGGTATCTTCCAGCTTTAGCACATATAGCTGACATTTTTATAAAAGCAATTTCTAGATTTTCTAAGACTTTGTTTCAAGCTCAACGATATTTTTACCTATTAATTTGTTACTAGTTTTCTTAACACTCAAATGTTGTAGGGTCGCAGGTTCTCCTGTGGGATTAGTCAAGGTACGAATAAGTTGGTCCGGAAATTCATGGATACCAAAAAAAAAGCTCAATGATATCCCAACTACATTCATTGGCTTGAGGAGATGTCAAGATAGCATATTGTAGCCCACACTCTAAAGCCCGACCCATTATTTTTGTTTTTGTATAATTCTGCTGATTCTGTATTTCTGTTACTTCTCAAACACTATAAGCTCTTGTAATTCTAATTGTTTTTCTTTTTTAGACATTTTGGGTTGGTTGGGATGGCAATCGGAATAATCCAAATTGTATTCATAACCCAACCTAACCCTTCAAATTTAACTGAAAATAAGAGTGTCTATGGATAAGTTTCAAAGGCAAACTAATAAGGCCAATATGACTGAAAGTTTTCCCCCAATCTCCCTTCTCATTTTCACTTAAACAATGTGAAATGAAACCAACTAGATACTAAATGATAAAACTACAAAGCAAAGGCAGAGTGTCATCCAACAATTCTAAGAGCTCGAGGATAGGTTATAAGTGAGAAGGAGAAAAAACTAATGAAATTTATACTTTTGGTCATAAATGTCATCCAAAAGTTATAAGTGGAGCAAAAATGCGTACTAACTCAAGCAATGCAGAAACGAATTTATTTAACTTGAGAAAAATAATCATTTGTCCTCGAGAATAAGTTGTACACTAGCCGGCCGCAACGCGGTGAGGGAGAGCCGACCGCGAGCGACGATCCATACCTTCTGAGAAGAAAAGTAGATCGGAGATGAACGTCGGAGACTGAGAAGGAGAGACGATTGAACGCCGGCGACGGCGTGAGATGAGAGGCCGAGACGAGATGGTGAGTCTGATAGAGGCGGCGTGAAGTTGATCTTGAAGTGAAGTGAGGCGTGAAATTTAACTATTTTCTATTTACTAAATTAATAATAATGATATATATATTATATCATTAATTGATGTTGGATTGATTGAAACTAACCCAATCCAAACCTGAGTTGAGTATTCTGGATTATTCGGCTAACCGTGAGTTGAGTATTCTAAATTATTCGGCTTGTCAAGTTATTCTTAGGACCAACTTGAAAATAACAAAAAATAATGTTTATTTGAGAAAATAGCAAAATTTTATTTTTAATTATAAATATAAATATACCATAATTAAGTTGTGCACCTCGAAACAAACATCAAATAAAAAATAGTGGTTGGAATAGATCTATTTTCTTCATCTCTTTCGAGGATCAACGCTAACCTTCCATCAATGTCAACCTTTCATCAATCTAGAAACATACATCCACAAAGCTAGAATCATTGAAAGACCAGTGGCCGATGACGTCGACTACCAACGACATTAATGAGACCTTTGATGTTGTTTTTAAACTGACGTCTAAAAAAAAAACGACATTAAAGACTTTTAATAACAGTAGCATAGATGTCGGTTGCCAACCGACACTAAAGGCCATTAATGTTGTAATAGAGTATTTTAACTTAAGGTTGGCTAAATTAAAAACAGAAACGTTTTGTGAAAATAGATTTTAGTTGTAAGTGGAAAAGGGTAACTTAAACCCAAGAGTGTAGTAATGGCCTTCCAAAATGTGTATCAAAATCTGAATCCCTCTCACAAACCCCTCGGCCGCAACACTCGACATCGACGGTTCCAACAACCGGCACCAGTGCACAAGACCCACTTAACCCTCCACTTTTTTCTTCTTCCAACGTTGATCTGTGTGATGTAGACAACTCCAAAATCTAATTCACAGTGTTTGCCTGTCCACCCACAGTGTGATCTATCTACTGTTGACAAAGCAACACTTTGGCGAGTTGTTGACGAGCAAATTTACACGATTTCAGCCTCTTTGAGTGGCAGTCTGTTACGTTTTCTTCTGTTCGGCAAGGTTTGACACATACACATACACAATCACCTTTCACCTTATACTTGATTTACGCATTCTATAATGACTTCCGTTTTTTGGATTTAAGCTTTTTGGACACAAACTCAGCTGTAAGTGCGGAGGCTATTCCGCCGCGTTGATCAGTAGGTAGTAAAGGCCTTTAAAGCCTTCTCTCGAACTCAATGTTAATTTAGATTTGTTCACTCAGGAGCGGTTTGGTTAACTTGAATGTAATAAGGAGTAGAACGAAAATGTGATCACAAAGTGTGAAAAAGGTGGAAAAGAAGGTTGAATTGGAGAAGGTTACATACTACGTCCCATCTAAACATGAGTCTTAGCTAGATTGCATTACATTTCTATTCCATTACGGTCCAACAAATCAACCTGAACGTTAAATAGGTCACCTAAAAGAACCAATGTGATCCAAACTTAATTTATGAAACAATTACTTTGATATACCACTAAGGACAACTTATGTTCAAAATAACATTAACAACTCCATACTAAATTTCCAACCCCAAACTTCACGATAACAACCAGATAAATTAAGAGCAAGCTTACAACACGAACTAAACTATAAAAGGTAAATAAGCTAGGGTAAGCACAATAGTTGTTTAGACTGCTTTATTTAGCTCTTTGTATAATTCTCTTGTACATTGATTTCTTATTATTAATAAAGAAGTTTGTCTCTGTTTAAAAAAAAAATGAGGAGAAGACGTATTAGTTGTAGTCTCAACACTCACTTCATTATTGGAGTTGGTATTTACTTCAACTGATGGGTAAACAACTGATGTATTTACTTCAATGGTCTTAGATATAGCTTCATTCATAGGACAATTCTCAAATGGCATTATTGTAGGAGTAGCAATATTATCAATGGTCAATATTATTACTGTTCCTATTACTTTTACGTTTTTGTCAATGGACTTAGGCTAGTTCACACTTGTTTGAACACTTTTCGGATCCATTCAAGCAGCTTCCGGCAATGTTCAAGTCTTTTTTTGGGTGAGTTTCAAGTACTAAATTTATGTTTAGGCCTTTTCAAACATAGTTGATCAACGTTATTTGGGCGAGGTAACAATTATGTGAGAGTTGTTTTGTTTTGGAAGTTTTCTTGTGGTGGTTACTTCTGTTAGATTTTTTTGGAAGAATACTTGAGTTCGAGAGTTGTATTTGGTAGTAAGTGTTTGGTGAAAGTATTAGTTTTATGCTGACTTTGAGGTTTCTGTAAATTTAGGTTCCTTTCTTTTTTCAGGTCTCTGTTTGCTTTTTTTTCACATTTCACACTTTATATCTTCCCAACTTCATTTCTTGTTGAACGATATTTCAATCTATTTTTGATGGAATTGATATTGCCCTTTACAGCTTGTAAGGCGAGAAATCAGTTTTATAAGTTTGAAATGAAGTTCCAAAGCTTTTGTTCTACAAGAAGTTCCAGTCTATGTGCATTTT
>JBBPDI010000032.1:457518-474286 GCA_037974545.1 Cucumis variabilis | reverse complement strand
TCGGATTTGTGATTGTGTTTGTTATTTGAATATCTTAAATATGTGAAAATGCATACTTTGATAGCTTAGAAATGAGTTTCACATGCTGTCCATTTTTTGAATAATGTGAATTCTGTACATACTTTAATAATGAGTAAAACAGTGAACTGGAATGATGGATGCTTTGAATTAGCGTTGCATTAAACATAATTTTGGAATTTTAGATGCAACCTGAATAGATTTCGGACAAGATGTTTTGCTCTTGCTAAACTAGTATGATTTCTTGTTCTTTAAGGATAAATAATGACCTCTTAATATGTGGTTCAAGGATTGCTGCTGGAGAAGGTATGCTAGGGTTTTGGTTCTTGAGATCGTATGTGGAAAGGATACTTTTTTCATGCAAGGCTCAAATTCAACTCTGTAAGCTGTGATTCATTTAATTTTTCCATGAATAATACACATTAGTTTGCTTAGTACTATTTGTATTGTACTCTACGTTTCTCCAATGATACGATTTTCATTGTTCTTGTAACATGTATGGATGCATTCCTGAGAACAAGAGCTTTAATGCAGACAACCTGAAGTTTATAAACTTCGAAGGAAAATGTTTGTGTAAAGTATAGAAAAGCTGATCAATGAACTCGCATTTGAAGGTGATTGGAATGAGAAAAGATCTATAATACACATTATTTACACTTTGTTTAAAATTGCAGGAAGAAGTGAATTATGCTGACAAGTTACTAAAGTATCGGTGTTGTTTTGTTCTCGAGGTTGGACAACAGTTGACTTCCACGGTATGATCTACATATTTTATCTATGAATTCATTTAAATTCACTAGAAAAACTTTGTAGCCTTGCCATGTTCCATTGTTTGGAAAAATTTTATTTTGCCAAAAATATTCAAATTTTATTATTTTTTTCAAACGCTCTATTCTAGAATAAATACCTTGTCTATTTTTTTTTCTATCTTAGAAAAGCGTGTCTACCCAACCCTTGAGCACGGAGCTCGGGTTTGTGACTAGTTATTTGAATATCTTAAATATGTTGAATATGCATACTCCGATAGCTTAGAAATGAGTAGAACATATGCTGTCCGTTTTCTGAATATATTGAATTATGTACATAATAATATCTGCTGCTGTCTTTTTTATATTAATACCTCTCCTTTGGCCATACCCACTTGTATATGATTGTTTGAATGCCAAGTGTGATTGTTAGTGAATGCATGATTGGTTATATAAAAGAATGAATGCATGGATGCCTTTTCTTAGCTAGTCTTCTTTGTTGCTTAACTAGGACATGGCTATGATGCACTTGTCTAAATCTTGCCTAGGTAGATTTTGAAATTGGTAGGAAAGCTTTTGTAGAAGCTGAAGACGGCCACAACTTCCTTGTACAGTTAAAGCATAAATTAAGAGTCTCTTGTCTAACCAAAACCAAATACTCCTTATGAGAAAAGAAGTTAGATTCTAGATTTCAGAATACTTTTGACATGCTTCTGAATTTTAGAGAGAAGACATTTTAATGGATCTAGCAGCTAGGTTTTACTGATACATTTTCTTGGTTGGTTGAGGGATGAGTATATAGAGTTGTGGAGATGTATAAGTAACATAGTTTTTAGAAGTTGTAGAGGTCTGGAAGTGTGGAGAGGGATCCTACCCTAGTAAAAGTATTTTTGGAAGAATGGGCGTGAGGGTGTACTGATATACGCTTTGGATGTGTTTGACACTAGATGTTGATTTTGGGGTGTGTTCTACGGTATGGATAATTGGACATTGGTACCGTCAAATTATGGCTTCTTCACTTCTAGTGTTGTACTAGAGCTACAACAAGATATGTTTTAGCCTTTAGGGGTGGAATAATGTTACGATTTGAGGGTCTAATAGTACTGATAATTGGTTAGTTTGTTTTTGTTAAAGTAAAGAGTGAGTGAGTGGGATTGGGATTAGGTAGATTATGGGAACTATGTAGAAAAATGAGCATCAGAAGCGGGGTTGAGAGAAATGAGTCAAGAGAGGCATTTCCGACACTAATATGCGGCGTCTAGAGATCCTCACAACTTATTGTTTTTCTATTTGCCAAATGACGCCATTTATTGCATCAAGAGTCGTCAAAATATCTACTGATGTTTTTTACTGCGTCAGGAGTTGTGAGTATCTTCCGATGCCGCATACTAGTGTGTCAGAAATGCCTCTCTTGACTCATTTCTCCTGACCCCGCTCCCGATGCTTATTTTTGCATCGAGAGATCCACATTTTCTTGTAGGATAAGGAATTAGAAAATGGAACCAATTATTGTTCATATGTTGTTCGATGATATATATGCCTACAGTTTAGGTTTGCATTTTGTGATTGTCTTGTTCTTTTTTGTGGTACACAACAATCTGTTTAGTTGAGAAGTTTGATGAATGATAACAATTCGTGTTGACCCTATGAAGGAAAATACATAATTAGAAACTGAATTTAGGAAAATTGATGAATCAGAAAGCAAGTTAGATAAAGATTTAAATGTGTAAGTTTGTTACGTTGTGCGATGATTTTTTACGATATATTTTAAATTTAGATTTATTGTTTAGTTTCCTTGCATTTTGTATTATGGATTGGTTTGAAATTTTGAGTTTCTTATTATTATTCAAATTACATGCATTTTGGGTATCAAACTTTGATTAATATTGGTCATCGTCTCGAAATCTAATAACACACAACCTGGAACTCTAATCTCTTACTAGCTTTCTCTCTCCCACGTTTTTCTATTCCTCTCTTTTCCTCCTTTTTTTCTTTTTGAATATTTTGGAATTTGTTTGTTTGATTTCTGCTTTATTATTGCCTTTTTTCCTTTATCATTTGATTGGAGTGTTCTTAGTAAATTTGAGGTGATTTACAAAAAAATTGATTGTCCGGGAATCAATTTTTCTATATTACCTTAACTCTATCCTTTTTTATTTTAAATTTTACTTCGATTGAATAATCATTATTATTCTAGCATGCATTTTATATTATGGGTTGTTTTAAAATTTTGAGTTTAATCCTTTTTTCTTTTTTTGGTCTTTTGTTAGACAATGACTTTTTAGGATACATTTTAAATTTAAATTTATCTTTTAGCTTTCTTGCCTATTAAGAATTCTTTTGAAATTCTTTAATTTTTTTTCAAATCCTTTGATGTGCGATGTCTTTTTAGGAGATATTAACTTACATTGCTTTTCATTATGAATTATTTTTAAGTTTTGAGTTTCTGCTTTTTCTTTTTTCTTTTTATCTTTGTTGTGCGAGATGTATTCCTTTATGTAATTAATTTAGGTTTGTTAATTTTTTTAGTTTGCTTGCATTTTTTTTAGTTTGGATTGTTTTGAAATTTTAAGTTTCTTCTTTTTCTTTTTTGTGATCCTGTGTTGTGTGATGTCTTTTTAGAAAACATTTTTAATTTAGATTTAATATTTGTTTTAGTTTGTCTTTTTGCATTATGGATTGTTCTTAAATTTTGAGTTTTTTTTGTCCTTTGTTGCATGATGACTATTTATGAGATACATTTTTTTATTTAGATTTATTATTTTTTAGCTTGCTTACATTTGTATTATAGATAATTGTTCTGAAATTTTGAGTTTCTTCTTCTTGTTTTGTTATTTGTTTTACAATTTCTTCTTATGAGACTTTTTATTTAGATATATTGTTTTTTAGCTTGCTTGCATTTTGTACTATGGATTGTCCTCAAATTTTGAGTTTATTCTTTTTCTTTTTTTGGTAATTTTTTGTTATGTGTCCTTTTAGGAAACATTTTTAATTTAGATTTATTATATTTTTAGCTTGCTTTGCATTTTGTGTTATGGATTGTTTTTTAAAATTTTGAGATTTTTTTTTTTAGTTTTGGTCATTTCTTGTGCAATATTTTTCAATGAAGGAGACATTTTTAGTTTAGATTTGTTATCTAGCTACATGCATTATTGATTGTTTTGAATTTTTGAGTTCTTTATTTTTTGGGTTCTTTGTGTTTGATGACTTTTTATGAGATTTTTTTAAGGGAAATTTATTTAAATAGAAGAAAATGGAAAGTATTTATGTGCTATAGAAAAAAAAATGAATACTTTGGATTTGGATTAAAATTTTGCTATATATCGTAAATAGTTTTTCATTCTTTTTTTAAAAGTTTTTCTTTTAATTTAGATTTATTATCCTTTAGCTTCCTTGTATTTTGGGTTTAATTTCAAATTGTGAGTTTTTCTTTTTCTTCTTTTGGTCTTTTGTTGTGTGATGTCTTTTTATGATCCATTTTTTTTCTTCTTTTTCTTTTTCTTGAAATTTGTTGTGCGATGTCTTTTTATGAGACATTTTAATTTAGATTTATTCTTTTAACTTGCATTTTATATTACGAATTGTTATGATATTTTTACTTTTGGTATTCTCTTTTCATTGTGAGATTTTTTTGCTTTAGTTCTATTCTTATTATGTTAGTTATTTATGGCACCAATTTTTTTTTAGAATTGTAGATAACTTTTTAATATATATATTCGTCTCAAAATTTCCTTTGTTTATCATAGATACTATTCTCTCTCTCTCTCTCTCTCTATATATATATATATATATATATATATTTTATTGTGAGTCTTATTTTAATTTCTTTAATCATTTTTATGCATTTTCATTCTATTCGTTTGGTATTTTGATTTCATTCATTTTTCTTATTTTAAGGGCTCTACAACCTGGAAGTCAATATATATATATATATATATATATATATATTTCAATTATATGTATATACATAAATAAATAAAAATAACTGTTTTTTCTGTTTAATTTGTAATTCGAAATAGATGAAGTAGCTCTGCTTTAGTTATATTATTTTTGTTGGTATCATTTTTATATCAGCATCTTTTCAGATCTTTGTGATTAATTTTTATTCTTCAACTAATCACACTTTTTTTAAAATTTCTTCTTTAATTATAATGTTTTTAAGTTGGAAACAAGTGATGCAGAAAAAATTAAGATCATACGATCATGTCTAATTATTAATTGGTGATTGAATTTAATCAAACCCTTTAACCGGTTTAATTAATTAAAATTTTCTTATGATTCGAACTACATGCATTTTTGGTATCTAATTTCGATTAATATTGGACATCGTTTCGGATCTAATATACAACCCCGTACTCAATCTTACAAGTTTTCCCTTTTTAAGGTTTTTCTATTCTTTTCTTTTTCTTTTTTTTTTCTTTTTGAATATTTTGGAATTTTGCTTGTTTGATTTCTAGCCATTATTGTTTTTTTTCTTTATCATTTATTTTGGAGTGTTCTTAGTAAATTTGTGTTGATTTAAGAAAAATTGGTTATTCGAGAACCCTGAACCCCAAACCCCAAACAGACCCATGTCTCCTGCACCTTGAACCTCAAACCCCTAAATCCTTAAACTCTAAACCCAACTTCTAAAATTAAAATGTTTTTTTTTATGTTAGGTTAGGGGCTCAAGCTTCCCTCAATTGTTTTTATTGGAAAATGAAAAAAGAAAACTTCTAATTTTTATTGGAAAATTGTCAAAAAAAAAAAACTTTGGAAACTTTTTATTAGAGTGAGACACACTCTACCCATTTTTTTTCTTTAATTTCACCAAAAAAAAAAGGCAAATCATTCTTTTCTCTCAAATGAGAGACGCCTTCTACTTTTATTTTTCTTTTTTTTTTAATTTGTCCTTTTACTATTGATTGATGATTTTTTAATTATATTATATACTTGATAGTTTTTTAATTTTTTCACAAATTCATAATATACCAATTAAGTGATCCAGTAAGTGTTCATACACTTACTAAATCATTGTAATTAAACCCTAATCCTAACTTCAAACTTTGTTGGTGAAGCCACCCCTAAACCACGTAGAAAGCAGAAGAGTCAAGTCGGTTAAGTCAGAATGTGTCGGGTTCCTTCGGTATCAGAGCTTTCATAGAGAACCCTTCACTTTCGATCGAAGCCACCCCTAGACCACGTAGAAAGCAGAAGAGTCAAGCCGATTTAGTAAGAATGCATCGGGTTCCACCGGTATGAAAGCTTTCATAGGAACCCTTCACTTTCGACCGAAGCCACTCCTAAACCCCATAGACATCAGGGGAGCCAAGTCGATTAGGTTTGAATGCGTTGGGTTCCTCCGGTATTAGACTTTTCATGGGGAACCCTTTACTTTCGGTCGAAGTCACCTCTAAACCACGTAGAAAGCAAGATGGCCAAGCCAGTTAGGCTAGAATGTGATGGGTTCCTTCGGTATCAGAGATTTCGTGGGAAACCCTTCACTTTCTGTCGAAGCCACTCCCAAACCACATAGAAAGCAAGAGAGCCAAGCTGGTTAGATCAGAATGCATCAGGTTCCTCCGGTATCAGAGCTTTCGTGGGGAACCCTTCACTTTCGGCCTTAGCCAGACCTAAACCTTGTAAAGATCAGCAGAGCAAAGTTGGTTAGGTCAGAATGCATTGGGTTCCTTCGATATTAGAGCTTTCGTGGGGAACACTTCACTTTCGACCTTAGCCATACCTAAACCCCGTAAAGATCAGCAGAGCAAAGTTGGTTACGTCAAAATGCATTGGGTTCCTTCGATATCAGAGCTTTCGTGGGGAACCCTTGACTTTCCGTTGAACCCACACGTAAACCCCATAGAGATTTGGAGAGCCAAGCCAGTTAGGTAAGAATGCATCGAGTTCCTCCGATATTAGAGCTTTCATGGGGAACCCTTCACTTTCGGCCTAAGCCAGACGTAAACCCCGTAGAGATCAGTAGAGCAAAGCTGGTTAGGTTAGAATGCATTGGGTTCCTCCGGTATCAGAGCTTTTGTGGGAAACCCTTAACTTTTGATCGAACCCACACGTAAATCCCGTAGAAAGCAGGAGAGCCAAGCCAGTTAGGTCCAAATGTGTCGGGTTCTTCCGGTATCAGAGATTTCATGGGGAACCCTTCACTTTCGGTTGAAGCCACCCCTAAACCACGTAGAAAACAGGAGAGCCAAGCCTGTTAGGTTAGAATGTGTCGGGTTCCTCCGATATCAGAGCTTTCATGGGGAACCCTTCATTTTCGGTTAAAGCCAAACCTAAACCACGTAGAAAGCAGAAAAGCCAAGCCAGTTAGGTCAAAATCCATCGGGTTTCTTCGGTATTAGAGCTTTTGTGGGAAACCCTTCACTTTCAGTCGAAGCCACCCATAAACCATGTAGAAAGTAGGAGAGCCAAGTCGGTTAGGTAAAAATGCATCGGTTTCCTCTGATATCAAAGCTTTCGTAGGGGACTTTCGGCCTAAGTCGGACCTAAACCTATAGAGATTAGATGAGCCAAGCTAGTTAGGTCAGAATACATTGGTTTCCTCTGGTATTAGAGCTTTCGTGGGAAACCCTTGACTTTCGATCGAACCCACACATAAACCCTGTAGAGATCAGGAGAGTCAAGCCGATTAGGTTAGAATGCATCGGGTTCCTTTAGTATCAGAGCTTTCATGGGGAAACCTTCACTTTCGATCGAAGTCACCCCTAAACCTCGTGTAGATCAGGAGAGCCAAGTCGGTTAGGTCAGAATGTGTTGGGTTTCTTCGATATCAGAGTTTTCATGGGAAACATTTCACTTTCGACTGAAGTCACCCCTGAACCACGTAGAAAGCTGAAGAGCCAAGCTGGCTAGGTTAGAATGTATCGGGTTACTCCGATATCAGAGCATTTGTGGGGAACTCCACTTTCAATCGAAGCCACCCCTAAACCCCGTAGACAGCAGGAGCGTCAAGCCGGTTAGTTTAGAATGTGTCGAGTTCCTTCGATATCAAAGCTTTTTGTGGGGAACCCTTTACTTTTGGCCTAAGCAAGACTTAAACCCCATAGGGATTAGATAAGCCAAGCTGGTTAGGTCAAAATGCATTGGGTTCCTCCAGTATCAGAGATTTCGTGGGGAACCCTTGACTTTCCGACGAAGCCACTCCTAAACCCCATAGAAATTAGGATAGTCAGGCCGATTAGGTCAGAATGCGTTCGATTCCTCTTGGATTAGAGCTTTTAAGAGTAGGCCTTCACTTTCGACTGAAGCCACGCCTAAACCTCGTAAAAAGTAGAAGAGCCAAGCCGGTTAGGTAAGAATGCGTTGGGTTCCTTCGGTACCAGAGCTTTCGTGGGGAACCTTTCACTTTTGGCCTAAGCCAGACCTAAACCCCATAGAGATCAAATGAGCCAAGCTGGTTAGGTCAGAATGCATTGGGTTCCTTCGGTATCAAAGCTTTGTGGGTAACCCTTGACTTTCGATCAAACCCACACGTAAACCCCGTAGAGATTAGGAGAGCCAAGTCGGTTTGATCAGAATGCATCGGGTTCTTCAGTATCAAAACTTTCATGGAAAATCCTTCACTTTCGATCGAAGCCACCCCTAAACCACGTAAAAAGCAGAAGAGCCAAGCCGGTTAGGCCAGAATGTGTTGGATTCCTTCGATATCAGAGCTTTCGTCGGGAACCCTTCACTTTCGGCCAAAGCCACTCCTAAACCACGTAGAAAGCAGAATTGCCAAATCGGTTAGGTCAGAATGCATTTGGTTCCTTCGGGATCAGAGCTTTCGTGAGGAATCCCTCACTTTTGACTAAAGTCATACCTAAACCTTGTAGAAAGCTGGAGAGCCAAGCCAGTTAGGTAAGACTGCATCGGGTTCCTCCGGTATCAGAGCTTTCGTGGGAAACCCTTCACTTTCGGTCAAAGCCACCTCTAAACCTCGTAAACAGCAAGAGATCCAAGTCGATTAGGTTAGAATGTGTTGGGTTCCTTCGGTATCAGAGTTTTTTAGGGGAACCCTTTACTTTTGATCGAAGTCACCCCTAAACCACGTAGAAAGTAGGAGAGACAAGCCAGTTAGGTTAGAATGCATCAGGTTCCTTCGGTATCAAAGCTTTCATGGGGAACCCTTCACTTTCGATCGAAGCCACCCCTAAACCCCATAAACAGTAGGAGAGCCAAGTCGGTTAAGTTAGAATGCATTGGGTCTCTCCAGTATCAGAGCTTTCATGGGGAACCTGTCAGTTTCGGCCTTAGCCAGACCTAAACCCCGTGAAGATCAACGGGGCAAAGTTGGTTAGGTTAAAATGCATTGGGTTCGTTAGGTATCAAAGCTTTCATAGGGAACCCTTGACTTTGGATCGAACCCACACGTAAACCCCGTAGAGATCAGAAGAGCCAAGTTGGTTAGGTCAGAATGCATCGGGTTCCTCCGGTGTCAAAGCTTTTGTAGGGAACCCTTCACTTTCGACCTAAGCTAGACCTAAACCCCATAAAGATCAGTAGAGCAAAGCTAGTTAGGTCAGAATGGATTGGGTTCCTTCGGTATTAGAGCTTTCATAGGGAACCTTAACTTTCGATCGAACCCATACGTAAATCTCGTAGAAAGTAAGAGAGCCAAGCCAGTTAGGTTTGAATGCGTCAAGTTCCTTCGGTATTAGAGCTTTCATGGGGAACCTTTCACTTTCGATCGAAACTACCACTAAACCACGTAGAAAGCAAGAGAGTCAAGCCGGTTAGGTCAGAATCTATCGGGTTCCTCCATATTAGAGCTTTTGTGGGGAACCCTTCACTTTCAATCAAAGCCACCTCTAAACCACGTAGAAAGTATGAGAGCTAAGCTGGTTAGGTAAAAATGTGTCGGGTTGCTTCGATATCAAAGCTTTCGTGGAGAACCCTTAACTTTCGATCGAAGCCACCTTTAAACCCCATAGACAACAAGAGAGCCAAGCTGGTTAGGTCAGAATGCATCGGGTTTCTTCGATATCAGAGCTTTCATGGGGAACCCTTCACTTTTGACTGAAGCCACTCCTAAACCATGTAGAAAGCAGGAGAGTCGAGCCGGTTAGGTCTAAATGTGTCGGGTTCCTTCTGTATCAGAGCTTACATGGGGAACCCTTCACTTTTCGTCGAAGCCACACCTAAACACTGTAGAGATCATGAGAGCCAAGCCAGTTAGGTCAGAATGTGTTAGGTTCCTCCAGTATCAGAGCTTCCTTTACTTGAACTCTCTCTTTGAATTTGCAACTTTGTGCTTAATTGCGTCTTTTGATTTGATTTTGTTGCATACATAGTACAATAAGACGACCTTTCTGCTTTGTACACACTTTAGCCTTCGTCGAAAATGGCGTTGTTGCCAAGGGTTCTTGGCACGGTGTAGGAACTTTATAGTTGTATCTTGCTGAAATTATTGTTAGTTAAACAATTGAAAGCATGTTTTTATTTTTACAATAATAGCAACCATATATATACACACATAATAATAAATTTTTTTGCATATTCTTGTCTCTTGAATTCATCTTTTCTTAAGTAATACCATATAGAATAGAAATTGTAAAAAGATCACATGCTATCTTTTCCTTTTCTTGCATATAGTTTTGCGTGATCTTTTCTCTTTTTGGTTTTTTATGCATGTCTTCTCCTCCAAATAACATAGAAAAGTTTGAAGACATAAGATTAATATAAAGAAGATTGAGAAAAGAGAATAGAGAAAGAAACTTTAAAGAAAACACTTTAGGGTCAAACATTCCTTAAGAAGATCCACCGTTAGAACCCCAAACTTAAAACCGAAACTCGAAACTGAACCTCGAACCTCGAACCCCAAACCCCAAAATCAAACCCTGAACCCCAACCCACGAACCCCCAAACCTCGAACCCTCAACCCCAAAACCTCAAAACTCTTAAACCCAAAACGCCGAAACCTGAAACCCCAAACCTTCCACACCGAAGCCCGAAATCACGAACCCCGAATCGATTCATGAACCCTAAACCCTGAAACGTGAAACCCTAAATCGTAAATCGCAATTTGAAAGCTAAATCCGAAACACTGAACGCGAACTCGCAAACTCCTAAACTCTTAAATCCTAAACCCCAAAATCCAAACCCAAAAGCCCGAAACCCAAAAGCCTAAACTCAAGACCTCAAACCCTTCACCCTGAACCACAAAATCCTAGACCCCAAACCGACCCATGCACCCTAAACCCCTAACACCAAAATCCTAAACCCTAAACCCTAAACCCTAAGGTACCCCTAACCCCAAACCCCTAAACCTCAACCCCCAAACTCATAAACCCCTAAATGTTAACCCCTAAACCGTAAACTATAAACCCTAACCCCTAACCCTGATACCTTAATTTCGATACCCCAAACCTTGAACCCTAAACTTCAAACCCCAAACCTTGAAACCTCAAAACTTTGAGCCTCAAAACCCCTAAACCTCAAAACCCGAAACCTCCAAACTGGTAATCCCTAAACCCTAAACCTTGAATGCTAAATTTGAACCCCTAAACCTCGAACCTCAAAACCCCAAAACTTCGAATCCTGAAACCCCTAAACCTCGAAACCCAAAACCCCTAAGCCCAACCTTCAAACCTTCAAACCCTTAAACTCCTAAACCCAAAAGCTCTAAACCTAAAACCTCTAACCCTAAACCCTCCACATCGAAGCCCGAATACGCGAACCCCGAACCAATCCATGAACCCTAAACTTGAAACGCTAAACCCTAAACACCTAAATCCCTAAAACCCTAAACCCTTAAACCTCTAACCCCTGTAGGGTACACAGAATAGCTTTAGAAAAGCATTGGGAGCTCTGAAGGATACTACTACAGTTTCATTAGCTAAAGTTAACAGTGATTATAAGGTACTATAAAATCTACTCTAATTGCAACTCAATAGCCTAGATCTATCTTTAGAAAATCCTACATGATATGCTTTCATGCAAGCGTCTGTTGTGCTTAGTCTTGCTTATTTACCTTTTATAGTTTAATTCGTGTTGTAAGCTTGCTGTTAATTTTTCTGGTTATCATTTGTCTTAAGTTCGGGGTTAGAAATTTTGTGTTGGAGTTAATGTTATTTTGAAGTTAAGTTGTCCTTAGTGGTTTATCAAAATGATTGTTTCATAAGTTAAGTTTGGATCACATTGATTATTTCAGGTGACAACAATGTCATTTTGAAGTTAAGTTGTCCCAATAAATCTTTTTTTTTTTGTCGACTTTTTAGTGTAGCCCGATAGCTCTTGTTCCCTTTATTTTGGGTTTCGTTGTTTTCCTTCTGATAGAGAAATAAATAGTAGTGATAACTCTTTCTTTCTTTATTTAAGAGTCACTCCTTTAGAATCAAGAGAAAGAAAATTAGAGTTTGGAGCCCTATTACTTTGGAAGGGTTCTTGAACAAATTTTTCTTTCAATGTTTGGTTGATCCTTCTCCTTTAATTGTTTCAGTCTTGTTGGTGCTCTGGAGGATTAAAGTCCCTACCATAAACAGGATGTTGCTATCCAATAAGAGTCATTTGTGATTTCTATGTTTGTAATTTGTATTACTTTTTCTGTTGCATGAGTAACAACATTGAGTTGTGGCAAATGGCGTTTAGTATTTATGCACATAATAGTAAGGATTTGTAGGATTGAGTATAAATTATAACCAATATAACTAAATTGTGGTAGTTCATATCCTTGTTTTCTCAATTTGTGGTTGTGAGTTGTTACAACGTAAAAAGCTTATCTTGGTGAGATTTAGATCACCACACTATTGAACTCAATTGAGCTAAGGTTTTTGACAGTTGAGGAGGAGTGTATAAGGAGTCAAACAGATTCTCTTGAAGGGACATTGTCCTCTGATTTGTACATAGTTCTACTTTCTTAGGTAACTTCGATATGTTATTCACTGTTATTTCATTCTCAACGTGATTTTGCATCCACCATTGTTTTTTGTGTGTCTGTTGTGTTTTTTTTTTCTTTTAAGTATAGGAAACAAATAAGTACATTCCCCTGAATAAGTAAATACTTAGAAAAAAAAACAATAGAACTCGTGACGCACTAATATGCAGCGTCGACAGATCCTCATAACTCCCAACGCCATTTATTGCATCAAGAGTTGTCAATTATCTCCTGACGTTGTTTACTGCGTCATGAGTTATGAGGATCTCCTGATGTCTCATATTAGTGTATCGAGAATGCCTATCCTAACTCATTTTTTCCGATCCCGCTTTCGATGCTCATTTTTGCATCGGGAGATCCTTTTCCAATGCTTTTGCGCATTGGAAGATCCACATTTTCTTATAGTGTAAGGAATTAGAAAATGGAACCAATTATTGTTCATATGCTGTTCGATGATATATATGCTTACAGTTTAGATTTGCATTTTGTGGTTGCATTGTTCTTTTTTGTTGTACACAACAATCTTTTTAGTTGAGAAGTTTGATGAATGATAACAATTCATGTTGAATTCGTGAAGGAAAATACATAATTAGAAACTGAATCTAGGAAAACTGATGAATTAGAAAGCAAATTAGATAAAGATTTGAGTGTGTAAGTTTATGATGGAGAGAAGAATGAGATGGAGTCTAAAATGAAACTCTCAGAGGAGGAAATGGTTCTTGATGATCTGTTAAAATTTAGTTACTGCATAAAAGCGTTGATGATTCTAAATCAGAGGGTATCAATAATTGTCATCTGTGCATTGAGCAATATTTAGCAAATATATTTGAATGTTCTTTACATTACTGCATCACAATGCTAATTTGGATGTGAAATTCTTCTCTGAAGATGAAACGTAAATGAAGCTTCCAAATTAGAAAATTTGTTCTTTACATTGTTCCAGCACCACAACTTGCTAGGTTTTTCTATTCTTTTATTTTTACTAGTTGGTAACACGTGCTATGCACGTTAATTTTTCACACAAATAGTATAAAACTATATTTACTTACTCATGATTTTTTAAAATAATTTTGAAAATACATTTTTTAACTTTATTTCTAGAGAAATTTCTTTCTCAAGATTTGTTATATGCATGTATAAATAGAATGAGCTAAAAGATATAAACAATTTGATAGTATGACTATGAAACAATACATTCAATCAAGCTTTAGATTGATGAATATAGGGCTTTTTTCATGTATCAATTACATATCCAAGGTTTAAAATAGCAAAAAAAATTTAAGGGATAAATTTGATGATTGCTCAAGAAAAACAAATTTTAAATTTTAAATTTTAAATAATACACCATGGAAGAAAGGTGGAATGTTCGTCTCTACAAGTTCAGGAATGTTCGTCTCAACAAGTTCAAATGAAGGTTCGTGGGCTTTTGTAGCCTTGGCTCACAAATCTTCAATTTGAACTTGTGGGAAGACTAATTTCTTCACACACCACCTTTTGTTGTGGCTTGAACATGAAAAAAATATAAAAGGAATGGAATATTTATACCTAAAGACTTGAAAAGGAAAAGAATTTGAAAGGTTGAAATAATTACAAAATAGTTAATAAGAGATAATGGAATGTGAATAGGTGGAAGATAGAGGGATGTGAATAGGTGGAAGATAGGAAGAATGTGAATAGTTTTAGAAAAATGTTAATGATATAATTAATTGGAAAGAAAAAGTTAAAATTATTAATATATATATGCATTTGTTAATAATTAATTTTAAATTAAAAAATAAAATAAAAAGCAAATTACAATAAAACCAAAGTAAGAAACAAACAAATCTACTAAAAAAGGGTAAAATTGAAAACAAAAAGTTTCTCCAAATCCATACTTTTATATATACTATAGATTAATATTTAGAATTTAGTCTGTCTGTATATAATATTGTTGTTTTACTTTATCATTTATTTTGATTTTGGAGTCTCTAGTAATTATTTGAGATGACTTGAGAAAAAATAGTTTTCCAAGAATCAATTTTTCTATATTACATTAATTCTACCTTAATAGATACACGTGTGTCTTTTAGTTTCACTTTAGTTGGACCTTTCTTTTTTATTCTCTTATTTTAACTCTTACTCCAATTGAATAATTATCATTATTATATTAAACCTTGTCAATTCTTCTTAAATAGAAGAAAATGAAAAGTATTTACATGCTATAGCTAAAAAAATGGATAGTTTGAGTTTGGACTATAATTTTGCTTTAAGTCGTAAATAGTTTGTCAATTCTTCTATTTTTAAAATTTTTCTTTTTAATTTAGATTTATTATCCTTTAGCTTCCTTGCATTTTGAATTTGATTTGAAATTGTGAGTCTTGTTTTTCTTCTTTTGGTCTTTTGTTGTGTGATATCTTTTTAGGATCTATTTTTTTTCTTCTTTTTCTTTTTCTCGAAATTTGTTGTGCGATGTCTTTTTATGAGACATTTTAATTTAGATTTATTCTTTTAACTTGCATTTTGTATTAGGAATTATTTTGAAATTCAGAGTTTCTTATGATATTTTTACTTTGGTATCTCTTTTAGGATTTCTTTTTCTTTTCATTGTGAGGTTTCTTTGGTTTAGTTCTATTGTTATTGTGTTAGTTCTTTATTGCATTAATTTTTATTAGGATTGTAGATAACTTTTTTATATATGTATTTGTCTCAAATTTTCCTTTGTTTAACATAGATACTACTCTCTTGACTAACTCTCAATTATATTTTTTCTTTTTTATCGTGAGTCTTATTTTCATTTCTTTAATTATTTTTGTGCATTTTCATTCTATTTGTTTGGTATTTTGATTTCATTCTCTTTTTTTATTATTTATGAAAATTTTTAAATATTTTGTTGGGAAGTCGATAAATGCTAAAAAAATCTTTGTCAACATTTTCACATGTGTCTTTTTTATATATATATATATATATATATATATATATATATATATATATATTTATTGTGTATCATGCTGCTATACATAATTCTTACGTAGAATATAATAACAAAATTTTGGAATAATCTCCCTAAATTAATAAGAAAACAAGTGGCAGGAAGGCATTACAAAAGATTAAGTATTATCAACACCAAATAATAGATCACGAACACAAACAATTTCAATACTTATTATCGTAATTAACATAGTTAATTGTCAAATAAAAGATGTATTTGACTATTAATAAACAGTGATATTTTGATAGATCTATCAGTGTAAGATTTTTTTAGTCTACTAATTATCATTTCTAGTATGTTTTAAGGAGAATTTTTTACTTTGAAATTTTGTGGAATTTTATAGTCTGATCAAGGTATAAAATATTGATGTTGATGTATGTATTGAATTTTTTATTTTACAAAAATTTGGTTTTGATGAATTATATTTCTAGAAAAATTATAAAATTAATAAAAAATTAAATCAGTAAATAAATGGGGCTTTTGCAAAAATAGCAGAAAAGAAACTATAATAATAGAGCTCATGTCACAACATTTTTTAAATTTGCAAAAGTAGCAAATTTAAAATGACGACCCTGTGATAGTTCTATGATTATCATATGATAGTCCTCCAATAGCTCTATAATTACCGTCTGATAGTCGATATCACTAATTTTACCATAGTCGCAATATGCAAAAAATTGATGACATTAATTATTCTTTTTTTAAATATTTTTTGTCATTTGATGCAATTTTTCTAAATAAATATTATTATTTTCAAATAAGTAAGAGTAAAGGGAAATTGTAAAAAATAGAGCAATTGACAAAATATTTCCACTTCATAGAAAAACAAGTGTAATAAATTTTGTGTTTTATTGGTTTTATCTTATGGAGTTTAAATAGTTTGTCAATTTTTTTTATTTTTGTAAAAACTTCGTGCTTATTGTTTATATTATATTTATAAAAAAATATTTTTGAAATATTTTTGAAATAAAACTATTTGAAAAGCTTAAGAATATTTTTAAAATTTGTGAACGTTTAGAGTATTTTAAACACATAGAAGAAACTTAAAAAAATAAAATTGTGGTTGAAGGTCAAAGATAAGAAAATAAATGGCGTGAAGCGATATGAAGGAATCCAGCAAGGTCCACGTTGTGTTTAGAATAATGAAAGAAGAGGATTTCAACTCAGAAGCTTTGAGATTGT
>JBBPDI010000032.1:182630-225187 GCA_037974545.1 Cucumis variabilis | reverse complement strand
ATCTTCAAGCTTTTACGTAAAAACAATCCAGAAAAATGGAATGAGGATTGTGAAGAAGCTTTCAACAAAATTAAGCAATATTTGCAGAGCCCACCTGTATTGATACCTCCAGCTCCAGGATGACCATTAATCCTATACTTGAAAGTATTAGAAAGTTCTATAAGTGGTGTTCTAGGACAACATGACTTGTCAGGAAAGAAAGAGCGCGCTATTTATTATTTGAGCAAAAAATTCACTGGTTATGAGTCTAAATACTTAATGTTAGAGCGAACTTGTTGTGCTTTGGTATGGACCTCTCACCGTTTGAGGCAATATATGTTATATCATACGACATGACTTATTTAAAAAGAAGGATCCAATAAAATATATTTTTTAGAAACCGTCATTATCTGAAAGGATTGTAAAATGACAAGTTTTGTTGTCAGAGTATGATATTGTCTATGTTACTAAAAAAAACAATAAAGGGAAGCGCACTTGTTGATCATTTAGTTGCCCAACCAGTAGCAGATTACGAGCTAATGAGGGTCAATTTTCTAGATGAAAACATATTTCTAGTTGAAAATGATGCTACAGATCATGAGACATGGATTATGCTTTTTGATGGTGCCTCAAATGAGCTGGAACATGGAATTGGAGTTGTACTAATTTCTCTAGAAGGAAAGGTATTTCCTTTAACAGCTAAGTTATGTTTTGAATGCACTCACAATATCGCTGATTATGAAGCCGGTATTATGGGACTTCAAGCAGCATGCAATATGAGTATTAAAAAGTTAAAAGTTTTGGGTGACTCAATGCTAGTAATATATCAAGTCAAGGAAGAATGGGAAACAAGAGATGCTAAATTGGTGCCTTACAGCCAATACGTTGCAAAGTTATCTCAAAATTTCGAGAAAATTTCATCTGACCATGTTGATAGGGAAGACAATCGAATGTTAGATGCATTGGTCACCCTGGCAGTGATGTTTAATCTTAATCTGTCTATTAGGTTCTTTCTTTTATTTATCAAACCTAGTCCTAGAGCTAAGGTTGATGTTTTTTTTCGAATTTGGTTAAATCAAGCCCAAATCTGAAGCTGAGGCTGAAGCCTGTCTATCAGGTCATTTCCTTTATTTATCAAATCTAGTCCTAGAGATAAGGTTGATATTTTTTAAATCTGGTTAAATTGAGGTCAGATCTGAAGCTGAGGCTGAAGCCTGTCTATCAGGTCCTTTCTTTTATTTATCAAACCTAGTCCTAGAGCTAAGGTTGATGTTTTTTCAAATTTGGTTAAATCGAGCCCAGATCTGAAGATGACGCTGAAGCCTGTCTATTAGGTCCTTTCCCTTATCAAACCTAGTCCTAAAGCTAAGGTTGATGTTTTTTACAAATTCGGTTAAATTGAGCGCAGATCTGAAGCTGAGGCCGAAGCCTGTCTATTAGGTCATTTCCCTTATTAATTCTAGTCCTAGAGCTAAGGTTGATATTTTTTAAATTTGGTTAAATCGAGCCCATATCTGAAGCTGAGACTGAAGCCTGAGTATCATGTCCTTTCCCTCATTTATAAAAAATCTAGTCCTAGAGCTAAGGTTGATGTTTTTTTTTTTTAAAATTTGGTTAAATCGAGCCCAGATCTGAAGCTGAGGTCAAAGCCTGTGTAACATGTCCTTTATTTGTCAAACCTAGCCTTAAAGCTAAGGTTGATGTTTTATTTCAAATTTAGTTAAATCGAGCCCAGACCTGAAACCGAGGTTGAAAATAGTTTATCAGATCCATCATTTATCAAACCTAGCTTTGGAGATAAGGCTGATATCTTTTTCATTTGATAGTTTTTTTTTTTAATTTTTATCTCTCTAAAAAATAAAAAATTGGCCCAAATACTTTATATATTTCCTTTGTCCACTTTTAAATATTTTCAGGATGGACAAAGGGGGCAAACTGTAGATACCGTATTTTGTCCTACATTTTTCATTTTTAAATTTATTTATTTATATTTATTTATTTATTATAAAAGAATTTAAATTTAAATTTAATTTTTGGATTTTAAATTTTAAATATTAAATTTTAAATTTATGTTTTAAAAAACAAAAAATGAAAAGAAAAACAAATTTTAAAAAAATAATGAAATAAAATAAAAAAATAAAAATGGTTGTTTCCTATCCATATTTTTTCTCAACCACCCCCTATTTTTGTTTTTTTTCTTAACCACGTTCATTCAGTCCCACTCTTCCACTTTCTCCTACTCTCTCACTTTCTCCCACTCTCCCACCTTCTCCCACTTTCTTTCCGTAGTCTTTTACTCCACTTCACTTAATAATCTAAAAAAATAAACTATCAATCTGGCCCTAAACCTTGTCCTATAAAAAGAGAAGGATGAGATTTTTTTTAGGAGGATTTCTCAGAGATTTTGAGAGGAAAATGTATTTTCATTTGCTGATAGTTTGGAAGAATTTGAGAGGATCGAGAAAGAATAAGCCAAGCCTTTTTTCCAGGTAAGTTTTTTTTTTATATAATTTAAGCCAATTTAATGATTGATGATTCATTGCGATAATTATTTGGCACCCATTTGCCCTCTGTGTTTATTCTTCATTTGTAAATACATTTGAATTATTTGGCACTCATTTATCCTCTGTGTTATTTTTTCATTTGTTATTTACATTTGAATTATTTGGCACCCATTTATCCTCTGTGTTATTTTTTCATTTGTTATTTACATTTGAATTATTTGGCACCCATTTGCCCTCTGTGTTAATTCTTCATTTGTTATTTATATTCTTGCATCTGCCTTAATTATTTGGTATCCATTTGGCCTATTAATTTTAATTATTTGGCATCTGCTTCGCCTCTGTTTAGTACTTAGTATCCATTTGAGATCTTGTTAATAATTATCCATGACATACTGTGTTAATTATGCATTTGAGTTATTTGATTAATTAATTAGCATCCTGTTTTAATTATTTTTTACCTATTAATTAATTAGCATCCTAAGATCCTTACTTGACAGCACCCATTTGACCTATTAATTAATTAGCATTCTGAGATTCTTATTTGGGAGCACCCATTTGGCCTATTAATTAATTAGCATCACATCCATTTTTTTTAATTTTTAGCATTGTGCATTTAATTTTTTGCATCTCGCTAATTATTTGTGGCATTCATTCTCTATTTATTTGCATCATGTATCAGTTAATCAGCATCCTGCCATAATTATATTACATTAATTAATTGATATGCTGACTTAATTACTTTCACCCATTTGGCATTCTGCAGTTAATTATTTGCATTTGCATTAATCAATTGTTTTGCATCCTACTGCTACTGCAATAATCAATTATTTTGCATCCTACTGCATTACTCAATTATTTTGTATCCTACTGCATTAATAAATTATTTTGATTAATTAATTATTTTGCATCCTACTACATTGACTAATTATTTTGCATCATGGAATTAACTAATTATTTTGCATCCTGACATTAATTAATTATTTTGCATCCTGACATGTCTGTATTTATTTTATGTATTTATTTTATCTCTCTGTATTATTTTATCTCAACATATTACCTTATTTCACATGTATTTCTCAAATTTCACAATTTATTGTCACTATTATTATTTATTTTCCAATTTAAATATAAAAACCTAAATTGGTGAAAAAGTATTGTTTTCTTTATGGATTTTATAATTTAAATTCCATGAATACATGAAATTTCTCCATTTAAAATTTAATTAATAGATTGTTTTTAAAATTATAAACACATTTCATATTTTAAATAGGACTCAGTAGTGTTTTCTATGAATTTATTAATTCTTAGATACATCAAATTTCTTATTAGACACCTATGATGAAGATTAAAATATCAAAGTTTGGTATTTTAATATTCTTAAGGTGAATATAAAAAAATGTTTTAAAACAAAATAAATTTCATTTTTCTAATGGCTCCTATGTCACCCATAATTATCAATTCATGCTTAGATTTTATTTTTTTTGATGTAAATTGATAACCATGGAACATTATTAAAAAAAGCCTAAATAAAAAACTTTTTTTGTGAACCCCTATAATTTAGTTTAAAAGATAAAATTTGGTAACCATTTTATGGGGTGTTGTAGGGTGCTAACACCTTCCTTACACATAACTTACTCCCGAACTTAAATCTCATGAACGTAGACCATTTTTTTCTCTTTGGATGACCAATCGCACCTTAATATGGTTGGTGACGACTCCAAAATCAATTATTTATTGAAATTAAATAAACAAGAAATTGAACTAATGGAAATTGAAAGAATCATGTTGTGACAAGTAACAAAGTAAATTCTAAATTGTTCCAACTCAAAATAATAGAATATGTGAAAAGCCTACTCAACTAATGGAAGTGAGGTAAGAGTAATTGTGCATTTGAGGACTTTCTTTATCATTGGGATCAAAAACGCAAAGTAAAAATTGAGAGATTTTAACGATTTGGGATCAAATTGCTTGAATATCAAAATTAATTTGTTCAAGATTCACAACTTTTTACATAGCAAGAATCAAACAAATATGTATAAAAGAAATTGCTTCATTCACACATCATTTATTCAACAAAAAAATATATGGCATGAATCTTTATTCCAAGAAATAGCAAAGGAAAAGATTGTCAATCACAATGCCAGAATTAAAAAGATCATTCAACAATGTTTACTTTAAATACAAAAAGGGCATATTGCATACTTCGAATTTAATGACACATTGAGTTTAAAAAATTAAGAGTGAAAAATAGATAGGTCAAATTACCATAAAAGAGCATATTGCATACTTTGAATTTAATGACAAATTGTAAAATGATTTTGAAATCTAAGCAGTTACATGTTTGGTTTGACATCTTTATAAATTTTTATATGCAAAATTATGTTTAGTTTATCCTATACTAACAATTTATATACTTAGGTCAAATTACCATAAAAGACTATTAAACACTATGAATTAATTTCATAAAGAAATATATACATTTTGAATCTTTTTTTTAGAAATTTATTTTAAAATTAATTGCACATATCTTGAAATTATTAATCTTTTAATTAATTGAAACTAAACACTAATTTCATTTTTTTGTACAAATGTTTTTTACAATTCAATTTTAAAAGCACAAATATCTTGAAATTTGTAAATCTCTATATTTATATATATATGAACACACATTGAAAAAATATTCAAAGTATTAAAAAATATATTTAAATATATATGAACACACATTGAAAAAATATTCAAAGTATTAAAAAAAATGACAGAGTGAAAAATAGATAGTAAAAAAGAATATAAAAAATAGTGAAAGAAAAATAGATATTTAGAAGGGATTCCTCATTCAACACCAAATAAACATTTATTCTAAAATTTGGTTGAATTTGTTTTCTTCAAAATGATTTATTTCATAATCTCATTTTTCCAAAAATGATTTTAAACCAACGCCAAACACCTCAATTTATCTTAAAATAAATTATTTTAAAAATTAAACACTTCAAAAATCAATTCAAACACACCCTAAATTGGCCAAAAGAAAAGATATCATTGAACACAATTTATACAAAATTTAAAGTAATTTTAGCAATCTCAATTCAAACCATGAACAACAATCATGAAAGAATAGAGAATTATCAAAATCTAAACAATTCTCAACTTTATTTCTTTGAAGTAAATACATTACATACAAAGTGAAATCTTGCTTGAATTTACATAATCATTACTTCACAAAAAAAATGAATTACAACAAATTTATGGAAAGCAAAGTAATAGTTCTTGAAGAAACAAAGCAAATATTATACACATTCTTGCCAAAAAAAGTAAAAACCCGCAAAAGAAAACTCAACCTACTACTCTTTACCTTATAAAAGTGTTACCCCTCCATGAGAATCACGAAAATGGATGAAGTGTTATGAGTTCATAATGGATTCAGAATGGTATTTGAGAGGGTTTTTGGAGGTATTTTGCAGAGAGTTTTTAAATAATTTTTTAATGGAAACTTGATAAATGAGTGAATGGGAGGGAGGGAAGCTATTTATAAGCAATATGGGCGGTGGAAATGTAACTTTCGGTGAAAATCGTGAACAAAACGGGCAAAAAATGGTGAAGAACATAAAGGAAATCGAAGGAAAAGCATCAGATTGGATATTTCACGCGTATTTAAAGAATTAACGGGTGTTGGGCTTGACAGGAAACTTGAAGGACACGCGACTTGGCCAAAACGATGTTGTTTTGGCTTTTAAAAATCTAGAAACTAAATGTCACACCTTAAATTCAAACGGCTGACCTGAAGGACGCCTTTCTCAAAATGATGATATTTTGTGATGAAAGAAGTTTGGAAAATAAATATGCAGTTGGCATTCGAACTAGTGACCTGACAAATGCACACGTTTCTATATGCATAAATTATAATTATGCCCCTCAATTCCATTTTGGCCTATCTTCCTCATTCGGGCTCTATTTTAAGTGCTTTTCATTGCGTTAGATTCGTAGCAATGTCTACTATCACATTTTACTTAAAAATATCAAAATAATGAATATATATATGCTATGGGTCGAGAATAAGGGGTCAAGAATTCTCCAAAACCTAATAAAAACTTGTAAGTGGACCTTGAGTCTATGACATGAAACAATGCATTGGCCTTTAGGTCACCAATTGTGAGTTCTAAGTGTATCATGCCTATTTCTTCTTCGCTTTCCAGGTTGAAACCTTGGATCACCATCTTGGTGTTTGAATGTTCGTCCATCAAGATGGCTAATTGTCTTATAGCCGACTTCGACATTATGTTGATAGTTGATCGATTATCGATGAGAATTCGATCGACTCTTTGTTTTCGAGTGTATCTAGAAACATACAAGGGTCTATTATGAAGTTTGGATCCCAACAAAAAATCTTTGACTAAGAAGTCTATAGAACTACAATAAGGAGCACTCTCGTATGTTGCAGTCGGAGCACTCGAACTTGATGCTCCTTAATTTAATAATGCATCAATAAGAACGATTTTGATTTCTTGAGGAAGTGATAATAGATCATCGACATTGAACCTCAATAAGTCTTTTGACACTCCCTACTCCTTTAGTTATTTTTGAGGGATTTTTTCTTCCTCCGTTACGTTGATAAGATGACACACAATGACTTTTGGGTCTTTATTCTGATGATCAGAAAGGAAGTTTGTTGGAAGGAAGTCTCCTAAGGTTACTAAGTGTTGAGATAGAGAAAATTCCTTGTCTTTCTCTTGTATGAGCTTAGGCTTTGGAGTCTTCATTTTCTTCTTATTCTTTTGGGCCCTATTCCCTATTCTATAATTTCAGTATGAGTAAGACTCTTTTTGGTTCAAAGTTGATTGTCTTTTCTTTCAAAGGGTCACAACTATCCACCATTCATTGTCTTCTTCAATTGGTCTTTCTTCTCTTTAAGGATCCTCTGGTGCGACTTCTTGACAAAATTGGACAACTATAGGTTCAAAGGTCCCGAATTGGACCAAGCTTCCTCTTTGCTGAAAAATCAATGTTGACGGAGGAGTATCTGACATTATCGTCACTGTAACATGGTTTGTTTGAGCTACTTCCTCTAAGTCTTGCTCAATCTTTTCTGACGAGCCAATCATAGAATTAGCACCTTAAGAACAAAAAATTTCTCTACTAGGTGACTGATGACCCGATGATACTTCTAGTACTTAGGATTATCTATCTTTTTAGCTTGCTCAGGTCACTTACATTTTGGTAGCTGGATCAACTGCTTCTCTAGGAGTTGCATTAGCATGTATGTGATATCTGAATCAAGAAATAGATAAAAAATTTCCTAACTTTTCTTTAAAGTCAGACGACGTCTCCGCTTCTATCTTCCTTCTTTTAAGCTCTCACTTTCTTCCTTTTAAAGAACTTCAGCAGTGTCGTGTTTACGACCATAGATTTCTTCACGATGCTCTTTACTATCTTTTTGGCACTCTTCATCTCTTTCTTGTCTTACTTTACTTCAGGAATAAGAAAATTCTTAGTTCCTTTGCTGGCAAAGCTCAACTCCATATCACGAGCGTGAGTTATTAACTCTTCAAATATGTCGGGCTTTATTTCCTACAGAATGTAGAGAAGTCCCCAGTGAATGCCTTGGGTGTAAATTTCTAAAGTCAATAGTTCAATGAGTCGATCTTTGCAGTCAAGACTTAAAGCCCTCCATCGACTGATATAGTCGATGATTGGCTCTCCCTTTCGTTGTTTCATGTTTGTAAGCTCCATCATGCTTACTGTGTGTCAAATGTTGTAGAAGAGGTTATGAACTTTTTTTCTAGTTGTTTCTAGTTATCAATGACTTCTGACTCCAGATTGGTATACCACTTAAAAGAATTTTCTTTCAAGCTTCGAACGAACTACCTAACTACTTGGTTTAGTTGTTCCCAGTTATCTTGTGTTCTTGCATGTTTCGATGAAGTAGGCGATGTGTTGCTTCTTGTTGCCCTTTCCATCAAACTGCTATAATTTCTAAGGCTGATACCCAAGCGACATTTCAAGTTGTTGATTTTTTTGGTGTACGACTTAGTGAATATAAAAGAAATCTAAGACGAGCCTCTATATTGAGCTTTGATGGAGTTCGTGATCATATCATGTAGCTACTAAACTGAGAGGGAAGCCACAGAAGCTGATTATTGACGTGGTTGGTTTTCTTGCATCACATTCTTTCCTTTCTCACCAACTTTGACAACAGGAGTTTTACTTGGCTCAGAAGTTTCACGAGTCTGCATCTACTCTCTCATAGCTACGATTTTGTGGTCTTGTTCCTCAACAGCCTTCATCAAGAGATTAATTTTTGTCTCCATCTTTGCCATGGTCGTGTCGATGACAATCCCAGCTTTAGACATCACGTCAAGGTGTGCTTCCCTCTTTGACTTGCTAAAGACATAATCAGATTTATCATACAAAGGATTTTTCTTGATGATAATCTTAGCTTTAGGAGACTTTATCAATTGCTTAAGAATGCTCTACGCGATGACAGAACCTTAATCCTTCTCCTGGATGATCCCCTTGGAACGACTACGGATAACAGGTCACATATAAGTGATAGGATCATAATTGATATGCAAAAAGTAAGAAATTATTCAAAATATACAGGCAAGGTCGTTATAAATGCATTTATGTTTGTAAATTAAAGTGATTGCGAAGGGTACTTACCTAAACCGCCTTGACAAAAAATTATTTGTAGTTTACTCTTGACTTTTACTGTAGATAGGTGCAAGCACAGGTGTCAAATCCAAGATAGTGTAGGATAGATGTTTTTTTGAATGTAATGCTTGAAAAGAATGAGATTTTTGGGGAACTTATAAGGGAGAATGAGAAGGGGAATTTAGGAAATTTAGTTTGCAATACAGTTCACAAAAAGAGATATTAAAGATTGAATTCCAAGAAGAGAAGTGAGGAATGAGCTTAGGCATGGATATAATCTTATCATTGAATCAAAGAAAGTAAAGAAAGTTGAATCATGCTTAATTAAGAGGGGATTTTTTATTCAAGATTTCTCATAAGATCAAATTGCTTGATCTTGGAGGAATTTTGAATTAAATTTCAAGAAATGAGATGAATTTTATGGGGGATTATTTTAATTCTTGGAATCTTAACTAAACCCCTAATTATCCTTTATAGAGGATTACAAGATCATTCATAATATCGCAACCAAGGAATTAAATGGGAATTAATTTGTGCACCAAAAAAGAACGCATTTAATTTTCAAGAATTGACTCAAGAACAATTGGAATTCATCAGACATCAAACAATTTAAAGAATGGGAGAGATAAAATCAAGAATCAAGAGAATTTTTATGTAGAAACAAGTAATTCAATTAATCTTGCACTAATTGATATACTTAGGGTAAATTGCTTACAAAGATTGAATCAAAAAATCAAAGATCAAGAATCAAAATTACAAGAATTAATGAAATTGAATCAAAGATCTAATTCTTGATACAAATGATTGATGATTTCAACAAAAATTACATCAAGATCAAAGATTAATCAAACCCTAATTACAATAAAAAAATCAAAGTAATGAAATTCTCAAAGATTAATCAAACCCTAAGACCATTTTACCTCAAGAAATTAGCCTTGCATCTTCAATAATTTTGGAAAATTTGTTGAAGATCCAAAAATTACAGAATGAGGGTAAAAAATTTGGAATTTGAGAGAAATTGGGAATGATTTTCGAGAGAATAGTGAATTTGAATTAAATTCTATATGAAATTAGGAGTTATTATGGGTATTTATAGGAAAAATTGAGAAATTATAGCAAATGGACCCAAAATTACACTCTCAAGGCCCATTCATACTTTAAAATCACAGAAAAATAAAGAAATTTTGGAAAGTTGGCAAATAATTACGAATTTTCCATTGAAAATTGAAGGAAAAAAAAATAAAACTACGTTGGCTGGGATTCAAACTCAGGTGTCTAAGGGGCGCGCGCAAGGAGATTACACCACGTGTCGTATGGAGAGAGGCTGAGATGGAAAGACACGAATTGAAGGCTCAAATGAGATAATTAATATGTATGTGAGGGGAGACTCAAACTCGTGATCTGAGGGATGCACATGCATATAAGGCAAAGAGACGTCGTTTTTGCCTTAAGAAATCTGGATTAAAAATGCGTTTGGTGAGGTTCGAACTCGTGATTTCGAGGTTGGGCGTGCGCGAGTATGGGACTGACACGTGTCAATTTTCTTCAATATTTACCAAAATGCCCCTTATGTTTAATTTGCCCGTTCTTCTTTGTTTGAACTCTGAATTAGGTAATTTTCATGTCGTTGGGTTCATATGGAAGTCTACTTTCAGATTCTTCATAAAGATATAAACATAGTGAACATATGCATGATAAGGATTGAGAATAGATTATCTTTAAATGGATCAATATTTATCCCAACAGTAAGCGTTGTGCTTGTTGGATTATGGTCGATTAAATTGAAGGGATTTAGTGTTTTGTTTCATTTATAGCTTTAGTGTTGGGCTGTGCAAATAAAATGTGTCAGTTAAATGCATATCACAAACCTTGCTACGTGCGAGTCATGGTTATTGCATGTGAGATGCTCACTATGTCTCTAAGTTAGGACTATGCAGTAAAAGGCACAAGATAATATCCTCGCGTAGTTACTAAATCCTCATTGAGTACAAGTTTCCTATCGCTTGTCCAAGTGTAAGTGAAACGATAGGTTTCCTAGGTATAAAATAACTATACAGTATAAAGTAAATGTGTGTCCAAGTGATAATCCTAATATCTACCCTAGAGATTTTGTAAAAGATGGTAAGAATGGTAAGAGTGTGAGGAATGAACTAACTTGTAGTAGGAAAGGTGAACGAATGTCTTCGTGTTGTTAGGCGATTATGCCATGCGGCAACCCTTAATGCAACAATGATCAATTAACTAGCATTTAATTAAGGCGAGCACCTCTCAGTGACTTAAATGTCATACTTGCTTGCCTCTTGGGATACAAATGATAAAACTTCATTAAGTGATATCTATTTAGAAGTGGTTAATTATAAGATTTATATAACCTTTCTTTTAAGGGTGACAACCTCTCAGAGCCAAATCACCACACTTATTCTCCTTTCAGAACACAAATCAACGAGGATTAATCGCCAAGATGGAGTTTATCTCTAAACTCCTTTTCGTGCACGTTAGCTATGTCCTTGCTACTTACTCTCTCGAGTAGCTGGTGACAAACGTTGACCAAGTGATGAAGAATAACTCAACTAAACTACTATAAACCTTATAGGTTAGACTTCTTATCAAGAACTTATCACAAGCCTTAACAACTATAATACGTTGACATGTGAACAATAAAGGAATAAAGGGGATAAATATGCAATGTATTAAAAAAAGTAAGCCTTAGCCCACTGTACAATATAAACATTATGCATTACAACGAAGTAAAAAAATGGAAAGTAAAGATGTGGAAGATATTACAAGTTATAGAGAAGAAAGTAAAGGAATTTTCCTCTAATCTCTCTCTAACCTCTCACTTAGTAAGATTGACTGAAGAAGGGGTTGAAATTTTTATAGAAGGCAAAAAAGCTAGTCTTTTTCGCCAACTCTAATGAAACTCTCTAGGTTTTGGCCCATTAAGACCAACCAAAATACATTGTTAGGGATGAAGTCCTTTTATAGATTACTTTTCTGAGGAAACTTCTAGTGTTCTGATCATGATAGCGTCGATTTCAGCCTTTTCAAGTCACATCAACTCCAACTACCATTCTTTTCTGCTAGTTAATCTTCCTCGCGTGGTGATGTGGTTCCTAGCATAGGGATTTTATTCGTCAGATAGGGTTCGTATCGTGTAGCTTTTGCACTTGCTCCTCTAAGAATCACTATGTCTTTTTTTTCGTATAATCCTACAATACAACACTGAAAACTTGGTTAAAACAGTGTAGACTTGTGCAAGTTGTATTCTCTTATAATTATGAATTTGTGATACAAGCTACATGTTTTGACACACTATCATGCATATTGGTTCCATTGTTCTACCGAAAAAGTCATAATAACTTGTATTTCTATAAATTATCATACCCTCAAATTTAGAACACAATGCTTGTCCTCAAACATATCTCCGTATCATTGCTTGCCTCCAAGCACAATTCCACCTCCAGGACTTACCTTTCTCTTCAGATCCTTAAACTTCTCATAATGCAATCTAGTCTTATTCACCATTCAAGGTTTACTCTCATTGCGTACTCCTCACTATGAAAATATTTCTAGGTTCAGAATGCAACAAGCTTAATATTCAAAACATTATTATTCGCTCCTTATAAAAAAATTTATTTTCAATTTTTAGAAATGGTAAAATTTTCGAAAACTTTTGAATCCTTTCTGACAAAGAGAATTTTTTTTTTACTTATTTGGTTGGGATCTTGCGTTGGATGGAAAATCATAGGTACTGTATGAGTCTGTTCCTCTCTTGAATTATAACTCTTATCACCACTTATTAACTCAACTCTTAGATTGTTTTGAACCTGTGCTTCTTTATTTTTGGTGAGGGGAGGTAACATTGGAGTTGTTATTTTTTAATTGAATAAAAGAATGAAACAATTTTTGAAAATTTCACAATGTTTTTCTTACTTGGTTTTAATTTATGTTAAAACGCCTTGTAGGATTTTCAAAAAGTTTCAAAAGCTTTACCTCGAACCTTACACACCGTCAAATTAGAATGCAACAAGGTGCTCATTGATGAAAAAAGAATGATAAGATTTATCGTATAAAAAGCTTACAAAAGAGGTTTGAGGTAAACTTGCTCACTTAGTGAACTTTCTAGAAATATTTCCTAAGTAGATTTTCTTACAAAGTTAAATGCTGAAATAACAAATAAAACTTTATTACACATAGATTATATCATTGAAGTTACCATTGAAGCATGAAGAAAAATTAAAGTACTAAAACACGGGAAGTCAAGCTTGCAACAAGAAAAACTAAACACGTAATAATCACATGAAAATTTATAATTCTATTGCAAATAAGATAACTATAAAGCAACACAATTTACACAAGTACAAAAATGGAAATTACAAAAGAAGATAACAAAATATATACACCCCCAAATTTAAGATTGACGTGGCAGTTGAGAAGGTTTTCTCCTGGCACGTACTTTAGGATCATTTTGCATGAGGGGTCTTTCTATCTTAAGCGGAATGTCCGATACAACCACATAATTGATGATGGTCACTTGGCGCTAAAGCAATATCGATTTGCGTTGTATATCATTCTGCCTGGTTTCTTGCTCAATCATATTGATGATTGTTTGGTTCTATGCTTTGAGCTCTTGTATTCCTTCCTTGAGTTCGTCAATTTGAGTTTGATGATGAGTCCTTACGTTGTCAACTTTAAGCTCTAATTCTCGCAACTATTTTTGACTTTGCAAATGCATTTCTTGTAAGTTGGATTGGCATTGGAATACGTCTTCAAATCCATTTCCCATTGGTTTACAAATGTAATCATCAATGAATTTGAAGGAATAGTTCTCATCATCTTTGCCATCTCTTGCCGCCTTCTTTTGCTTGGTGTTCTAAGTTGTGGCTTTGGAAGTTTGCTTAGGCGGTAAAGGGAGGCTTGTCTTGCCATCTACCTTAGAGGTTCTTTCCTTCCCTTTTTGTAGTCATTAACTGCCTTTTTTAGGACTTCTTTGCATGGTGACACCACAGGGCTTAGTGTCACGTCTTCTAACTCCTTAAATGCATCATTGATGAGTGTTAAAGGGTCACAAATGGAGTCTTGGAATACGTTTTGGTTTGACTCATCCCCTTGGTTAGTTTAGGGATCATCAAGGCTGGGCGTTTTGGTTGTTTGATCAAGTAAGGTTGCGCCAAGAGATTGAGGAGTATCTTCTTGTCGCACCAAGGAAGCATTAGTTTGGATATTACAGGAAGGGCTAGGCGAATGGGCTTTGGATTTCTAGGGAGTTTTCTTTTAGACTGTTGGAGGTTGTGGTGGCGTTTCAGATAGTGAGCTTATGATCAAGACCTTTGTCATTTTGGATTTTATTTTTGGGTGAGATGATTTTTGTAGGCGTCTGGTCTTGGGGTACAATGATTAACACAAGAATTCAAGGGTCACTAGAATCCTTGGCCTTAGTTTTTTTTATTTTCTTTGAGCCAAAGGCCTCTTCCTCACCTCTTGTTTCATGTGTTTCAGTAAGGTTTGTTTTTATTTCCTCTCATCTTCTTCTTCTTCTGCTTCTTCTGCTTCCACTTCATCAACTACCTTTGCTTGGTCTTTAAGCGTTTGGTTTTTACCTTGTTTCTATGCATAACAATTATTACACGACAGAGGGTAGGTGCAGTACATATTCCATCCTTTTTCGTGATTTCATGGAACTTTTCCAACGTCAGACATGCCTTGATGCAAAGTTGTTCTATTAAGTGGATGAAGGGTTTTACTCTGCGAGAATGCTTAACCCATGCGTGATGTGCTCATAAATGATATCGCCTACGTTCACCCAGATCTCCTCTATAATACAATAGAGGAGTATGACTCTATCCACTGAGATGGTACTTCCTGGTTGGCGTTACATCTTACTGTGTTCCTAGCCAGACAACCTTTTCCAATGCTTCTTCTTATCGCGATTTGTAGGGTTCTTGAAAATAGCATGCCTAATCATATTGTCTTCTAACCTGTATAACTCCTTGATCGTGTCTTGTCCAAACTCTAGCTACTTTCTTTCACTTTACTGTCAGGGGGTCCATTTGTAACGTTTTCATTTCTTGTTTTCTGTTTTTTGTTCTCCGTTTCTTCTTTTCTTAGAACAAAAAACATGAATGTGTTTCATAACTGTTTTTGCTTCTTGTTTCTTGAAAAAAAATAATAGAAACATAAAATGTGTTTGATAATCGTTTCTTATTTTCTTATTTTCTAATTTAATATTTATTTTTTATTTTATTAACATCTAATTCAATTAAACATTACACCACTCACTTTATCAAAACCTAGATAGGAAGGTCTTCTAGTAATCTTATAGAGATCAAGATGAATATTGAGATTTGAAGGACTGAGCCGACAAGGAGGAAGATAAAAACCCATGATAAAGAGGACTAAAATCCACGACAAAAAGGAAGACAAAGACCCACGATGAAAACACAGATCCGACAAAAACCCACAACTAAAACTCAGATTTGTGCGAAGAGAAAGACGTCCTGTAGAGGAAGACGATGAGAGGAGAGAAGGAAGATGGCAAAGATAATTAGAGGAAGAGGAAGAGGAAGACAATGGTTATTGGGAAAAAACAATGGAGATAAGCAGAATAAAAAAGAAACCCACTTGGAGAGTGATTATTTGGGGAAGAAGATGGAAATAAGAGGAAGATAAAGGAAATCGCGTGGAGAAGTGGAAAAGGAAATATAAAAATAATTGAGAAAGAAAAAAGAAAACCAATAAAAATAATTGAGAAAAAGGAAAAAAAACAATAAAAATAATTGAGAAAAAGGAAAAGAAAACAGATAAAAATAATTGAGAAAAAGGAAAAGAAAACCAATAGAAATAATTGAGAAAAAGGAAAAGGAAAAGGAAAAGGAAACCAATGAAAATAATTGAAAAATGGAACAGGAGAAACTACTTTTTTTGTTCCCAATAATTTCTTAGAAAATGAGAAACGTTTCTACTCTTTTTGAGAACGAGAAATAGGGAACATTACCAAACACCTTTGTTTCTTAAAAAATGTAAATAGAAATAAAAATCAGGAAAGAAGAACCTTAAAAACGGGCTCGTAGTGTTTCTCGATGTTAAATATCCTTTGTAAAACATGTTTACTACGTCTGGCCTAATTGCAGTCACTCGTTCGAAGAATTTCTTTAAACATATGCTCTGATGTACGACGCTATAAATTTAGGCAAAAATCCTTTGAAAGGGTAGAGCCCCTTCTCTACCATGAATTATTTGCTTATTTCTTCCGCTGTAAGGGTTTCTCCCCCTCACTTTCTTAAGTACTTTCTATTTCTTCATCACTCTGAGCCTTTTTCATATCTTTCTTTTCTCGCCTTGTGGCATCTTATTCCTTCAAACCTTTTCCTTTTATTGTCACCTTCGCTTTCTTTTTTGGTCTCACCACCTCTTTGTCCTCCAAAGGACTTAGTTCATCTATTTCTTTCATGAGTTCCTCGAAGTACTACTCAATGGTCTTTTTTTTCCTTGCCCTTCTCTATAGAGAGAGCTACCTTTCTAGCTTGGTGTGGAGCTCTTCCCGCCCTCTCAACTTTGTTTTTTTCTTTTGTTCTGCCAAGCCCTTAATGCGTTGTGCCTTCACTTTAATTTTCATAGCCCAGACTTAACTTTTTCTTGCTTCACTTAGGCTTTCTTTGCTACCCACTCAAATTTAGTAGGAGCAATGGTAAGGAGGTGGTTTCTAGTTCTTTCTTGCCTTGTTCCTCCTGACCTCGCCTTGTTTTCTCTTCTTTCTCTTTCTGTTTCTTCCTCAAATTGTCTTTTTCTTCCTTTTCTATCTTTTCCTTTCTCGCCTTCTCCTTCTCCTTTTCTTTTTCTCTCTTTTCTTTCTTTACTCTTTCTTTTTCTTCTGTTCCTTTTCTCTTCTCACCTTTTTTTCATTAACCATTGTAATTTGAGATTCTATATTGTCTTAAGAAAGTTGTATCTCTATTCTGTTTAATTTTTTGACAAATATGAAATTAGTTTTATTTTTATTTAAAGAAAGATAAAATATCTTTCTTATCTTTAGGACCATTTATAAATATCTTTTAATAATGAGTTAAAAGATCTTCCTTATATTTAGGAATATTTATCGTAAAAAAGTTCTTTCTTGGCTCTTTGAAAAATAGAAGTTCTCTGAACGTAAAAGCTATTCTTTATATTTGTTGTTCAGAACTTTATATTTTTTTTTTGTGAAAAATCTGTAGGAAGGTAAACCAATTACCTTCTTTATATTATGAAGAATTCTTAATATCTTTATTAATAGTTTCAGTGTATACAAGATAAGAGATTCAAAGAAGATCTTGGAGATTTGATAAAGTCTTTAAATTGTGAAGCTTCTCGCAGGTTTTTGTGTGCGAATTACTGGAGTTTTATTAGAAGAAATTTGTGTTACCGAAGAACGTTTTTGAAGGTATCTCAGCTATCTTCTGTGGTATGACAGATTATTGAAGATCGTCAAGTGGTTTGACAGAGTATCGATTGATAAAAAATATGAATGAAGGCTGAGATAATTGTACTGCGGTGAATGAATTTAGGGGGAGCCTAAATTTGTCTTCGAGGAGATTCATGACTACATTCAGGGGGAGCCTGAGTTTATTTTAACTTATGGTGATAACTTATCATAGTAGCTTTAGATTTAAGTTACTGTCTTTTGAATCTCAATAATATTTCTTATCTAAGCAAAGAAGCTCTCCAAATGTAGGTTGTATTTGTCGGACTGGGTTATCAAAGCCTTTTATGTTATTTGTTCATTTTGTTACGTTTGATCGTTTTGTTACATTAGCTATTCCTGCAGTTAATCAAGTTAGTCATAGCTGAAGGATATTATTTATCGTTTCACCTATTTTTCATATTCTATTAATCATCAATGGTTTCAATTTCTCTGCTTCTTCATTCTTCTCCTTCTCAACCTGTTGGCTTGAACTAGTTCCTTCAGAATCCTGGGTCATAGAGTTGAGTTCAGCTTGTGGTGTGAACCAAAGAGTATTTTTATTTTGAATTAAAATTTTGCCTCTCAAAGTGAGAGGAGGTACTTTATTTATAGGAAAAATAGTTGGTTACGTAATTAACTTGATAGCTAACTAACAATGAATTAAAACATAACAATTAATTAAAGCATAACAATACTTGTAGCTTAACTAACAATGAAATATAGCACAAGAGTTTACATCATTCCACCCCCTAACATCAAACTTGTCCCAACTTTGTTATTAAAGCGAAAACTCATCTGATGCATTATAGCTTCCAAGGTCTGCTACATTGAAGATTTGACTGATGTTAAATCCTTAAGCAGTTCAATTTTATAAGCATTTGGCTCATATTTAGCAAGTATTCTACATGGGCCAATCTATTTGTCTTTCAACTTTCCATAGGTTCCAATGGGGAACCTCTTCTTCTTCAATGTTCCATTATAAGATCTCCAACCTGGAAATGAACTTCATTCTCTTATTCTTCTTTTTTTTGTAAGACTCGATAGTCTTTTTGATATGGTCAATAATTTCTATGTGAAGTTTCTGTATTATTGCAGCCAACTATTAAGCTTCTTCTTGGATTTCTACTTCTTTAGGAAGGCTAGTTAGGTCGAATGTCAGCCTTGATGCCTTGGTGTACACCATATAAAAGGGGCATTTTCCCATACTTCTATTCTTCATATTGTTAAAAGCAAATTTGGCTTATGGTAGAACCATGTCCCATTGTCTAAGGTAGTTTCCACTGAGGCAGCGAATTAGATTTCCTAAGGACTAATTAGTTACCTCAGTTTGTCCATCCATTTGTGGATGAGCAGTGGTACTAAACTTCAAGGTGGTGTAAAAAATCTTCCACAATGTCTTCCAAAAATGGTTAAGAAATTTAGTATCTTAGTCAAAAACTATTGTTTTTGTGATGCCATGTAGTCTAACAATCTCTATAAAGAAAAGAGTGGCAATGTCCACTGCATCTGTCGTTTTTTTACAAGGCAAGAAATTAGACATCTTACTGAATCTGTCTACTACAACCATAACCGAGTCAAATCTCCTTTCAGTCTTAGGTAGATCCACTACAAAATCAATTGAAAAACCCTCTCATATGTTCTTAGGAATCGATAGAAAAGTGTAAAGACCGACATTAGTTGAAGATCCTTTTGGTCTTTGGCAAATAGGACATCTTTTCACAAAGTTATTAATGCCTCTTCTAGTTTGAGGCCTATAAAACCTCTATGACAATATGAGAAGTCTTTTCTTGACCAAAGTGTCCAGTTAGGCCTCTTAAATGAGCTTTTTTTTATTAAGGTTTCCCTTAAGGAAGTATGAGAAATGCATAATCGATCTCCCTTAAAGAGAAAACCTTCCACCAAATGATAATACCACCAAATGATAATATCTTTCATGGAAATAAGTAGTACAATGACTCCAAATCTCACCAATGTCTTCATCATTCTTATATAACTTAGGAGATGGCTATTAACAACTGTAATTTCGGCTGGGAGCACTGTTAGAAGAGTCCCTTTTCTGCTTAAGGAATCTACAACTCTATTTTCTTTGTTAGCTTGATGCTTGATTAAGAAATTAAATCGTTGAATATAAGATACCCCTTGAGCATGCATCTTGTTAATGTTTTTTAGGCTTGGAGGTACTTCAAGGAGAATTGATCGGTGAGCAGCACAAGCTCTTTGGATAATAAGTAGTGCTCCCACTATTTTAAGGCCCTAACAAGTGCATAAAGTTCCTGCTCATACGTGCTCCATTTTTACCTAGAAGGAATCAATTTTCACTAAAGAATTCTATCGGATTACTGCCTTAGGAAAGGATAGCTCCAATTCCTACTCCACTAGCATCCACTGCCACTTCAAAAGGGTTGTCAAACTTCGATACTTTGAGGGCTTTCTTTAATGGAGTCAAAACTGTTATGCTATTTTCCCCTCAATAAAAGGCTCTTTTCTTGAAACAATCAGTCATATGAGCTATTATAGAACTAAAGTTCTTGATAAACATCCTGTAAAAAGGAGTCAGTCCCATAAAAGCTTGAATCTCCTATACTGATTAAGGAATCAACCATTCAGTTACAGCTTCCACCTTGCTTTCATCCATCTTCACTTGATTTTCAAACATAATAAAGCCTAGGGTGATATTATTTTAGTGCAGAAAATACATTTCTTCAAATTAATAAACAACTTACTCCTTTGAAGGGCTTAAAAAACTAGCTTCAGATGCAACATATGATCTTGGACATTCTTGCTATAGATTAAGATATCATTAAAGTAAACTACTACCAATTTATTCAAGAATGAATAGAGTACTTTGTGCATCAATCGCATAAAGGTACTTGGGGCATTTTTCTTGAAGGTCATCTTCCACTCATTTCCCGACCTTATTATAATTTGATGATATCTGCTTCTTAGGTCTGCTTTTAAGAAAACAAGAGTGCCTCCAAGTTGATCACTAAATCTTGGAATAAGGAAGCAATACTTGACAGTGATTTTGTTGATGGTTCGACTGCCTACACACATTCTCTAACTGTCATCCTTATTTAGAGTAAGAGAGATAACATAACATAAGAGCTGATACCCGATTGAATATGCCTTTTTTGCAACAAATCTTTAATGTTCTAGTGTAAAAGCTCATACTCCTTAGGACTCATTCTGTAATGAGGAAGGTTAGGAAGAGGTGAGTCAGATATGAAATCAATAATGTGCTGGATGCTCCAAAGAGGAGGCAATTTAGAGGGCTCCTCCATTATAGTTTGGAATTGGTTCAATAGGTTTCGTACGTTTGATGGAATTGAGCTGGAATTTTCTGTGGAAGGAGGACCTACAATCATGTCCTAAAATATCAGATTCTCTGCTTTGCTGAAAATTCTTCCCACTTACAGCATGAAAAGATGATTTTCAGCCTTCTTTTGGTTGACTCCTTCCTCATTCTTCTTGATTAGGGTCATCAACACAATCTTCTTGTTCATCTATTGGAACTCATTGGTGTTCTCCCTCCCCTTATGAATAGCTTGAATATCATATTGCCACGACCTTCCTAGTAAAATATGACAAATATCCATGTTTAGAACGTCGTATACAATCTGATCTTTGTAACTTTCTCCAATGGATAACGGAACCAAGCAAATCTCATTAATTTGGGTATCTCTACCTTTCTTGATCCACCTAATCTTCTAATAACTTAAGTCAGACTCTGTTTTTTATTTAAGTGCAGCCACAAGCTTTTTAGACACAAAATTTTCATTATTGCCGCTATCAATGATCACATTGCACACTTTGCCTTGGATGGTACATTGGGTCTTGAAAAGGCTATGCCTTTGTTAGTGAGAGGCATCATTCTTTGGAGTAATTAAGAAACTTTGAGGCACACAAGATAGCCTCTCTCCATCATCAGCTTCTAATACTTCCTCTTGAGAGAAATCTTCCTCTTTCTCTTCAATATAATTTTCATCTTCCTCAAGAATAGCCATTGTCTTTCTTTTGGGGCAAGCATTTGAGAGATAACCAGTTTGACCACATCGAAAGCACTTGCTTAGGTTTAGCCTTTGATAGGCATTTTCTACTTGCTTCTTGGGGACTACTTCAACTTTCTTACCATTTGTTTGATTAGTTTTATCCTTCTCTTAATCTTTGTTATAACGAGTTAGAGAGGATTATGTTGCAGCTGATTTGGAGTTGGTGTTCCATGATCCCCTTGTATTTTTCTTTAGATTCAATTCAGTAATTTCTTCAACAAACTCTACATAGGTAATCGCATCAGCAAGACTTAAAAAAGGTTGTAACTTTATCTCTTCTTTGATGTCAAACCTTAATCCTCCTAAAAATCGAACAATAAGGTGATGTTCGTTCTCCATTAGATTGGTTTTTTTGCCTAATCGGTGAAATTCCTCTATAGAATCAGTAACGGGTCTTGCTCCTTGCCAGTAATTATGGTATTGATTATAAAGAGCCTGCTCATAATTGGGTCGAAGGAAACGAGCCTTCATTAATTTCTTCATTTGCTCCCATGAGGCAATAAGTCTCTTCCCATTTTTTTGCCTATTAACCTAGAGTTGTTCCTACCAAGCAGATGCTCCAGCCTTCAGCTTTAATGCTACTAAATGCACCTTCTTTATTTTCAGAGTATTCATGTAATTAAAAAGAAATCCAGTATTCTTCAACCAATCAAGAAAAATCTTAATATTACATTTACCATCATAGCTCGGAAAATCAATTTTCATCTTGTATTCTGTTGGTTCTCTCATTCTTTCATCAAATTGAGGTCTAAATCTTCTATTCTTGTTAAAAGTTGGCCTTTATTGCAGCTTATCATCCGAGGAACTCCAATCTTGAGGTTCTTGATACGTTTCTGGTTTCTCGGAGAAAGATCTTAATAGTATTGAAATGGGTCTCCTTCGTTCTTTGACTTCATATCTTCTTTCTTGATGAACTCGTCCATGTCTATGAATTCCAGCACCATAAATGTCACCTTTTCTTCAGTCATGACAAGTTCTTGATCTTCCTAATGAATATTTTGAGGAGGTGCCAAGTTTTCAAGTTGTTGAAGGACTTCTTGAATTGTAATTTTGATTCTTTCAATAGAAGCTTCCACGAACAGCAACGTCTCGAGAAAGTCCTTAAGGAGAGGACAAGGTTTCCTCCACCTCTTGGTTTTGAGGAAGTTGCTCTCTTGCCGCTGGGTTAACACGTCGAACAACCATTTGGCCCAGAAACTTTTGGCGTTATGATACCAATTTGGTGTGAACCAAATAGTCTTTTTTATTTTGAATGAATATTCTGCCTCTCAAACTGAGAGGAGGTACTTTATTTATAGGAAAAATAGTTGGTTGCATAACTAACTAGGTAGTTAACTAATAATGAATTAAAGCATAACAGTACTTATAGCTTAACTAACGGTGAAATATAAACGAAGAGTTTAGATCAGCTTGTTCCAACACAGGATTGTCAGAATGGACTTTCTCTAATTCATCGTAGGATGTGCTTCGCTTGGGTGACATGAATTTCTTAAGAGAGGCTTCTACTAATGTTTTCTTTACTGGGAGCAGAAAAAGGTAATTGAATCAGAATGTAAAAGCTTAGAGAAGAAACGGGTACAAAGACGATTAACATTATGCATTTTAATTATGAGGGGACATTCTGACACCATCGTTTGAGTTCTCAAGGTGGCAACGTAATCATTCCTTTTAATTCAAATTTGAACTTGACATTGGTGTTTTCGAAAACCTAATTGACTCATGACCTTTTCTTTTACTTGATAAGGCTCGCGAGATAACTATAACGGATGATGCACATTTCTATGAAATCCATCCCACGTGGTAGTCTTATTGCATGTAACCCTACTCTTATCGCCTAATTGTTATGCGAAAGAATTCACAGCCTTCCTAACTTGTCAAAATTTTCTAAACTAGAAAGCAAATAAATGAAACTATAATAGAAAAATAAAAGAAAGCTCACAAAAATAAAATTGTTGATTCATTTTGCGATGAAGCTAGAAATGCATTACAAAAGCATCCATGTGTTTAGATTCTTTGTTGTTAGTGATTGGTGTCTTTTCGCAATCAACATCCTGCACAATCACTTTAAATGTCGTTCCTTTCTAAATGACCTTACTTTTTTGCTACATGAATCCAAGTTACACGATTGCTCATTGCAATGAGTCTTTGCTTGCAATCGTTCCTCGCAATGTTGCAAATGATCCTTTTTGGTCCTTTCATTGCGTAGTCAGATAAGACAAGATGTCTTACTGAACTTATCGCGTAGACACTTTCTTTGACACCTTAATAAGAAAAGCCCTTTTCTATAAAAGATTAGACATTTTCTAACTCAAGGCGCTTGAGGTACTTAGTTTCATTTGTGCTTAATCCCATCAACTAAGCTTCCCCTTGTCATCGTTGAAAGATTCACTTAATCATTGGGGCAAATCCATTCATCACAGATTACTTTAGTACCATAGATTTGTTTGCGCAATCTTTGATTGAATTTGTGATTCACCAGAATTGAGTGTTTGCTTGTTATTTTATATGCATATGTTTTATTCGTGGATATGTCATTTTAAGCTCTAAGTGAGCGACTGCTAGGCTACTGAAAACCTCTTTATCATCCAAGTGCAAGCAAAGAAAGATTTCCTAGTAAGTCCAGGGTTGAACACAGGGAATCTAAGCTCCTAAATGTTTTATCGTGCATCTAAAATCATGCGATATAAGTTAGACAATATTATGATGCACAATATACTTTTATCCTAATTATTTACACTATGATGCTTTGCAGTACAAGGTGAGGATGGCGGTGAAGTAAAAGGGGAAAGTGAATTCATTTCTAGGCATGACAAGGAAGTATAGTTTAATTGTCTAATCGCAATGAATTGTGCTTTAATGATTCAAGGCGATACAAAGCATATATTAACTTCGAACTAGGGCAAGCGACCTCTTGACGCCTTTGCCATACTTGCTCGCCTCTCAAGATCCATCTTGAATGTATTATTAGTAATTTATTCCTAGATTAAGGAGAGCAACCTCTCGGTGCTTTCGCCACACACATTGGCACCTCTATAATGTATCCGAAGGATGAACTTGATGACAAGATTGTATTGCTACAATCTTATAGCCACTTGCTTAGCTAAATGCATGTTCTCACTTGTTAGGTTATTATGATTAACATCATTGTTCTTCTATTGAATATAGAATGCTTTGACAACCACGTTTAACTCGACAAAACTTATAACACACACTATGATTCTCAAGTTATTAAAAACACATTTCATTTCTCGCAAGCTAATCAAACAGATTGAACATGAAAAGTAAAAGAAAGATGGGAGAATGAAAGAAGAAATGCATTGCTTTCATAAATATAACTTTAGGCCTCTCGACCATGATGTACATATTACAAAACAATACAAGAAAAAGATAAAATGAAATACAAAAGAAGATGTTACACCTCAGAGTATGATTTCTCATATTTCCTGGCTCTGGTTTTTTCCTATTTATGAGGGAAAAATGAAGGGGATGAACTCTCTCTCTTTTGTTCTAAGCTCTCACCTAAAACTCAAGGGAATGGAGAACATGGACGATGTTTGAGCTTGCTCTCTAGCCAAATGTGCACACCGAGTTCTGGAGTAAGGAGTTGTATTTATAAAAAGGAATGATGTTGACAAGGCATCCCATACATCATTAATGCCTCAAAAAGGTTGCATCGACGCTGCACAAACATCTTTTTGTCCTTTTTTTTATTTTCACATCAATTGAATTTGTCTGCTAGTGCATTAGATCGCCTAGGCTTGATTGCTTGTCGCTGTGTTGGCTAGAAGGTTCCCTTGCGTAATCATTATCGTCGAGCTCTACTTCTTTTTCCTATAATTCTGCAATAAAAGCACTAAAAATGCAATAAAACAAGGATGATGTTCTTTGGCATAATGCTATTCACAAGTTAATCATATTGCCTACTTTTCCCTTTGTTTTCTTCTACTCTTATGTGATTAGACTTCATTATTTTACATAAAAGATCGGAATAACTTATATTTCTACAACAATACAAGTTATCATCGTCAAGAGAAGAAGTGAATGGAGAGGCGTTGTATTTCAAAATTATTGTTAGACACCTCTAAACAAAGGTTGGGGTAGATAGAAGCGTTAGGGACAATAGTCCTACAAAATAGAGGATAGCGGTCGAAATCTTGTTTTCATTTTTTAAGGATGATAGAAGGATCTGGTTTTTTTGAAGAAGATGTGTGAAGCATCTAAGGCTAGTTTTCGAAGAGATACCAAAATTTGTGGATTTTATTTTCTTTTTCTTTTCAATTATTTAACATTACTCGGCATTTTAAAATGTCAAGCACAAGTATCTCATTTGACATTTAAAAAATGTCAAGAAATTAAAAAAATGACCTCCCCTCCACCTTTTCATAAAAAAACATCAAGAATTTAATAGATATTACTTGACATTTTTAAAACGTCAAGGAAAAGTACATATCACTTGATGTTTTAAAAACGTTAATAAAGTTGAACTTATAAAAATTCTTGACGTTTTAAAAATTTCAAGAATTTCCTAGATATTTCTTGACGTTTTAAAGTTGAAAATTGGCCTACCTTTACCTTTTCATAAAAATTCTTGATGTTTTATCATTGAACTCACCCATATCTTGACATTGTTTTTTTTTTCAAAAAACGTCAATAGAGTCCTTTTCTCTAGTAGTGCTCACTTAAAACTCAAGGGAAGGGAGGACGGACAATATGAACTTGCGCTCTAGTCAAGAATGCACACCCCATTCTAGTGTAGAAACCTCTACTTATTTGTAAAGAATGAAGTTAACAGGACTCCACGCGTCATTAATACCTCTGAAAATTTGTATCGACACTGTCCATACGTCCTTTTGCCCTTCATTTGACATTTGTGACAACCAAATTTGTCTGGTAATGCATCAGATCATGTAGCTTGATTGCTTGTCGTTGCGTTGGTTCGATGCGTCTTCTCGTGTAGTCTTTATATCACAGAGCTCTACTTCTTTTGCCTATTATCCTGCGATAAAAATACTAAAAACATGATAAAACAGGGATGAGATTCTTTTTCAAAATGTGATCCACAAGTTAATCAAATTGCCTACTTTTTCCTTTGTTTTCTTTTATTCTTATGCGATAAGACTTCATTATTTTACATAAAAGGTCATAATAACTTGTATTTATACAAGTTATCATTGTCCAAAATCAAAGAAAAATTTTATCTCTGATTTTTGAAAAATCAATTTCCCGACAATTGTGCCAAAAAATTGCTTGTCCGATTATGGTTGATTAAATAAGAGGGATTTAGTGTTATGTTTCATTTATAGCTTTAATGCTTCGGTTGTGTAAATAAAATGGGTGAGTTGAATGCATATTGCAAACTGTGCTACGCAATGGGTCATGGTCATTGTATGCGAGATGTTCACTATGTCTCTAGGTCAAGACTATGCAGTAAAAGGTATAAGATATTGTCCTTGCGTAGTTACTAAACCCTCGATGAGTACAAGTTTTTCTATCATTTATTCAAGTGTAAGCGAGACGATAGGTTTTATGGGTAAGCCAAGGTCAAACACTAAGAATTGATATAAAATCTTAGTTATAAAGCTTACTTCTTGATCTGGGCAGTATAAAATAACTATACAGTATAAAGTAAATTTGCATCTAAGTACTAATCCTAATATCTACACTAGAGATTCTGTAAAAGGTGGTAACAATAATGAGAGGGTGAGGAAGGAACTAACTTATAGTAAGGAAGGTGAAAGAATTTCTCCGCGTTGTTAGGCGATTAAGCCATGCGACAACCCTTGATGTGACAACGATCAATTAACTAGCATCTAATTAAGGCGATCGAGCACCTCTTAGTGCCTTAAACGTCACACTTGCTTGCCTCTAGTGATGTAAATAATAAAGCTTCATTAAGTTATATCTATCTAGAAGTGGTTAATTATAAAACTCATATTACCTCTCTTTTAATGGTTGAAACCTATTGGCGCCAAATCACCATATATACTTGTTCTCCTTTCGGAACACAAATGATGGAAGATTAATCGCCAAGATAGAGTTTGTCTCCAAACTTCACTACAGTAATTAGGGTCTTCCCCAACGCAAGGTGACATCGTCGAAAATTCTCACAAACGTTGCAAAAGGCTACAACGATATCTGCTCTCAAGTTGGTGAAACTTTCTCCCGTGCACGATTCAGTGTGTCGCATAAGGCTATCGCAGAGTAACGTTGTGGAAGGCTTTCCACGATGCCGACATCGCAAAAGGTTTTTATTATTTTCTTAATCATATTTTGTTTTGTTTTTTATGTTATTATTATCTTTTTATTTTTTTCTATTATTTTTTATTATTTATTCATTACTAAAGCTTGATGTAATAAAATTTGTAGTAAAATGATTAAAATGAAAATATTATTCATTACAAAATTATACATTAAATATGTTCAATACAAAAAATTAATTACATAATTCAAAACATTACATTAAAAAAAAAACTTAAATTCTAATGCTCTAGTGCACTGTAGACAGATGCCAAACCTACAAATAACATGAAAGTATTGTTAGAATATCACATATGTAAAGTTAAACATATTAAATATTGAAAAGTGCGTACCAAAGTGATCACGGGCCTCTCTGTGCCCGACCCATCTCCTCGAGCATCTTCTTCATTTCTTTCATTTGTCATGCATTGTCCGCCATTTGTCGATCTTGCTCCTCCTCTCTCAGACGTTGTTCTTATAGCATTCGATTAGCGTTTTCAAGGCTCACTTTGAGTTCTCTAACATCTACTATGTGTGCATGGTAGTCATACATACTAGAGGAAGAAGATGAAGCGGTAGTCCTAGACTTGGATTTTGGGCCCCAATCAAGATCTTTCGAGTAGCCCGATCGTCTACTCAAAACTGTCTCGTATATCTCATCCTCAGTTAGTTATTCAGAATCCTTTGGGACGGGCTGAGACTGAAGTTCCACCATTTGATTTTTCATAATAGAAGCTTGTAAGTTTGAGAGATGATCAGACTTAAAAACATAGAATTAAATGTATAACCAAACATATAGTTTTCTAAAACTTATAAAAGCGTCCTCTGCAGCTGGTGAAATGAACTCACCACTACTAATGCCGTGCGTTTCTTTGAATAACTCAACATGATTTATTGGACGATTGTGTAGTTCAGTGAGCTCTACTTGTCTCTAAAGAAACAACTTTGTACCGTGCTCCTGTGGTTGTAAGGCTGTTGCACCCTAACAACCTTACTCATATTTGATTGCTCCTACATTCCAAAAACGAAGATGATCAAAATGTTATACTTTCAAATAAATGAAATAAATAAATGTTAATTGATTGTAACATAAAAGTATATAAGTAATTACCTGAAACTATCGAGTGATGTAGTGATCACATAGAAAGTGTCAATCTTCCATCCAATTGACCAATCTTGGGGGTGGTTTTGCTCATGCTTGTTCAAGGTCGCTAAATTTCTTAAAATGGTGATGGTTATTTGCTTTGAATCCCTTCCACAAACCAATTCAATGTTGGATCATTAGATCAAACACGAAAAATTTCTACAAAATAAATAAATTTACCATTAGGCCGTTCTTACCGTTAGGCCGCCCTTGATGACCTCGATGCACTCTGGTGGTACATTTGCCCACTTCAGGGCCTAAATAGGAAACGTGTCTTGTGTCAGCACATCGATTGTGTAACTGAAACGAGGGGTGTGTTTTGAGATAGGTGTGTCCCCTCCAAGGGGGATGGAATTGGGAATTATCCCATTCTGCTCTACATATCGCTCGACATCTATGTTTCTAGAATGTCGTCGTACTCTCCTCGCAGCGAGAGCCGAATGAGAGGGATTTACTGAAAACAATTGTTATTATATACAATAAGCATAACTTAAAGACATTGTATTAAATATGCTTGTTATTATGAACTTGAAGTGTCGCCTACTGACGACGAACCACCCGCATTATCCAACGCGTCAAGATTAAGGAAATAGTTTTCCTCATAAACATTACTTGAAAAGTTAGACTCCATTTCTACAGACATAAAAATGAACAAAACATTAAACAAATAAACATGAGTATCACAACATAATTAATGTATAGAAATTGACTAAATGTGCATTGTTATTCATCATCGTATGACTCGCTTTGATGTGATGATTTTTTGTCATCTTCATCGTTTATGAAATGTTCCAAGACATGACAAACATTTGGTCTTTCCACTATTGTAGGATCTTCAATCCTACACAGAGTGTCATCCTTAATGATGTGCTCGTCCACCTGATGTTCAACGACAATTTCCAGTATATTAAGTTGATCATTCTCAATATCTTCCACTTCTGACATGTCCCATACACGTTTATTTTACACCACTTGAACAATTTTCCAATTAATACCATTTTTAGGATCCTCAAGATAGAACACCTAATGTGCTTAGGTTGCAAGAATCGCGGGTTCCTTATTGAATCAAAAATTGGACTCATTTAATTATTTGTAGCCTACTTCCTCGTGCGTCCTATAATTTTTATTTTTGTCTGTGTCAAACCATCGACACTTGAATAACCAAGCACGTCGTCCAAATGGATATTAAACGTGCAACATTTCGTCCAGAACACCATAAAAATTGTTGCTGGCACTGCCTCCACTATCTTTCCTGATTACCATGACTCTACTATTTTGTGTTGTGCGTCGGAAATCACGCTCCAACGTGTGAAATTGAACACCACCAAAAATTCACCCACTGTAAGAGCAGACATCAAGTGATGGTCCCATTGCGAGTGAAAATAAATCTTGAGAAATATTTGAATTGTCACGCATTTCTACCATAACCTGAAATTGGGTTTAGCATAAAAGTACTTATATGCATAAAATATGTATAAAGTAGAAATGTTTGAAGTCATTTACTTGAAATACCTGAGCTTTGAACCAATTGACAAATGCTCGTTGGTGTCTTTTAAACAATTTAAAAAATATTTCACCCTGACGACGTATCAAAAGAAGGTGTTTCCTAAAGTACACAATTATGAGTTGGTGTGTCGGCGAGGTATAAAACCCTAAAATATGTATAGAAATGTGTACCTCCGATATTCGGCTATTTCATCAACATTGTTGAGAATATACCAATGAAAGAGTCGTTTCTCAGTGGTCGTCTCTTCTAAACAATACTTCATACTCACCAATGACCTCATCCTCTTCAATGCTATCGTTATTTTGATCATCTCTAGTGAATTGGATCTCAATCCTCTTCAGATAGCGTGAACAAAAAGTACTTAATTCGTTCATAAGATATCCTTCTGCAATAGACCCCTCAAGACGTGTTTTGTTACGAACATATTGTTTTAGTGTGTGGAGACTTCTTTTAATGGGATATATCCAACTGTAAGAAACCAGACCAATAACCTTCGTCTCATATGGCAAGTGAACTGCAATGTGTACCATGACGCTGAAAAAGGTAGGTGAAAATATTCTTTTAAATTTGCACAATATAATTATAATATCTGACTGTAATCTGTCTAAATCACCTATTCTTATCGTTGGCACACATCACAAAAAAAAAAACTGCACAATTCAGTAATTGTAGTGTAAACATTTTTTGGTAAGAATGCCCTAACATTGATTGGAAGAAATCGGTGTAGCAGTAAATGACAGTCGTGCATTTTGAGACCTGATATTTTTCCCTCGTTTTTATTCACGCATTGTGAATTATTAGAAACGAATTCATCGAAAAACTTAACTGCTTTAAAAAATTTACAGAACTCAATCTGTTTGTTGCTAGTCAAGGTATAGCTCGCATTGTGGTTTCACCAATTGGTTACCCACTTGTACCAAATGTAAATCCTTTCTTATTTTCAAATCTTGTAAATCTAATCTAGCATACGTGGTATCTTTTGTCTTTCCTTCAATATTCAACAATATACTGACCAAGTTGTCACAAACATTTTTTTCAATGTGCATTACATCAAGTTTGTGACAAATAAGTAGTTTTGTCCAATAAGGAAGATAAAAAAGAAAATATTTTTCTTAGTTTAATTAAGAACTCTTTTTCTTTTTCTATCTTTTAACAAAGGATGCTTACTCATTACTTTAAACTCCAAAGAATCTAATTGTTCCAATATTTCTTGGCCATTCATTACAACTGGAGGTGGTTTATGCTCTACCTTTCCACGATGGAGTCTACTTTTACGCCAAACATGATTGTCTGAAAGATACCGTCAATGTTCTATGAATGCTATCTTTCTGCGTATTTCGAACGATGATCTATCTCTCATGCAAATGGGACATGTCTGATATCCTTTTGTACTCTAATCGGATAGATCACCATATGTCGAAAAGTCATTAATTGTCCATAACAAGGCTGTACAACTGAAAATATTGATCCGTAAGACAATTATACGTACACACACCAAATGTCCATAGATTGTTTAACTCCTCAAGTAATTGCTGTAAGTACACATCAATTTCTCTGCCGGGAGATTTAGGACGGGGAATGAGCAATGACATGAAAAAATTTGACTCTTTCATGCATTTTCATGGTAGAAAATTGTATGGAATTTTTCTGTCGGGAGATTTAGGTACTCATATGACCAAACGGATTGAATTCATCTGAAGCTAACCCCAAACAAACATTTCATGGCTCCAATGCAAAATCAGGAAATTGAGAATCAAAGTGCTTCCATCCCTCTTCATCGTCTAGATGTCTCAACACATCCTCTGTTTTCACTCGTTTATCCTTATGTCATTGCATGTCTGTCAAACTTTCTTGCGATACAAACAATCGTTGTAATCTTGGCATCAACGAAAAGTAACACAATACGTTTTGTGGAATTTTGTTTCATGATCTGTTGGAATTAATCTTATATCAAGACTCACCACAAGTCGAACATTGTTGCAAGTCCTCGAACTCCTTTCAGAACAATACATTGGAAACGCACGTTTTATTAACTCCATCATTATATCGAAGGACTTGTTGCTCCAACCATTGAGAACCTTGACGTACATTATTTTAACTAAAAAGTTTAGTGACAAAAATTCTGAACAGCTGGAGTATAACTCACAACTTGTTTGATTTAGTAACTCCTTAAATACGTTATTTGTTCTGTCTTCTTCTAAATCTAAATCTTCCTCCATCTCTTCTACTTGTTCAATACCAGCTTGTAAATCATGCAACATATTCAACATTTCATTTTTTTCAGTAACTGGGTTATTATTGGTTCCTTCATCAACTATTGGGTTACTGCTAGTTCCTTCATCAACTATTGGGTAACTACTACTCGTTCCTTCATTAAATGTTTGTATAACTATGTTCAAGGTCACGGGCTCTCAATGATACACCCAGTTTATATAGAAGGAGGCTATTCCAGTGGTTAATAGATGTCGTCTCACACCCTATAAGGAGTTCCATTTTGAATTCATACATTTCCTGCATGGACACCTTTAATTATTTGTGTGATGTTTTGTAACCTCTAAAAACTGAAAAACTCCCTTCTCTATACTCAACAGAAAACCTATCCCTAATTTCCATCTAACTTTTGTTCATCTATTTAAAAGGCCTAACAAATAAATATGTTATATTAGTTTTATACATACTCCATTTTAGTTACGCTATTTAACATTTTTAAAAATTCAAATGTAATTTGAAAATGAAATTCAAATGCAATTTGAATATCAAATTCAATATCGAATTCGATAAAGACCCCTTAGCTTTATCTCAAATTTACTAAACCCTAAACTGTTGTTCAATATAATGTATTCAAATTTAATCTAAATTCATAAATTTTTCTAAATTCATACATTATTTAAATTTTGTATAATTTTCTAATTGCAATAAAAAAAATATATATACATATACATATGCACTAAACTATACATACATATACATTACACATTACATATATACACCCTAAATATACACATTAAATATACACATAACACATACACATAAAATTATACTTACATATACATATATAGACATTACACATTACATATACATACACCCTAAACATATACACATAACACATACACATTAAACATATAATACATATGCATATACATACATCCTAAACACATACCTACATATACATATACATACACCCTAAACATATACACATTAAATTATATATACATATACATTACGCATTACGCATTCTAAACCTATATACACATACATATACATACATTATACACACCTAAATTTAAAAAAAACACAAAAAGATGACCTCAACGACGGCTGCAGTGGGAGGTGACGACACGACAGCGGTGGCAACGGTATTGTAGCGACGACAACAGTGAAATCTCCTTCTCTCCCTTTCTCAAATTTTCTCCATTTCACTCTCGAATTTCCTTCTTCTTCTATAAGTTTATGAAAAGCTTTTGTGTTGAAATAGTCAACACTTTCCGCGACGTGCTTAGTTGTTGATATTGTGGATTATCGTAACTTTCCACGACATTCGCTCGTCGATGTAATAGAAAGTTGAATAATGAATTTATTATTTTTGACTTTTCGAGACGTATGTCAGAGTGGTGTCGTAGAAAAGCGAAACGTGTCATTTCAAATTCACTTTTCTACGACGTCGTTAGGTCAAACATCGCGACAAGTTGAAAGTAATAAATTCAATTTACAACTTTTTGAGATGTGATCAAACGGTTACGTCGCACAAATGTTAATTTTAAATTTATTAATTTTGACTTTCTGTGACGTCTCACGACTTCACGTTGAGAAAAGTCCAAATAATAAATCCAATGTTAAACTTTTCACGACGTTTGAGGACATCACATCGTGAAAAGTCAAAACGTTTCATTTCGTAGGAGACTTTTTGCAATGTCCATTTAACGTACATCGCGGAAAGGTTAACATTGAATTTATTACTTCAACTTTTTACGACGTGTCTCGACCGCACGTTGCGAAAAGTCTAAATAACAAATTAAATCTTCACCTTTCCATGACGTTTGGGAGATGGACGTCGCGAAAAGTCTCCTACAAAAAGAAACATTCGACTTTCTTCGACGTCTCCAAGAAGTACGTTACGAAAAGGTAAAATAACAAATTAATTAGTAAATTTTCAGCGATGTGATGATCCCAAACGTCACAAAAAGTGTCATACTGCAACGTGTTATCGCTTACGTCGGAAAAAATGGATTAACATCAACGTTGCTCTTAGCTACATCTTTTCTGACATCCCAATAAGTCCAATTTCTTGTACTGCTTCTTCTCACATGCGTTAGCTTTGTCCTTGTTACTTACTCTCTCAAGTAGTTGGCAACAAATGCTTGTCAAGTGATGGAGAATAGCTCAATTACTACTATAAACCTTATAAGTTAGATTTCTTATCAAGAACTTATCACAAGTCTTAACTACTATAACACTTTGGCATGTGAAAATAAAGGAATGATAGATTGAAAGGGGATAAATAGGCAATGTATTAAAGAATGTAGGCTTTAGGCAACTATACAATATAAACATTATACATTACAACAAAATACAAAAATGAAAAGTAAAGATGTGGAAAGATATTACAAGTTAGGAGGAAGAAAGTAATGAAATATTTCTTTGATCTCTCTAAGTTCTCGATTACGAGATTGATTGAAGAAGAGGTACAAGCTCTTACAGAAGATGAAAAATCTAGTCTTTTCCACCAGCTCAAATGGAACCCTCTAGCTTTTGGTCCATTCAGACCAGCCAAAATACATGGTAGGGAGGAGTCCTTTTATAGACTACTTTTGGCGGCAAACTTCTATTCTTGTGAGCATGTCAGCGCCGATTGCAACCTTTTTCAGTCACATCAACTCTAACTACCATTCTTGTATGCTAGTGAATCTTCCTCGCGTGGTGATGTGATTTCTCGCCTAGAGATTTTATTCATCAGATAGGGTTCCTTTAGCATAGCCTTTGCACGTGCTCCTCTACGATTCACTATGTCTTCTTTTCTGTATAATCCTACAATAAAACACTCAAAACCAAGGTAAAACAAACGTAGAGACTTGTGTAAATTGTATTTTCTTATAATTATGAATTTGTGATAGAAGCTACGTGTTTTGACTCATTATTGTGTGTTTTGGTTCCATTATTCTACCGAAAAAGCCATAATAACTTGTATTTCTACAAGTTATCACGTTGCTTGCAACAACATAATTGGATGCAACTTTCTTTGGTGCCATTAATTTGCTTGTAGATTTGGATGAGGAGAGAGAGATGAGAGGTAGAGATGTTCCACCGAATGTGTCAATTTGTTCACATGAGATTTCTAGAGAAATTTAATTCGTGGACGAAGTTGAACTTGTGTTGTTATTGTATTTATGTTGATTTGATACGATGTGGTTCTATATCTAGCATTTGATCCTTTGACTCTCTCTCGGTTGAACGCCTACGCTTGATTTGAGGAAGCGGAGCACGTGGTGTTCTTAAAGTTGAAATCTTAGAAGAAAGTTTGTATCTTCACAGAAAGATCAATCTTTGAGGGTGGTCGGCTTCAAGAGTTAGGGAGTCTTCTGATTCTTGGGAGAATTCTCTCTAGATCTTTTGAAGTAAAAAATTTCCTATCCCCCACAAATGAAGGGAACTCCTCAATTTATAGAGTTGTATGGTGGATTTTATGGGCTTGGGCCTGATTGGTCCATTGACCAGACCCATGGGCTTAACCAAATGGATTTGGGTCATATTTAGACTTTCGGCTAATTAAGCTTATTTTTTAGGGTCTTTAACTAGGATAGCCTAAAATGGTATACCATATTACAATATTAAACTAAAATTTTCAAATTCTTTAGAAATGAACTAAATTGACTAATATTTTACATAAATATAAGGCTCAAATGACCAATTTACCCATATTTATTATTAATAATATATTAAAAAATAGAAAAAGGAAAAAAGAAAGTGGACCATGATTAATATTTGCAGTTATTAGATATATTATGTGAATATGGTAAGTGATTAATTATATTATGGTAATATTATAATAAAAAAATATCCTTAATTGTTTTTATTTTGGTGATTTTGTTCAAAAAAATCTTCTTATCTTACTTTTCAATCTCTCTCTCCATCCAATCTTTCTTTCATTTTGCATTGTTTTTAATATATTATACCTAATTATAGTATATATTGAATAATACAGTGTATATTTTATGAATGAAAAATTCTTATATCAATTTGTTTATAGAAGGTGGACCAATAAGGAGAGAAATTAGGGACGTGGGTTACCGCGGTTTAGAAAATTAAGAAAAGAAAACTAAAAGTTTTCTTCTTCTAGTACGTTGAATATTGATTTCATTTTTCTCACAAAAGACGCCGAATAATAGAAGATTGGAAGAAGTATAAACAGTGAAGGAGAAGAATATTGGCGATCGATTGGTACAGTGATCTTTCGAAGAAAAAAATTGGCAAAAATTTAAGATTAGTAATAATTTATATTTCGTATTTGAAATACATTATGGTATATTAAGTATATTGAAGATAACATCATTTATGTTTTATTGAATATATGAAATAGTATATGTAACAAATCATAGAAAATATATGTATTATGTAGGTAGTATATATGTAAGAATTAAAAAAAAATGTTGATTGGATACATAATCTGTATATACAGTGGTATATAAATGCAGTAAGAAAAAATCACAAAACATAAAAAAAAATTATGTGTATGTATTATTGAATATATGCGTAATATATATGTAACAAATCACAAAACATAAATAAATTATTCAGTAGCATATATGTAAGAAATAAAAAAAAATACTGAATGAATATATGAATATATAATTTGTGTATTTATTGGTATATATACACAATAAGAAAAAATCACACAACATGAAAAAGAATATAATTATGTATTATTGAATATATGCAAAAGTATATATGTGATAAATCACAAAACATAAATTTATTATCCAGTGGTATAACATAGTCTAGACAAATGACGAATAATTTAATATAAATTCTATGTCAACCATGACATGAAGATGAACTGAATGATAAAAAATTAAATAAAATAAAAGGAACATGATCGACTATATGCTACGAAATGGAAGAAGAACAAATTTTTTAAAGAAAAAAATATATGCTACGAAACGTAAGAAGAAAGAATATACGAAACGAAAAATGAAAGAAAAAAAAAGACTAACGGTATATTCTATAGCAAATTGAAAGGGAAGAAGAACGCAATTTTTTGAAATACAAATCAGAGAAGAAAGCTGACGCCGAAATTGATGATCGTGAGAAAAATGTTTTTGATTTGGGCATGAAATTGAAAATAATTATTTTTTAGTATAATTAAAAATATTATTACCATATAATATAATAATTTATACCATATTTAAATTATTGTAAAGGTAATAAATATGAGGTATTTTTAAAAATAATAAAATAAATTAAAATATTTACAATCTATAGCAAAATTTTGGATTCTATCACTGATAGTCTTCTATCACTATAATATATCAATGATTATCAGTTGTAAAATCTACTATTATTAAAAATTCTCCAATAAATATTCTATTAATAAATACAAATATATATGAATTAATAATTAAGAAAATTATCATTTACATGATAAATTGAGTATATAAATAAGGAAATAATTTAAATTTAATTTTGAAATTTATATATAATTAATAATTATGATAAGGTTACAATTGTCTTAGAAATATATGAAAACCTAATCAAGAAAATAAATCATAATTTATGACATTTGTGAAATTTTCCATTAGATTTATGTCTTTTTGTCTAAATTTTTCTATTTTTTAGATCAATTGAACTTTAGCCCATGTAAATAATATTTAATTTGACCAAAATCATTAACTTGATCCAAGTGATCATAATGAAAATATGTGATATGATCAAAATTGACTAATTTATGTTTTCAATTTTAATTTGAGACATATGTCAATTTTTAATCAGTTTCAAATTCAATTATTTGTATTTTTTAACACAATAACTTAGCAATTTGTGATTAGTCTCAAAAAATTTTATTCTAACACGTGTTTTTTAAAATAATAGAAAAGTAATATATGTCCTCCTTTTGCTATAGAATGTAAATCAAAAGTAATTTAAATATTTAACTAATTATATTTTATCCAAAAGTTTTGGATAAAAAAAGAGAAGAAGAATAAATAGAGATTAAATGTTTGGGATATTTAGAGAAAACGAAAGGAATTAAGAAGGGAAGGAGGATGGGGACTGAAAAAATAAAGAGAAGAGTAAACATCATAAAACTGGGTGGGTCGGCGCCGGCCAGGGCATTGTGCATTGTGTGCCTTTTGGGTCTTTGTGGCATTGTGGGCAGTGTCCGTACGGGTCTTTGTTCCAGAATGGAATCCACATTCTCAAATATGTAAAACGACCTTAGGCTCTGCAGGTACAACCATAGGACTAAAGTGAAAGTACCCCCCATATAACCTAATATATTCCTCTCTGCTCTACACAAAAGAAAAGAGGAATAAAAATTCGTCCTTACTTTTGTCTCCTTTTTTTCTTTTATGTGACTAATTGTATTGGCCACTACTTTTACTAGTAATAATCAACTGCAAACTAAAATATATTAATGATAAACTTGTATTTTAACACTTTGTGATCTAAATATTTTTATATCTGTATTTTCTTTTTTGCATTCTACTATATATCTCTAAATACTTTAGTAACTGTCTGTCTTTGGTTTATTTCAAATGAGTTTTTATTTTTTCCTTCTGATTTTAACCTCAAACTTTGCTAAAGTGAATTTAGTTAATTAGTAATTGACATAATCTTTTATTATTTAAAAGAAAATTTAATTTTCCAAGTTTCACAATTATTGTACTTAAAAGAAAATAAGACTTTGACTTCTTGGTTCAAAATTGTCCATATGATAAGTACTTGTATGAAAATTTAAAGATATCTATTCAAGATTTGGAAACTCAATTCAAATGATAAATTAAAGTCGTAGATTAAAATGATTCATAGATGAACGTGAGAGCTTTTTAATTTGGATACCTAATGTTAATATTACATTGTCTTGTGTAATTATTAAAGTTATGATCACAGTATATCTATGTAAGAATAAGAAGTACTTGAAAAGCATTCAAACAAACAGATGAGATAGAGGAACCAAACAAGTGTATATCAATTAAAACACTATCATTGTATAGTAGCAATGAAAAACACATGGACAAGTTTAATAGAATAATGAACCGTTTACATAAAAGTGCTTTAAGACAAATATCCTAAACAAATTGGAACCCTATTCAAAACTAATTGGAAAAACTATGCATGCTTATCTCTCAGATTTTAAGTTTAAAAAATTGTAGGTGAATAATATATATTTCTCTCTCAGATTTGAATTTAGACTTAGTGTTTAATTCCCCTACTGATTATTTGAATGCGTACACATGACAAAAAAAACCATAATTTTCAAGTTCACAAACTCAGAACTAAGGATGTTTGCTACTCTCTCAAAAAGGAAAGTTCAATAATTTAAATAGTTAAAGTCACTTTTATTGTATTTAAAATTACTTCGACAAAACAAAATTTATTACTAAAAAATTAATTTAATATTTAATTTTATACTTTTAAATGGATTATTTTTCTTCTATTAAATTTGATTTGGAATAATAATTAAAAGCATTTTATAAGTGATTTTGAAAATAATGAAAAGTGTTTTTAGCAATTTTAAAATCACTCTTAAACAAAGAGTACTTAATGGACAATATTGAATAGTCATGAACAACAATAACAGAAGAGGACGTAACAAATGGCTAATATGCTACGATGGACCTCCTTTGCTACATTTATTATAAGCAATATCACTCCCGATAAATTTTGAACATAAAAGGCAATAGTTTTTCAACCTCATCCACAACCCTAAAGAGTCCCTTCCAACTCAACAGACTCTTCCTTCAATAGACCAGCTGGTGATGATCATGCATGCTAGTGCCTTCACATCATGAAAGGACAACTAATTAACTTTTCCCTTCCAAACCTTTCTAGTTTGATCCAGAGAGCCAATTAAGAGATAGATGTGAAGTTGTTAGAAAACTCCATACATTTGCCACAACTAAGGTTTAGTGGCCTCACTGGCCCTAGCCTAACTGTTTAGGCAACTTCCTTTGTCTAAACGCGTCCTTTGCATGCCAACTTTTAAAAACCAAAAGTTTAATCTTGTAACAATTTGCATAAAGATCAACATTATTTGGCTTTACCAAGGAGTTGGTTATGTTAATTAATTGAATTAGACAAGTTCAGATATCTTTGTTTATAACTAAATATATTAATTTTCCTAATAGTGTGCAAACTATAATTAGCCTTACTAGGGCTTGGGTTTTAGAATTAAGTAGAAAGATAACTATTTCAAAAATGATTGTCACCCATGCTAGCTTCTTATCATATATGAGGTTAGTTTAGAGTATTTAGTTCTAGTTAATATGGAGGAGGCGTTGGAAAATCAATGTTTAGAATAAAAAATTAGTTATTAAGTGAAGGAATATTTAGTAAGTATCTTATCATAAGGAAAGATACGTATGATTTTTTTGGTGGTTATTTTTGTTTGCTTTGACTTTTTGTTTAATTCTTCGATTGCATACATTTTTCCTCAATTAAGAATCTAAATGCAACTATTTTATAATATTTTACATGTAACTATGTACTTGAAATAGATAAAATACTCTTGTTTCGTACCAATAATAAAATTACAATCTATTTTAAGCAATTTATGTTAAATTATAAGCTACGCTTTATTAGATATGTATGTATTATGTTCACCAAACTTGGATCGAATATCTATTTGGATTTAATGGACTTTGATACCATATTAATCTGATAGTATGAAATTTCATCTTAAAACTTATTGCCAATGAGATGAACAGTTCATCTATCTTACAAAGAGTGTGAGTCTTCTTGATTTTTCCAATGTGGAATTTTCAACATCTCAACACTCAAAGCTTGACTTATAAAGGTGATCATCAAATTAAAGCATGTCATCGAAGTGAGGTGTCAATCATATTCGACACACTACAAGAAAAATGGTCTACGATGACAGTTATTTACTGTCGCGAACAAAATTTGTGACAGTTATTTACAGTCATAGAAGCGGGAGTCATGAAAAGTCCTTCCATGACAGTTTTCAAAAACTGTCGCAATAAGTTATTTCATGATATAAAATAAATGTCGTTAATTAATATTCTATGACAGCAAATAACCGTTATATTCTATTTTATGACAATAAATAACTGTCATTATTCGCTTATTAACGACAGTTAGAAAAATGTCGTGAATTCGTTTATTATGACATTTTTTAATTGTCACCGATATGTCATTCGCAACAGTTTTTTTTCTAAAAATGTCATCGTTCTATTATTTACGACATTTATTTTCTGTCCACTTTAAGGTATTTGTGACAGTTATTCTATAAAGTTAAATGTCATTGTTTCCCTATTGACGACATTTTTTTGCTGTCAAATATATGGCAATTGTGATGGGTTTTTTTAAAAAATTGTCATGTTTTATCTATTGACGACATTTTTTTCCTATCACATATAGGGCAATCGTGACAATTAATTTTGAAAAAAAAAATTGTCATTGCTTTCGTATTGATGACAATTAATTATTGTCACAAAATCATATATTACGACATTTATTTCCTGTTGCAAATTTCTCAATTACTACAGTTTTCCTGTTCTTCTACCGCTCCGCCATTACACGAACCATTTGAATGACAATAATGTTATAATACATCACACCCATATAGAAAAAAATAAGCGACACTTTAATATATATACGCTATAATGCAATTTATAATATTCGTACATTTCCAATCATGTTCCAATAATTTACAAGTACGGAATCCCGACCTTTAATCAAAATATATTTTAAATAGCATCAGAATACATATAACGAGATTTTCGACAGAAGCATAAACGACCAACCCCGTAAGCCTTCATCTCTGAAATGTTCTTTGAAAGTAAACTCATGAAGTTGTCGACTCCATTTGAACCTACAAAGA